>SWBT01000387.1:0-316059 GCA_005298045.1 Pleurotus ostreatoroseus | reverse complement strand
AAATGATAAGTGAAATACTAAACTATAAGGTATCGATAAGACGTTATCTAGTGACCTAACCCTAGTGCGCCACATAGACGCTGCATAAGCGCTAGCGCGTGGGCGTCTAAGGGAAAATCTGTGACATCACGCCGTTGATCTTCATGAAACTGTCGACGAGGACGAGAGGCTTCAGCCAGGTTATAATTGAAAGCATCTTGCTTGTCCGCAGTGTCATCAAATGTCTTGAGGTGTTTGATCTACACAGCCTTTCATTAGCGAGCTAGCTTTGTGCACCAAAGTAAAGAAGAAAAATGCACCTTTGGCTTCTTGCCGTTTGGCAAGCGTAGTCCGTCGTCAATCTCACGCTGTCTCTTGAGGTCGCGAAACCTCTGCTGCCGTATACGTCCGTCTTCACGCTTTTTACGATCTTTCGAAGTCTGTACTTGCGCTTCACGGTCTCGACTCTCCTGTGCCATGACATGTAGATCAGCGAAGTCAGCAGCAGATTGTGCTTGCTTCTCTTCGGCTGTGATCTTCTTGAACGAGAGCGTGGACTGGCGAAGATAACCTAAGCTCGGGCTACTCTTCGCCGGAGTTGAACGTTGATCATTCTCAGAATCATCGTCGGACACATCAATGACTGACGGTGAAGAAACCAGGTCATCATCGTTGGAAGCTGTGCTATACAGAGGAGTAGACGAAGGTCTAGCGGGACTGTCCACATCTTCTGCACTTGCACTTGAGGGATGAGAGGATGAAAAAGATGTGGCAAAGGAGAAAACTTTGTAGGATGTTGGACGAGTTGCAGCGCAGTTGTCTCTTGTAGATATCTGTGATTCATAAGCTATCGTGAGTTGTGACTGCAGCACAATGATGAGCAATACTCACCGCATTAAGATGGATTTTCGCGATATCAAGAAAAGTGTTCATGCGCGCCATGGATACAGATCGTCGATCAGGATTTAGAAGCGGGGTTCCAGGAAGCAGGTGATGCTCAAGTCCATTGATCGCAAGGAGACCGCATGAGCTTGTGTCGCCACCGGATTGGTTTGTAACAGGCAAGCGACGCAGCCAGCTGTCTGTCTGTTGGCGATCATGGAGCTCTGGCTCACTGGAGCTTGTTGTCGGGCTAGTTTGCAGAGCCTGTAGGCGTTGGATCCACCAAAGTAATGCTGCCTTGACATCCGCAGGAAGATCACCATGAAGAGAGTCACCGTAGCCAAGGTATTGCTCCTTGAAATTGAGTACAAAGAAGACAAAGTGTTTCTTCGAATCATCGAAGACAAGACCACTAACCGAGTCCTTGAAGTCGCTAAGAAGATCAATCTCAGTGACGCGTAGCATCGCAAACTGCGGCTGTTCTTGTAACTCCTTTGCAGATGTATGGCAGGCCATGAGCAGTGTCTCTGCGAACTCGAGATTGACTATCGAGTGTCTCGAGTGGTGGATGGGTGATGCTAGGTTGAGTTTATACTGTAAAACGCCGGTGAGAGCCGAGATTAAGGCACCTGTGAGCCGTTTGTCAGAGAGCAGAGTCGTCAAAGATGTGACAGAGGCGGAAGCAATCTCTTTGCCACGCAGCGAGCCGTTCCACTGTAGTTCAGACAGAGCCGAGAGGATGCGAGTATAAAGTGTTCGACCTGTTGCAGATCCTTGCGTATGGATGTTGAGCCAGTTCATGCTATCGCGCCATAATTGCTGAGCTTGTCGGACCTTATGTGCTTGATCCCAGTAGGTTGCCACCCAAAGAGGAAG
This sequence comes from Pleurotus ostreatoroseus, assembly GCA_005298045.1. NCBI lineage: Eukaryota > Fungi > Basidiomycota > Agaricomycetes > Agaricales > Pleurotaceae > Pleurotus > Pleurotus ostreatoroseus. The sequence goes on along the minus strand of SWBT01000387.1, from coordinate 314,322 downwards.
AGACGTGGGAAGAGATATGGGTTCCGACAAATGTGCTGGGTAAAGTGACTGCAGAGTAGGATGAGCAGGCTGGTAAGCTAGCATAGAAAGCCCTCGGGCCACTTCTATTGGCGGGAGTGGGCAGTAAGGTAGCGAAAGTGCGAGAGAAGAGTCGTCTGGGCTACATGGAGCTGCTCCGGAAGTCCAAGATTCCAAGTCTACCTCTTCCAACGAAAGTACACGCGGCGCAGGCAGCCTGTCGTATCGGAGAAGAGCCGTGATGGATGTTGTGTCTTGCGGTAAAAGTATCTCGTAGAGTGCATCAGGGATCCTAAACTGCTCGCTACCTGCCGCAGAGGAGTTAGTATCGAGAAGATTAACGACGTGGCTTGCCATTGAGAAGCTCGGAGTATTTGGAAGGTTGACTGTGAATGTTGAGGTGTCAAGAAGCCGATGTCACATCATAGCACAAACTCGCTGCCATTATATATGAACGTGAATACATAGGCCACCCAGTCGACTGTCGGGGACAGAGGTCGTCGTTGCAACCGTCGGCGCCACGTTGCATGGCGGCCGGCGGCTATCCGCCAAGGACATAACGGTAACGCGTAACACCGAATCCATCCGCTCATCCTCTTTGTTACAACGTGTAACGCGTAACAGCCCCATCCGGTCCGGTCGAAATGGTACAGTATTTCCCTTCTGCTATATGGGCTAAAACAACAGCGCATGCCTCCACCGACGATGGACCGTCCGGACAACTGTCGCCCGTCTACACGGATTTTGAAACGCAAGGATACGACAGCGCCCGACGGCTGTCGAAACTCGCTCGCGACAATGGCCAAGTTGGAGACGCGGAAAAGTATGCGCAACGCGTCTACGAGATCGTATCCGGCAAGAGGTACGCGCGCCTAAAGTCTACGACCGGGTGGGGTGGGTGTCCTGGTGGGCCGGTTGTCATATTTTTTTGTCGAGCGCTTCTGCTGCCTGTGACAACAGCTTTGGCGTTCTGTATCCGTTCTGTGGCTTGTAACTGCTGTTAGATGCTCTGGAAGCCTCAGAACATGTATTTGCTGCAACTATATTTGAAGATCTCAGCACCTGCTTGGTAAACCAGTTGCGTGTGTGACAGCCGTGACTTGATGACTGAGCGCTAACCGGCCATACTCACACATGTGCTCGCAGCCGGAGTCGATTTCGTATGCATCGACAACGATGCATGATGAGCGGTGTAACTTCATCGCACAAACAGAATGCTGTATTATTTGAATTGATACTTCTACAGTAGCACCTGGTATCAGCATGCTGCACGGGAGATAACTACATGTAATGACTAGTCACACAAGAGTGACAAGACCATATCAGCTGCGACGCAGTCCAGTCACCTCTGTAATAGTGTTGAGCATTACCGGTTCATTGAACAAGTCCTACTAACTTCAAGTTCTGGGTTTCTAGCATGCAGTGCCACAGGGTCCGCGGGCTGTGGACAATGCTTTGTCAGCATATTTCGGGCGCCAAATTCCCTTTTTAAGTAGGTGCGGGTGGGTGGGGGGGAGGGGGCGGGCCTTGTTCATGAAAAACAACATCATGTCGAAAACTTTAGGCGCGCGTACCTCTTGGTATCCGGAACAGGACTAGCTGAGGAGGTCGTGGCTCGGCCTACAGATGACGGAAAGTGGGATGGCCCATGGGAGCTGAATCAAGTCCCTTTGGGCACGGACGCATTCACCTACCTCAAAAAGCAGTGGGATATTCGTGCGGACAATGTACGCGCGTTTGAATCTATCACGCGTTCCACGGATGTCGAAACGGAGCGTTTGCCCTACTTCCAGGGTTGATCAGACTTCGCCCGACTTGAATCTTATGACTAGGTGCGCTCACTACATGTGCTGTACATGTCTTTTAACAATGGGGCTCAGTACTACTGGACCGACGGCTTGGATACGTAGGCAAATCAAGGTTTACACATGGAGGTGGAAACACGGCAGGATTCGAACCTACCCTCCCTCAAAAAACCTCAGAAAATCACTCAAAAAGACTGATGAGAGTGGGATTCGAACCCACGCCCTTTCGGACCAGATTAGATAATCATGTACCTTAGTCTGGCGCCTTAGACCGCTCGGCCATCTCACCATATCGACAAAGCATGTATAGCCGTATATACTAGTACGTCGGACTGTTCCGGAGACACGCCGTGATCGGGATCCCGGATGGCATTCGCGCCCCGCACCTTGTCCGATGCAGCGCTCAGCTTTGGCCAGTGACTACGATCTTGCAGCTACAGTATCAGACTAGAACCACTTGGACGTGTTGCCTCTTCCTATACCGAGTGGTAAGTCCTCAAGACCATGACTACTTGTTCAGAGCTCATGGCAATCGATGCTCATCTAGCTCTTTTGTAAACACACTCGTCGAAATGTCTTGCCATAGAGCGCCGCTGTCCCGAAACCCCCTTCACGGGGACAAGGGTCAATGAGAGCGTATTCAAGCGGAGTTGCGGGCATCATGGACAAGATGTGCTGTCATTGGGACAGCAAGGACAAGATGGGCACGCCCGTGGCCGCAGCCTCCTCTGGGATATAAGTAGTGAGTGAACCGGTCATATTCACTGTGATACCTCTCCAGGCTATTCTTTCTGTGTAGCAACCGACGCAACCCATCGCGATACTGGGGCTGATGCGTAACCTTCGCCGTTTCCCTCCTACCAAAGTTTTGAAGGCCCCAACTTCAAGTGCAGTGATGGTCGGCGACGGTCCGTTTGGTAGCGGCATGAACGCATGCCGTCCGTCACTCGATCTCGATATACTTCTCTCCGTAATGCCCTGGATTGCATCGCGCAAGGATGTCTTTTCGTTCATGCTCGCCTGCAAAATTCTCTACCTCAGTGGAATACCCATATATCTGTCCTTCAAGAACACGATTTCCGATGCTAATGTGGGATCCTTTTACAGTTTCTTACGCCGTTATGTTCCCTTCAGCTTCTCGGCGCTTCGACATCTAGTATTCTATATTACGCAGAACCTGGACGGCGTGGTCAGCATGCTCACAGACATTCTAAAGCGCGGTCAAAATATTCAGTATATCCTCATACACGGTCATACACTGGACAAGGACTTTGCTATTTATCGTGCGATTGACGCACTACCGGCTCTCAAGACACTGGACATCTCAAACTGCTACGACGACCCAGAATACCAACCGGGTATGCTGTTTCAACTTCGGTCTCCGCTTACTCAAGTTGCCATCGGACGACCTGGATACCCCGGACATGGCAATAGTCTTGCAGTACTCGCGCACTCTGCTCAGACCCTACAGAAGGCGACCCTATACCTAGGACTGTACTCTCTGCCCTTTACCGCCTCACGCCTCACCGATCTGTCGCTGACATCTGCGACCATCCCGGAATTATCTGTGCTCTTACCTGCATTTCCCCAGTTACAATACCTCCTGTTAGAATTCTCAGGTAGATGCAGCGAAGCTCAAGAACCTGAAGTACGAGAGAACAACATTCGCTTTCAACGAGAACATCCCGACCAGAGATGGACCTTGAAATCGCTCTCGGGTGATTGCAGAAGCCTATATCTCCTGGGATTACAGACCAGAGTTCCAACAGTAAAGCTTACGGGCGCGATAATCGACGAGAAAACACCTTGGTTTCCATATCGCAACCTCGGAAATATGGACCTCCGGATCTCGCAGCTCCGACTTTCCCTAGAACTGCTTCGACCTTTGCAGCTCTCCTTTGCAAACCTCCACAATGCTCCGACGTCTAATCTGTGTCTTTTGTTTGGCGTGACCTGGAATGACCGGCCTGGTCTAGTGCGGCTTGACTTCGTCTTCGCATTCGATCACAGGAACTCTTGCGAGTACGAGGCCCAATTGGTATGTTTCAATGTTCCCTATCACACTCTTCAATTACGCTTAACGATATGCAGGACGCAATGTTTTCCCGGCTTGAATATATCTCACGGTCGAATCCTCGGCTCACTGTGCTCAGCCTCCGGTTTGACGACACGAACACACTTCCAGACAGCGATACAAGCCTTCTAAACGAGTATATCGGTGGGCTAGGCACCAGAATGTTGATGGAGCGAGCCCTTGACGCTATCCCGACTCTCGAATTGTTCGTGTTTGAGAAGGAGTACTGGATGATCGCAAAGCAAAATATCACACTCTACTCGTCCGGAGAAATGGGTGAAACGGCTGATAGTATTGCTGATAAGATCGTGGATCGCTTGTCAAAAGGTGTGCCTCCAGGTTAATCGCTCTAGGTCCCTACCGTGCTAATGGACAGACTACAGAATACGTGCGTGATGATGCCACTGGTATCAGTATTGCTGGAAATACATTGTAGTACGCGGGCATGATTCGCGGTGCGCAGACTTTGCGCGCTCGTCGTAGCGTCGCCTCAGTATCTCGATTTTTGCGTGGACGATGTACAGTGATGTTGTCCAATATGTTCATATCGAATGTGCGGTGTCATAACTCGCCCTGTACTCCTATGATAACCGCTAAGTGCACGATGAGTCGTAAGAAACGCATCGTGAATCGCAATCAGAGGACTCGTGTTTACTGTCGCGTGTGACGTGACGTAGTGTGACGCCTTCACCAGCTGCGTTCTTGACCAGTCACCACCACCTTCGACATCGCTGTTGCTTGATCTTGAAACAATAGCATGAATTAGCTCTGTATCTTCGGAAACGCCGTATAGCATTGACCAGCGAAGTTATACAGGTGCGCTTCGTGCCTCATATTCTTCGTTTGGTCAACGTTCACTAATCGTATTCGGGCGCAGACCTCCTACCGAGCCCGAGTCATGGAAGGTACATCGTACCAGGCCCTCAACTTCGACAAACTAGTCTCCGTTACGCCATGGATTAGAAGCCGAAGAGATGTATTGTCCTACATTTCCACTTGTGCTACCCTGTACCGCGCAGGCATTTCAATTCTTCTCGGATTCCATTACCGCATCACCAGCGCAAGACTTGCATCCTTCCGCGAATGCCTGATCTCCAAGCAGCCCTCTAGCTTTTTAGGACTCAAGAGTTTGGAGTTTTGGCTCGATGGGAAGCCTGAGTCAAGTGCGAGCGAGAGCAGCGCTCTCATCCATCTCTTCACTCGGGCTAAGAGGCTGCGACACGTCTCCATTCATGGCAGCATCACACACCAAAATCTTAATCCGTACCAATATCTCGCTGAGTCATCTACCTTAGAGTCTTTGTATCTCGCTGACTGCGACGATGCTGTTGATCACAGGATCGTCTTACTGTCTCGTCTTCGCTCGCCGCTTACCTGGCTCAAGATACAATTCTCTGGAAAGAGTGTGGACGTAGTGGAGCTGCTCTCTAACTTCCGCCATACCCTCACGAAGGCAACTATCTCTCAAGCTGCTCTATTCCATGCTACTCCTGGATGCATTAACTATACCAACCTGACGAGTCTAGAGCTAGAAGATGTGTCCCAGACACGACTATCGATCCTGGTTCCTGCATTTCCCAGCCTGCGCGATCTGAAGATAGACATTGCTTATCGCAGTCGCCGAGAACTTCATCAGCTGCGCGCGGATAATTGGCAATATCAGCAAGACCATCTGAACCCAGCATGGCATTTATCATCACTGACTGGTAACGCTGCCAGTCTGTACACGCTGGCATTGGAAGAAAGAGTACCTACCGTTGTCGTAACGTCAGTCTCCTTAACCACATTGGACCATGGTGATCGACTTCATGCTGCATTATCCCTACTTCGCCCCCTGGTGTTATCGATTGATGACGACTCTGAGCCGATTTATTCTATTGATTGGTTGTCCTCCGTCATGGCGGGTGCATCAAGAGAACTAGTCTCGCTCGACGTCCATGTGGTTTTCGGAGATCCGGAACCCACATGTTCGCACGAAGAGCAACTCGTGAGTCGTATTCTTCTTCCGTCGTACGAGTCAGCCTCATGCAGTGCCCGAATTCCAGGACATCCTGTTCAATGAACTTAGCCTGGCCTCAGTCACGAAACCTTGGCTGTTCTTCCTCTGCATTCGTTTGTCTGATGAACCCCCTGAATTCACTTGGTCTCATAATCTGGCATACGACTTTATCAACTCACTCGATATACCGTCACTCGCCACTCGGGCTGAACTTGCTGTCCCGACCGTCAAGTTCGTCAAGTTAATCATCCAACGAAGGCGTCAAGGGACTCGCACGGTATCATATTGGCTACGCCGAGAAGGGAAACTTGGTGTCGTTCCATCCACCTCCCATACTTTGGTGAACAACGCCGTTGATGAAATGATGAGTCCTCTGTTAAGGAGTATGACACAAATTTTACTCTTTCCTACCGATGCTAAATCATAACCCAGGTTACGGAGCTTCGGATGCGTCCTCGATCAATAACGCAGTCGGGCTTCCAGAGCAGCTCCAGGCGTTGTACAACTGCAAAACGTTGGACATGATTCGTATGCCCTGCGATACGCTGGATCCTCCGCTCGAAAGTGCGTTCCCAACTTTTGCGTCCCTACTCGCTACTAGACATTGAGATTCGCACGCTTCCGTACACACTAGTCGCCGCCTGAGTTGGAAGTTTACTAGTCCTGAGTGGGACAGACGGTATGTTTCCCGGCTGCAAGTTCTATTCCGCGACGCAGTCCGTCACGCGGACCATGTTGATATATCGGATACCTCAGCCTCGCTGAGTGTTTCAAATCTCGGTTGCAATGTTTTGCCACCGCGCTCTACTTCAGAATGTTCAGTATCTACACAGTTTATACCGAAACCCCATGTCACGGCAGGCCTTCCGTAGGGAACCATAAAACTACTTGTCAAGTTTTGTCTCGATATCGTCGTGTTGAGAATAGCGCAGTTTGGAAAGCTTCCATCAACCACCATAGCAAGTTCCACGTTGCGACCAACAGCCGTGCGCTCCGGACCGACCACCACCTGTGCCCAGACCGTCATTTTCTAACTTGCGCCGAGGCCAGCGTAGGTTTTTACTCAAAGTCTCAACGATGTTGTTCATCCTTCTTCACCATTTCCCACCGCCGCAACGTCCAAAGCAGCGGCAACTCCTCGTCGTGATAGGTCTGGTTCAAAGCGCGCAGGCACTACTACCAGGGCATCTCGACGCGTCGATTTTCATGCTTTGGCACCGGCATCGTTAATAGACTAGAGAATATTCAAGGCGTCAGGTAAGCTTCGCATTTGGTCTTTCTTTCTTTCTTGTACTTACTGAAACGTTGCGGCTGAGGTCCCATTCGTCATGGACAGTCTGAACGTCTCACACCAGTCATCACTCAACTTCGACACCCTTGCGGCCGTGATACCTTGGATCACGCTGCGGAAAGACTTATTGTCCTTCCTAACTACCTGCTCTGGTCTCTATAACTCAGGAATCTTGACTTTGCTCGGTCACCCCTCAAACATCACCAATGCGAACCTGCGCCAATTCCACGCGTTCCTCACGTCGAGAGCTTCGATCAGCTTTGCTGCACTTCGTGACGTCAAGTTTTGCCTATCTGTCAAAGACACAGTGCCCCCTCCATTTGACCAAGACGGGATGCGCATACTCACAAACATCCTAAGCCGAGCTCGAAACCTACGATACCTCCAAGTTGACGGCGACATTTTACACAAATACCCGTCTATATGCGAGACACTTGCTTTATTACCTTCTTTGGTGTCCTTAACAGTCCCTACCCATCCCGAAGACACGGGCCGGGCACTGCTTACCAGCCTCCAGTCGTCTCTCACCAAACTCGTTTACAATGGCGCTTCCGGTGAAGTATTGGACCTTCAAACATCACTCGCCAAATCTCAGCATACCCTCAAAGAATTCATCTTATCGGATGCCTTGATTCATCACTCTGGCAGCGCGGGAGGGGCCGTCTTCTCAAGGCTTGTTCGTCTAGAATTAAACGGTGTTACCAGCCTTCTGCTTTCGGTCCTGATCCCCGCATTCCCGAACTTGGAAAGCCTTGAACTCCTCTATTGTCATGGGGAGACTGCAGATGAGGATGAAGAAAACCGGGGGCGTAATATCCAGTTCCAGAAAAATCATCCTTCTCTAGCATGGCACCTCTCGTCCTTGACGGGCGACGCTACGAGTCTATATTCTTTGAGCTTGAAGAGTAAGGTGCCAGAGGTTAAGGTTACAACCTTCTTGTCGGAGGTTGAAAAAGTCAGACTTGGGGTCTTACTGCCGCCGCTTCGTCCTCAGCAGCTGATCTTGGACGATGAGGCGGAGTTGACGGATGAGGTGGGCTGGCTATCGGATATCATTACAGTTCAGCCTCAGTGGCGGGGATTGGTACAGCTCGAATTGACGTTGAGATATCCCGAAGCCATCACTGGTAGATTTGTCCATAACGAGTATTAGCTTGTACGTCGTCAGTCATCAGTCCTTCCGAGTGCATCGCTAAACAACAAGTCTCCAGGACGAATTCTTCGACACTCTCAGCTTGATAGCCATCTCGCAACCGTATCTTTCAGCAATCCACCTCACACTGTATGGAGGCCCTGAACTGTCTGAGATGGGCTATTCATACGATACGGACTCGGACGAGTCTGAAGACCATGACGACCTTCAGAGGGATATTATGCTCGCTACCCGAGCTATTCAGGCCATCCCGTCTCTCAAGGTCATCGTATTTACCATAGTATCAAGCAACGTATGGACATCTGAATGGGTATGCAAGACAGAAGGAGAGATGTCCGTCGTTGAAGACGAAGAGTATGGAACGTTTCTTAGGGCGTACAAAGACTGGGAGACCTTACTACGTGAGAGTAAGTTTTGAACAATCCGCATCTTGTTCAGGAACTCTCCAATTGATAGTCTTGACATAGTGTATCACAGACAGGAAGGCCAGACGGGAGATGGCACTGCCGCAGCTGTTATTGTTCCTCATCCGCACTGGCGAGACATGCTCTGATTCGAAAGCGGGCCAATTGCTTGGATCTATGATCAAGAGTATACCGCTCTTCCCACACCTAATACTAACTTCCTCTCAACGAGACCAATTCATAGTCCTATCTCTGCCCTCAAAGAGACCTTTACATGGCTTTCATGTAACAGGTTGCTACGTAGACAGATTCCACTCTAGCGTGAGGTTGCAAAGCCGCACGTAACTCATAGAACGTATTCATTCTTCAAAAGTATATTGACTGGTGGTCATGATGCCCTTGTCATTCTTTTTCGCCCTTTATTGAGGACCGAAGCTCAAGCGAGAATCGACTCTAGCACTCATCACCCTTTTTCTCGGACTACTATGTGGAACGCCTCTATGTCTGACATCGCATGTTATCTACATGACTCACCTACGGAGCGATCAGAACTGACATCAGACAGACAACGAGGGGAGCAGATAGCGGGATGAAAAGAGACATGTACACCCCACGAAGCGCTTCATTCGCGGCGATATCCTTACTATCGGCGGTCGCGGTGGCTGGCGGAGCGTTGAAAGTTGGAGTGCTGATAAGATCCGAGGAGCTGACGCTTTGGCCATGTAGAGCGGCCAAGAAGTCGGCAGGAGGAAGCTCGGGAGGCAGAGAGGCAAGTGTCTTGGCTCGCGAGGCTTGGAAATCTGGAAGCGCAGTGTCAAAGTCGGTCGTGGGTATCATTTGCATGTAGCTTTTCCCTCCGTCGGTAGTTAAGCCATTGAAGTTGAACCTACATAAGCGATTAGTGAAGCGTAGATCTTGGACAAGGTTAGTATACTGACGACACGTAGGCGTTGCGCATGAAAGGGTCACCGAGATTAGCATCCACGGTATCGATGGAAGCAGCTTTGTTGCGCGTGAACGTGTTGCTACAGAATGTCACGTTCGTGTACTGTTTGTTGACAAGTACCTCCGAGAAATATATGTAAGTTAGATCAAGGTAGTGCATCGGAAAGTCTACGCCGCTGCAAACAACTCGTCAGCAACGATGCGACAAACATCAGAGATGCGCACCCAAAAGTGAACGTGAGGTCGGTAGTCTCGTTGCAAGGTACAATCCAGTCGTCGCTTTGCGAATTATATACAGCCCCAGGGATGCTGCTATATATGTAATAAACCGCTGCGGGCGGGATGGGCGGAAAGGTAAAACCACTGTCGATGGTCACTGCAATCTTCTTGCTGGGTACACTAGGAATGACGCTCTCATTGAACGAGAACGCTTTACCGTTCACACTCATGCGGTCCAACACGACGGCCCAGCGACCGGAGACAGCAAGAGGCAGATGCGGTGCTTTGTCGATAGCTTCGAAACCGCTCATGTGCGTGCCGATGACGAGTGAACCATCAGGTGTGTCGTCTAGGTCAGTCGCGCGGTGTAGCTGAATGTCGAAGAACGTCGAGACAGAGGGGTTCTGTTCAAGAATATTGTAAATCAAATTTGCTCCTGCCGTTGAGGATCGATTGGGGTACGTCGAGAGCAGATAATTCAGCCCCGATGAGGACAGAAAAGAGAGGCCCAGCATGCCGTCGCACACATGATTGTTGATGATGAAGAGATCTTGCGTCTAGCGGGCACCGTAAGCGCAAAGAGATTATACTCGAATCTGACACTCACTGAATGTACGAGCAAAAAAGCTGGGAACAACGACGTCAATAACTACCTACAATGACCGAGGAAAGGTGGAACGCTACCTTGAGCCGAGATGCTGTAGCCTGCAAACTCGAGGTCCGCAAATTCTACAGTACCCTTGGCTTGTCCGATGTCGTATATTTGAGTGTAAGAGATCTCAGTGCTTTGCGCCAACTTGGGACTCTGAGAAGTCGGTGGCAGTACCCAGAGGTCGGAAGACCCAGTGTCAATCGCAACGGTGAATGCTAAATGTGGTACAATCAGCCTGGTGTCAGTACATCACACTGAAAACATTTGCAGCTTACATTGCCCACCAAGAATGATCTCGGCAATATACTATTCGCACGCACAGCTCGACTCAGCTATTCCGCCCTAAAGGTAAAAGCTCACTATTTTGTCCTGGAAATTCTGTAGCGGCACCGGCCCAGAGTCCGCCGCTGCAACTAACAAGCCTCTCAGAGAGAGTGCCTGCCCAATATAAGGAGTAGAAGCCGGATCATTTGCAGCCCAGGCGATATTAATCGATGTTGAAAGGAAAAGAGCGACTAGCGAGCTTGACTTGAACGAAAACATTGTGGAAAAGATTGTACCCACGCAGGTGGGACCCTAGCAAAACGGCAGTCTGTAAGACGTAGTGAAGGAATAACATCTGTACACACCTGCGATGCACCTTGTGCGACCTGGAAGAGAACAAGTCCTCGCGCCGGCTGTGTGCAAGAAACAACAGCGATTGGTCTTGGCAGAAGGTATCGTCAGCTCAATTTGTAGAGAAACACGTGCATAACATGTTCCATGTTGCGGCGGTCGTGTATGCGCATCCATCTTATGCAAAATATCGGCGAAAGTACGATGCAGTAGAGCATATCATGGTATGTTTGGGAGGCTTTACTACGCGATGTACATGGTTGAAGCACGAGCCAACTGGGCATGAAGACGAGAAGCACTTGAGTCTTGGTAAGCGGAAATTGCCGTTTCCCAGGGTTAGGGTTATATACAGAACCAAATAAATCCCACCAATTCCAACCATCCGATACGAATTGAACAAGGTACAAACAACAGTTGAGTCGTACTGGCTCGTGAGCATGCAATGAGACTCATGTTCAAGATGTCGAAGTGAGGCCCATAGTACTCACTTCTGCGGCGTATAAGTTACGACATGGTTGTTCGTCTACGTATCGTCTAGATGGTCTTCATCGTCCCCCGTTTCCAACAAATCTGCATTCATTGAGTCGTAGAAACTTCGTTTCGAGGGACTATTCCAAGAGCGACGCTTCCAGAGGAGCGTCAAGGACATGCGGTACAGGCTGATTGTGCGTCACAGAGATAACAGGTCGTTCAGGGGTGTTGTCTGCCGGCGTGTTTGAGTCCGAACCAGCTGACGATGATTGTACAGCGGGAGACGCAGCGATAGTCGAGAAGAGAAGCGAGAGAAGTGGGATTGACAATAGAGTAAAAGAGTACATGGCGGTATATCGACAGGCGTGAGTACGAGTGAGATTGCATACATGGCATAAATCGAAGTTGTCCACCAAAGTCGGTATTCCGCGATCGGACAAGGATGTGGAGGTGACCAGGCCAAGCGACTGAGAGCACGACAGCTTAACCCCTGGCTCGAGCTGACAGGGGGGTCAGCCGAATTAATGTAACGCAGCGTGCGTCAACATAGTATCAGTGCACACATATATAACTGCACTTGTAGCGCGATGAATTTGAGCGAAGTCAGGATAATCAACCAGAGAGAGAACTAAACTTGATGTCAGACCTGTGAAACTGTCCCTTATGAGATACGACGTACGTACCTTAAGCTGCTGTCGTTTCTGCGTCTTCAGTTTGCCAAATGAGACGAATCTCGAGCTCCTTACAGGTTTCCTCAAGAACTGTTCTATCCTGATGGACGACTTCGGCGGTGACGCCAGTGAATGTGCTGTCGTTTGTCTGATAATGGACGACCAGCGATTGGAGTAGTGTTCGTCGTCTCAGCGATGGCAATGCTAGCCTCAAGGACGTCAACGTCTTATCATAATAAGAGTAATGAAGCGACTCCAGCGGCGAATGGAGGTTTTGCAGTATTTCACCCCAAGGCCAAGCTAACCCGCTGATCTGCAAGGTACGAAGGGAAGTGAAAAAGGCTATCGAGTCAGCGAATTCCAATGAGCCTATCTGCGGGGCAGCAAAATGACCCATTACATGCAGGCTCCTGACGCGTGGGCCTAAGACCGCGCACAGCTCAGTAGAGCTTTCGTCGATCTGCTGTACCTGCGCGTACTCGATAGTCGTGGAAGGGCGCAGTAGCCATATCCACTGCGCCGTGTTCAGACGACATTCTGTTACGCGGATCTCCTTCAGGCGAAACGTAGGAGGAGGTAACGTCTCTATTTTGTTACCCAATCCGCCCGGTGGAGGATCATTTGGCCAATGATTGCCACGAATGTCTATGCCGGTGATCCAGGCGAGTGATAGAGATTCCAGTGCAGGAAGACGCATAAGAAGTGGCGCTAAACGATGGAAAAATTGATCGGACGCTGTGAGGACTTTGAGCCTCGGGAACGTCGGGAGGGATATTTCTTGTGAAAAATGCAAGACGTCCTGACGGCCTTCGAGGCGATAAAGATTCGGACACAAAGGTATCAATTCCCTGACTGCCTCTGCATAACCTAGACCGCTGAGTAGTCCGCAAACTCGGAGATATCGAAGCTCAGAGGATATTCGCGTATTCTCGCGAGCACTTCGTAGAAATAGTTCTACGGATCTTGTGGTGTCTGGAAGATACAGTGAGGAGAGCTTATGATCGAGCAGACCTAAGTACTCACAGAGATGAACCCTGCCAAGGTATAAGAGACTATTTGCCGCAGCATTCCAGGTTCGTGCGACGAGAGCACAGGCAGCAAGAGTGCGACGTTCGTTCATATACTCGATGTTATTATCATCGTTCCATGCGCCGTCCACAGCGTAATAACACGCAAGGCCGTCCATGAAGATGTGGACAAGGATCTCCAGCGGTAGCAAAGGAGAGACTGTTCTACGCCGCTGCCTTTCCACTTCGGCCGTCCTTTCAGCTAGTACCTGTTCAAAGGCTTCAGAGGCTTCGCGTCGAAATTGCTCCAAATTGGCCAACGCAGTAGCAGCTTGTTGCACTTTGTGCTCTTGATATTCTGGTATCGGTGAATCTGGCAGGGTAGTCCATGTATCGAAAATGCCAGATACGCGATCCCTAAAGCGCATTTGCCTCTCTTCAAACGCAGGAATTTCAAGCAGCTTGTCAAACACGATATGCAATTGAGTGAGCTTTTGCGTACAAGTGAAGGACGTTAGTGCGGTTCTAGAGTAGATAAGACAGAGAAAGAGCTCACTCTGAGGATAGACGCATCGAGCTCCGCTTGGGCTATACTGTTCAATATGTCGTTGCACGTTGAAAGCTAGTAGGTTTCGTATCATCAGAGGAAGATACCCATCACGAAATGCACTCACTTCAGAGGGATAGCTTCGAAATTGAGGAAAATAGAAAGTCAACCTTTCTGTCCATGCAAGAGCTTCCGTAAGGCGAATATCTTCTTCCATGTCGTTCTGTACCTTGTGCTCAGCGATCTTCAACGGGTATGTATACCACTCAGTGGCACTAGTTGTATGGTGGCCGGGACTAAGCTAGAACGACCGCGCGCGCTCGCTTGGGAGCGCGGGTCTATGCCGTCCACTTTGTACAAATATTATTTTTCTCCGCGCGCAATAATTTCTCCGCGCACGGAACCTCTCCGCACGCGCGCATACTTTCGCGCTCGATATCCATGCTTCCACAGGCTGCCACAAGCTCTATTAAAGTACCCTAACGTTATACTTGCATGTTTATAGCATGGAACATGAACTCACCACTTCAATATATGCACCTGGATGCGTATTCGTCGCCCCCTCGTTGTCCCACGTGTTGTGCGAGTGAAGCGCTGTCCTTCCAAATGCATACAAATAGCGCCCACGGCCGGAGACCGGCGGCGCGTCTGAGCTGCATACTGCGTTGGGCGAGTTGAGCAACGGTTGAGCCTATTGAGCCCCCTAGCTGCTCAATTGACATACTATAGCTCGATATATCTTGCAAGATTACGCCGGGTTCGACTATTAAACTTAGAATCAGGAGTTATCCTCCGTTACTAACAACACAGTAGTATAGCTCTCGGACCCGGCTTTCCACCTGATTGATTTCTACACAACACAGCCGATACTTCATTAATACCAGATTGGATGCACGCCTAGCGGATCCTAGGAACCAGCCGTACTAGACTCAAGCACATATTGAAGCGAGTCGATGCACTGTCTAAGCGCCTAACGCTGCATTCGGAAGTTTGGCGCTTGCCGCCGGTGGCTTGGGTGTTGATAACAACAATAAAGAAGGCCATACACAGTATTCCAAGGAGGGAGTACACAATGAAATGTCTCATAAATGCGTTGCAACTTGTTGAGCACAAGATCATGGGCCTCATTGAAGTTTCCCTTTGAGGGAATCGAACATAAGAATGCGCGCGCGCGAGGACAACTTCGGCGCGCGGAGAAATTGTCGCGCGCGGAGAAAAATAATATTTGTACAAAGTGGACGGCATACGGGTCCGTTCAGAAGAGCGCCCATAAACATACCCAATTGCAAGGCTTTCTTCTGTACCATTACGCTGTTCACTCCAAGGAGGGAGTGCGAAACCTCAAGCTACATTATCATTGCGGTAAAGCAATCATACAATCCTTGACGGAACTCAGCGCTTCTAAAACTTGGACAGTTAATCATACTGGATGACCTCGACTTACAATCCCATTCCTCCCATAACTCACCAACGCGATATATACCCCCAACCAGTGACTTCAATATGCTTCGATCCTGTATCTGATACGTTATGGACGGGTTACAACTCTGGCAACGTTGTTGCCTACTACTCAGCCCAAGGCATGCGAGGGGTTACTTTCCCTGTCGGCGGTGACCTCGCGGTGAAGAATATTATCGTCAACGACTCGCATGTGAGAGCAGCAGGCATCTCGAGTAACGGGATTGGTGCTTGGGGGAAAGGAGGCGTGAATCGATGGTTTTACAGGTGAGTAGACTCATCCGTATCCATCTGATGATACCAGTTCTTCTCTCACTATCTGCACTGTAACACGAACCCACACAATCCCTGTTATAGATCATCGAATCCTATCACCGCGTTCTCTAACAACGCATCTCACGCGCCCCTGTTCTTTTCCTGCACCGCTGGGCAAGAACTACTGGCCATCAATTCGCAGACAGGTAAACTCGTCCGAAAGACCTCCGCCATTTCCATCTACTCGCACCTCCTTTGTGCACCGAGTGTCCTGCTCACGGGCTCATCCGACGGCTATGTGCGCACCATTGACCCACGTACGAGTTTGCCCACTGTGAACGGCGTCCAGGCCCACCCGAGCGGTATACAAGGCCTACAAGCAAGCGGCACTTTTATATATACCATCGGATTGGGTATGAGGTGATATTGACCATTTTATGATTGGTATGTGTCTTGACACAATGTTCAGGCAAGGAAGGCCATTCCCAGACCCGCTCGTGAAAGTGTACGACACACGTACAATGCGACCTTTGCCACCAGTGCCGTTTTCTGCTGGGCCGGCCTTCATAGACATTTTACCGAAGCGAGCGTCCACAATAGTCGTTACGTCTCCTCAAGGCTTGGTGAATATCGTCGACGTTACCAATGTTGCCAACACGGAGTTCCAACAAGTGAGCGCACGTATTCCACACTCTTTTGGGGTTGGCGCTCAGGTCTCGGTAGCTCGATGTACCATCGTACGTTACATCGAGTGCGGTCTCTCCTACAGGGACTTACCTCGCGTTTGGCGACGCCGAAGGAGCTATACACCTGTTGACTGCTGCAGACGAGGGAAGCACACTTCCACTAAATGGCTTCGAAGGACAGCCAGTCGAATGGGTCGATCCTCCGGAGCCGCTTCCAGACATCGAATGGACGGATTCAACGTCAGATGCTATTATCTTCTAAATATCGTTGTTACTCATACTATCGTTATGCAGGCCTCTGAACACGATAGGGATGCCGTATTATGAGGACCTCCTTCTATCGTCGTGGACATCCAAATTCTTTTCCACCAGCCTTGTTGCTCCGCCGCCGCAGAAAATTCCGTCGCAGGTTTTGACCACCATGAAAATGAACGACAACGTTGCTTACGCTTCATTACCCAAAGAGCTCAAAGGCAGGCGGAATGTAGTATTGTCCCAACCCCGGAAGAGTGCCGCCAGGTTCAGGAGTGGTCGCAAGAGAAGCGACGTAAGTTGTGAGCTCTCAATTTACAAGAAGTGCTGGTTGACGTCGGTATAGGTTGATATCGACGCCGTAACGTACGATCTCGAACCGGACGCGATCCCGAAGATGTACAGAAAAGTCGAGATCGAATACTCCAAATTTGGAGTCGAGGACTTCGATTTTGGGTACGGGAGGCCCTGTTTTTTTGGTGCATCACGTACTCACTCCTCTTACAGCTACTATAATCACACGGATTACAGTGGCCTAGAGACCCATATCGTCAATTCCTACACTAACCCGCTGCTGCAACTCTTCCATTACACGTTGCCCATTCGGGAACTCGCCAAATCTCACATTACGATCGATTGTCAGCGCGAGCACTGTCTCCTGTGTGAGCTAGGCTTCGTCGTGCGTATGTTAGAGGACGCAAGGGGTACAAACTGTCAGTCGAGCAACTTCTGCAAGACTGTGGGAGTGCTTGCTCAGAGTGCGTGATATACCTTACACCTCGAATATAGTGTTTATCCTAACGATGCTGTAGGTAATAACCTCATCGAGCTCATGGACTACGGCAAGGAATCCGCGGATCACAACTACGGGCACATGATCCAGTCTTTCCACCGCTTCTTCGTAGAGAGCATGAGCGCAGAGGGCAATGTGTACCCTCACAACCCCTGGCTTCTACCCCCGCATCCCGAGCTGATTGATCCGGCCGCTGCCCCAATCACTCAGCTTCTTGGTGTAGACGCCAAGAACCTCGTTACATGTACCAGCTGCAAGTCCGTTCGGGAGAAGGACCACATGACCCATGTCATTGACCTTGTGTATCCTCGCAAGGTACAACACACCGTATTATATAGTCATCCCAATTCTCACCTCATTCTAAATTTCTAGGCTCCAACAAACGTCCCAGAACATGGCACGGACTTCGCGTCTATCGTCAGGAACTCGATATTGCGACAGTCGATGCACAAAGCGACATGTCCGACCTGTAACAAACAGTTTGCAACGTTCGAGTCGACGAGGTCCATCGCGACGCACCAGCTCCCGCCTATCCTCGCGCTCAATGCAGGGGCGTTCTCTGAGGAAAACTTGAAGTTCTGGAAGGATGGCCGTCACTCGACCTTCCTGCCCAATTCGATGGAGCTGCGCGGACAGGTCAACGGACAGGATGACCCTGAGACCGCGCTCTACGAGCTAAGAGTAAGTCTTTACCTGACGAAGACACGCTCAACTTACGTTTGTCCAGGGGCTTATTGTTCAAGTTATGACGAAGGAGAGGCGTTCACACCTCGTCGCCATTGTTAAAGGTCCGCATTCCTTATGGTTATTTGCGCATATATGCTGATCGTGCTACAGTACCGGACGCAGAAGAGGCTGAAATGGAAAAAGACACTTCCCACAGCCCCTGGTATCTCTTCAACGACTTCCGTGTACGGCAGATCAGCGAAGCCGAGGCACTGAGCTTCCCTGGTGACTGGAAGGTTTGAGTGCCCCCCTGAGTTGTGCTTGCGAGTCTGAAGTCCAGTGGCCCAGATACCTACCGTCATATACCTCGAACGGGTGGACACTCAAGGGCGTCTCGACTTCTCCATGCTCCCGAAACAGCTCGACCCCTCCATCTTGTGTCAAGACACGAACATCGCAATGTAGGTTGTTTCTAGCTTTGGGGCGTGTATTCTGATTCGCATGTGCTTGCAGTAACCGTGACCCGAAACTCATGAAACACGAGAATTTACATCCAGAAGAACTTCCTACACCCGGCACTCTCGTCGCTATCGACGCAGAGTTTGTCTCCATGCAACAGGTATGTTTTGTGTATCACCTCTGGTGTTATGCATTAACCTGGCTTGTCCATGCAGGAAGAGACTGAGTTCCGCTCGGATGGAACGAAGAAGGTGTTGCGTCCCGCAAGACTTAGCTTGGCTCGAGTTTCCGTCATCCGCGGAGGTGGTCCGAAGGAAGGCGTACCGTTCATCGACGACCACATACACACCAGCGAGGTCATTGTTGACTATCTCACGGAGTTCTCCGGGATCAAATGTAGGGGTCATAGCTACTATTCGAAGCCAACATTAACCCTCCTGTAGTCGGCGATCTAGACCCACATCTGACGAGACATACGCTGACGCCACTCAAGGTAGTCTACAAGAAGCTTCGCATGCTTGTCGACCGTGGGTGTATATTCATAGGTCACGGCCTGTCCAAAGACTTCCGTATAATCAGTCAGTCCCATATTTACCTTGGTCTGACTAGCTGCTCATCATTGCATAGACATCTTTGTTCCCCCAGAGCAGGTCATTGACACGGTAGACCTGTACTTCATCCATGCCCGCCAACGACGATTGTCTCTCCGCTTCCTGGCATGGTACGTCCTGAAGGAGGACATCCAGACCGAAACGCACGACTCCATCGAGGATGCGCTCTCGGCACTACGACTGTACAAAGCATACCAACAATTCGAGTCTGAAGGCGTCTTCGACCAGAAACTGGACGAAATATATAAGGAGGGAAAGCAATACGTACGTTGCACCGTGGTATCAAATAAGTTGCATTCTGACAAGATGTGTAGAACTACAAGCCGCCGTCCGCATTACACCCCGATCCTACCCCGCAACCAAGAAGTGCACCGGCCATGATGGCGCCGCAGTTCGCGATGACGCCGAGCAATCTTCTGCAAGCCAGCTTCTTGTCTAGCCCATACAACGCCCCGCCCGCGCACACGGCCCCGTATTACATACCGCAAACATATCCACCAATGAATGCTCAAAACTGGCGACAACGATGAGGGGGCTGAATTGTATTTCGTGTTTTACTAGCGGATCACAGGGACTTGATGTAGAACGACTCTTCCTCATCCTGTAGCATAGACAAGTCAATATAGTACAAAACAGTCGATAACCTCGACCGTACCGCAACGACGACGATCGAGTCTTCGCTCAGCATCACGGAGTCGATCTCGGACATTATGAGGCTCGTCTTGATCTTGCGGTACGGCAGGCTGGTCAGAACGGGCACGCTGAACGGATTCTCCTCTAGCCCGCTCTTCTCCGTGACGAGTGTCTCGCCGTCTGGAACTGCGCCGTCCGGTGTGTGTATGCGCTCTTGAATTGCGTGCGGATTGTAGTCGTGGATTACGATGCAGCCCTCCTCCTGCATGACATGTTTCATGCCGTACACGCAACACGGCCAAACGCCCTCCCAGAAGACCGGCGTGAATGCGGCGCGGCAGTTCTGCTCGCCCCAGTCTTGCCATCGAATCAGCCGTTGATCCTCGTTTTCGCGTTCGTGCATGCACGTTAGTATGCGAGAGGCCAGCATTGAGAACGTAATAGCGTGGTCTTCCGCGATACGGTCGTCCGTGACGTGCATAATCAGCACGACGAGCCGGTTTTCCCTAGAAACATGGAACGGTGCATCTTGATTGGGCGGAGGCGTGTAGCGTGAGCCCGGTTCGCATAGGAGCTCCATGCTATAGACTGACGTGCCATCTGCGACACAGGCGGGGAGTTTGAAGCTCCAGCGCTCCTGGGGGTTATTGAGGTCTAGGGCAACAAGGGTGCCTTCACTATGAGCTGTTCCTGTGGGTGTAATGAAGTCTGCAAGAAGCAGATAGTGTTCGTCGAGGAAACAGAAAGACCAATAGGGGTGCGTTACGGCCTGAAGCCAGGTAAGTTCGGCGTATACGAGCAGCGCTACGTCCCAAACTTACGAAAATAGTTTCGCCAGTGTGCCAGTCCCAGATCGAGATATGGCACCATGCAGCACGCGAGTGTATTTCCTTTGTCAGTACACCCACGTACGGTCCGCTGATACGTATTTCGTGCGTCGTAGGTCTCGTAGTCGAATTGCGCTCGAAGCTAACCATCTCCTTGCGGGCTTCACGGTGTCTATTCCCTGTAGACATTGACAAGAAGCGGATTTTACATCTGCGCGAAACATGTTCAGTGTGTGCAACATGTCGCATGGAGGTAGTACCCACTCTTTCTTACGTGGGGCCTGTATGGTTACGAGCAAGTCCTGCCCAGGATCTGCTGTGAAATCAACGATGTTGGTCCCTAGCTGGGTCGTCCATGTTTGCGCCTTTACCCCGCGCAAGCTCGATGGAAGTTGCTTGAATTCGATGGCTTTAGTCCCGACGCACTGTGCCAGGACGCCTCCCGCGAACTCCCACGCGGGGCCATCGTGAATAGGTACGACTTCGGCTGTGAATTTCTGGTCTTGCCTACCAATGTGTCTCCAGGTCTGACGGTAATGCCTAAGCTGCGAGAGCTTCTCGGCTTTACTGAGGAGGCTGGTGCGATTGTCCTCCATACCTGCCGTAGCGAGCTCGATTTTATATTGCAACGAGACACATTCTCTGATGAGTGTGCGAAGGCGACGACAAGTCTGTAATGATTGTCAACCGTGTTATCAGTCAAAAACCTTTGAGGGACTCAAGATTGGGCGTACGGACTTCGGTGCAGCTAAGGAGGTCCTCGCAAGGCACCTGCTCGAGTATGCTGACCACGATCTCTGTGGGCAACAGTCGAAAGAATGCTGCTTCTACGCTGGCCATGATGTTTAGCATGTTCCTCCAGCTAGTCGCTGCAGGCAAGTGTGTGAGCGTAGCGCAAAGAGTTGCGGTCAAAGTTAGTGAGATCCTCAGCGAGCTTGTCAGACGCCGGCCACATGCGGCATCCCGCGGCTTTGCGGACTGGCCTCCTGGGAGTCGGGACACGCTCTCTGAGCCAACATATTTGAAGCTCGATTGATATCTTTTTCTCGCAGTACGAAGGACCACGCATTCAGCACTGCTCAATCAGAAACGTCGGTCTAACAGTAATCGTGGATAGCATGATAATCCGGCCGAGGATAGTACACGTATGAAGACGATCGTACGAAACGATAAAGCACATTACGATCTCCTCGTCTTCGTCGACGTCCTTTTCTTTGCCGCTTTGACCTCCTTCTCGAACCGACTCCGCTTCCTCTGCCTTGGCCCATCGTCCCCGCCGCTCTCGACATCCTCCCGACTACGCGTGCGCGAGCGTGCCAACACACTTTGCTTCTTGCCCTTCTGCCGCAGTTCTTCGTACCCGTCGCCAGTGATCGTGCTGCGACTCCGACCGACCGACCGCAGGATGTCGCCGAACTCACTTTCAAGACCGCCGCCGCGTCCGTGCCGCCCAGTGATGCCCGTACCACCCAGCGCGAGGTCGGCCTCGTCTTGCGTGCGGCGCTTCGCGTCTTTCTTTTTCATGACCAGACGTGTCATGTTCTCCTCTTCGAACTCGGTCATACGCTGCAGCTCTCGGGCACGGGCAGAAGTGTGAGTGAGGGTGGCGCCGAGGCCCGAAGATGAGACAGCGTGGGGCATTGAAGGATCGAGATGCGCAAGGGTTGAGAGGGCAGTGGGTACGGGCCCGCGTCGTTGCTTTTCTTTTTTCTTCTGAGGTTCGATGTACGGCATGGGGGCAAGCTTCGGAGGACGATATACGCCGCTCTTCTCCGTCGCTTGCCCGTCCTCATCGCCGCTCTCTTCATCATCGCTCATCTCATTATTAAGGAGCGCTTCTGGATTCGGCTTGAAAGCGAGAGGGTCTATTGCACAAAGTCAGCTTTATATGATACATGCTCGCCCAAGCTTTTTACGTACCATTTGCGACATTCTGCGCGGCTTCAGGCGATTCTTCGGCGACACGCACAAGCTTGTCGATCTGATAGCGCATACGTCCCTCCAAAACCTTGATTTTCTCCAGTACGACCCTACCTTCGATCATCGCATCCACCCTATCGCCCGCGCCATCACTTCGCGGTTCTCTGTCAGTAGATGAGAAGGAGGCTGAGGGGGTAGATCGCTGAAGCAACGAATGGCCGAGAGCTCGCCTCGCGGATAGGATGGAGAGCGACTGAAGGTATGAGACCATCACTTGCGCTTTTGTAGAAAGTAGCGAGATGCCATCCTTCGTATCAAGTTCAGATGTATCCAGTCTACGGGCGGAATGAGAAAATATATTATAACAGAATTAAACGCTCTTACTTCGCTTGCAAAGCTTTAATCGAGTCCCGGGTAGAGGACATACTTTGCTTCATTTCATCGAGTATGGCACAACGTTCTTGAGAGGTAGACGCATCTTCTGGTGTAGCGACCTCGAGCGACATGGCTAGTTATTTTCCTCAGTCACCTAAAAGAGCAGAACACTTATCAGCTGTCGTTCGTGCCAGCCGTGCCAATACAGTTCAGTTAACGGTTTTCTAGGCCGCCGCTCGTGTGAGCGTAGTGCATAACAGCATCGTGTACTTTTTGTACATTCTGAGCCCAGTGCGTTTCATCTTTTAATATTAATATCGTGATTCACACATACCTGGTATCTGGACCGCGGTTAAGAGCGTCGTGCTCGTCAATGAGGTGGACGTTGGGTTCAACATTTTTCGTGTGGGGATCAGGCGACCCATCAGCGACTCTTTTTAGGTGCTTAGTCATAGTATCTCACGCTCTTGACGAGCGCTCAAGCGCGCTCTCCGCGACCTCATCGGGCCGGTGTACATGTACAGCTGTACGATGTAGATACAAGTTGCCATTGCGCATTGCAGATGTCGATGGGAAGCACCACCGCTGTGAAATTAACTATTCATATGTCCGTAGGGAAATTTTGACGCACAGCGTATCCTGGTTTCCTGGCTCATGGTATCGCAGAGAGTGCTTGTCTGCTGGTGGTTTCAATCATACTAGTACAGAATCACCTTTTCTGGAGGGTAGCCGCAAAGTACACTACATGTATAGCGTATGAATATGATGTACTACAGTAACTTAAACACCTAGAATCATACAGAGGGCAGCTCACATACGATCAACATGAGTTACGACATCCCAACACCGTTCGTCGAGCGATACTAACGAATAATATGCTAGTAAGCTATACCATACTGTCCGAGGGCTATACAAAGTACAAAACGTCACTATCATGCGAGCAAGCCGATTTTCTCCTTCTCTCCCAGTTCTCCGAATTGTATGACCCCCCTCAACTCTGGAAGATCGTAAAGTATACGCGTTCTCTCCTCAGCTGTCGTACCTTCAGCCCCTTCGAATACGACCGCCTCTAGCTGTTCGTAGCGTTGAAGCAGTAGAACGAGCGGGCGTAGGTCGAGCTCCGGCCAAACCCATGACCCACCATGGGGACTGCTGTGTGCGTGGCCGGTACTAATGTTCAGGTCATAAGCCGGGTTGGCAAAGGAGAGGGTGACTTGCTGGAGACATGGAGGAAATGAGGCGAGTAAGGGCACCATATGTGCAAAAACATCAGCGCGAGGGTACACATCAGGATTGAAACCGGTGGTATGAAAGTCGAACTGGAGAGTGACAGAGCGCAAGGATGTGAGAGGAGCTAGGCGGGCACGCATTTCATCAGAGTCGAATTTGTGGTACGCATACTGTTCGTCTGGAAGATACCCATGTTCGCCGTCTCGCTTTTTGACGTGACTGGCTCCAAGGGTAAGATGGGTAAGCGTGGCGGCAGCGTCATGCAAGAAGTCAAACATGCTCGATGAGACATGACACTCGGAGGTGAAATGCATACAATGAACACCGAAAGACTGAAGGGCCTGAGACGTAGGGGTATTCCTAAACATCTCAATCCAATCTTCGATGTCCCAGCTATAATAGCATCTAATGTAGATGCTCGACGCCCGGAGCCTTCTCGAAAACACATTGGCGATGCTGTATTTCACGAGTGTTTGCTCGAAAGTGTCCCCTTCGTCCCAGGGTTCCTTGCCAATATGGCACGAGAGCAGCAGGAGTTCACCGATATGTGAGAAGGATTCCATCGGTACCATGAAAGCCCATAGATCTGAACACGAAATGATAAGACGTTTGATGCCTTCGAGCTTGTTAAGTAATGCGGTATCACATCGCTTGAACGGTACGGAGTGTACCCATAGGGTTTGTAAGGACGGAAGATTAGAGACCATGTCGTGCAAGACTTCACGATCCACTGAATCTAGATAATTCTCTCGGGCATCCCGGTCCAAGGGTTTCTCCCAGAGTGTTAAATGCTGAATCAAGCGAGCAATCCCTGGAGTCCAAATAAGGCATGAAGTGAAATATTTGTAGTCGCGAGGGTATGCGTCGTTGAAGAGATAAGGAGGTGAGATAGCATGGTCCTCTATATTCTTGGGGAGGCGGATGCTAGCGAATAATCTCGGGCGAATGAGCTGAAGGAAATCGTGTGAGACGCGAGAAAGGGAAGATAGATCGTTCTTTGAGGACAGAAGCTTGATAATCATCTCTATAATCTCCAGCGGTAAAGATGGAATGAGCATCGTGGTACTATACTTCGAGCTTCAGGTGAAGATATCTGTGAAACTACCCGCTCGTCTCGAGTAGCGACCTGGTTGAGCAACCTGTTTCGCGATGAAATCGTCAGACTAGTCAGCGCGATGAATAATATCAAAGATGCATACCAAAAGATATTATATGCGGGACAGAACTTGAGATGCTAAATGTCGAGTTATGTGGAATAATTGCAGAGCCTATCGAACGGTGATCGATAGACTGAACGAGCAGAGGTGTCATGAGTCTTCCTTTCCTAGACCGCTGGATCATGATTTGCTAAGACGAAAACGACCCCTGGCACTCCGCGTCTGCCGACGACTTTCTCAAAGCTGAAATATTGAAAACTCCTTCCTGCCGACTCCCAACGACGATGACCTCGAGACTCATCGTACGAAATTGTCTACCAAGTAACTGTCGAACTATACATTATACTCTTGTAAGAAGAGATCTCGTCGGGCCTCCTGACCCCGTCTCGCATCTCCGGCCGGTGGTTTACGACGATGCACCCCCACCTCCACCATCCGAACGCCACCCGTACTCACTACGAGAATTCACCGGGGACACACGAGAATATCAGTGGAAGATGCAGAGACAGGAGCTCGACGCATACAACCAGGCATTCTGGACGGATGTGAGCACCCAGTATGTCTCCCGGCCAGATATCGCAAATGACACCCTGTCTAGAGCAACTCGCGCTTCGAAGCTGCGAAACAGGCCCTTCTTGCGAGCTTACCCGAGAGTTGTACGCCACTGGACAAAGAGTTCGCACTGTCCGACTTCTATGTGAGCTGGGTCAAACAAGAGTCGGCACGACAGGCCGAGTACGACCGCCAGTGGAGAAAGCGCAACTGGCAGAATATCTGGTTGGGAGCCCGGCTACGATACCAAAAGCTTTTGGGCAGGAGCAGATCGTAGAATCAGCAATGAAAGGAGCAAGGAAGCAGATTGATACCCAGACTGTAACTATAACTATGTACATTTTAGTCCCATTGCCCATCCTCCGCGGCCAGCTCTCGTACGCGGTCCACAACATCCTCTAGCTTCAACGCCTTGAGCTCGAAGCTCTCTGACTCGTAATCGTTCATCAAAGCCACAACGTCGTCCGTCGACATTCCCGGCCAGCGCGAGGTGATCTCGTCTCGGCTCGGTGTAGGAAGCGCCTCGTCAGGCAGGAGGACATATCCCTCTGGTTGCGCACCGCTGAAAGCGATTACTGCCTGTTGTACGGCGTAGAGAGCGGTGTTGCGGAATCGATCGTTGATCTCAGCGTCAGTCGCGTTCGCCGTCTGGCGAATTCTGACCCAACTACAAAACATATGTCAGCATAATGAGAGTCGCTAACTCGTAAATGCGCACTCGTCGTGGAGGTAGATCCTGCGCCAGACACTCCTGAATGCGGATAACCGCCGACCGTCAGGGAGCTGAATATACGGCGTTAGTATCTGTCTTCTTAATTCTAATAGGTCACTCACTTGTGCATGATACAAGACATGCAGAGCAGTGATGTAATCGTCCACTCTCGGGATGTTGTCTTTCATGCTGAGGATGTCTGCCGCGTCCTCGGTAGACAGCGCTTTACCCTGCATCAGTCTCTTGACCAACTGTTTGAAGATCTAAAAGCATTGCTTAGTTCTCGTATGGAGAAGTCTGTAAGTGACGGTTGCTTACAGAGAAGAATGCTTTTCGGTTTTGCAATCGTGATGCTCTCGCTTTTGATGCTGCCTCGGCCTGTACATCGAGCGATTGTCTCGACCGTGCCGATGTGAGAACCGAATGAAGCTCTTCAAGCAGTCTTTCGTGCACGCTGACGAAATCAAGACCATCGTGGAACGCTGCATAACAATAATTGAGGATCCGCATGGAAATTTGTGAGCGAAGGCATGCTGCTCACAATCGAGAATGCTCTCGTCTATTGACGAGTCTGCATCTTGTACTTGCGCGAGATACGACAGCTTTCCGATGCTGAGCATGAGCTGTCAAGATCCTTATGAGCTTCATCACCTCTTTGGCAGAACAAAACAACTTACGTGCTTGCTCGACAACTCCGGCGCCCCATCCGCCTCCTCCAGCAGCGTCTGCGCCGCCATCCCATACCGCCCCCTCCCCAAATCATGCAGCCACGACACATACGGATAGTGGCTCTCCGCAAAGAACCGATCCAGATAGTCCACGTTCTGCTCCTGCGCGAACATCGTGCGCAGCTCGCCGTGCTCGATGTACCACTGGAACAGCTCCGTCGTGAAGTCCTCCTTGAACTTGTCGACGTACGCCTGGATGCGCGCGGCGTGCGGGTTCTCTTCGGGCGGGTACACGGCGTCGCGGTGGCACAGCGCGGCGAGGCTGCGGAAGTCGCGGTACTTCTCTGCGAGCTGGAAGGCGTCCTCTGCGAAGTCGTTTCGGCCTGAAGGAAATCCGTCAGCTAGCTTGTAGTGTACGTGAATGAAGCTACCTACGAAGCGTCTCGAGAACGACAGGTCTCGCCTGCTTGAACCGCTCCTCCAAGTCACTTCTGTGCCGCTCATGCGAGGGGTCTGCAGACGCAATTGGACTGCTCAGCCACTCCAGCTGTTCAGAGAAGCATGCAAACAGCAGCGACGCCAGCTCGGACAACTGCTCCTTCATGCGGCGCAGCGATGCGGACGGCTCCGCGTCCGACGAAGGCGTCTCCACGAGCTTCGCCGTCGTCTCGAAGAGCTCGCTGATGATGTCGATGACCGCCGGGTCGCTTGTCCAGGGCTGGATCATGGGGCGCTCGACCCCGTAGACCCCTAGGTTGTATTCGCGGTAGTCGAAGGATGATTGAATGATGGTCTGGTGGTCTCCGGGGTCAGCAGAGTACGACGCATCTAATGTGCGGGGAACGTACCAGGACTATGTCGTTCGCTTGCGGGACGTTGTCAGTCAGACTGCGCGTGAGCTCGTACGACGAGCGGCGGACGAGGCTGAGGACGTGCGGCAGCAGGGCACTGAGGTCCTGCACCTTCAAGCGGAAGAACGCGCGCATGAGGTCCTCGTGGTGGCCCTCGCCGACAGCGTTCATGTACATGTATACAGCCTCGGAGAGCACACTATGCGATTCACCCGCCCTGGAAGATCACTTTCAGCTCGTCTGCTCGCAGAGGCATCATAGGACGTACGTAAGATTCTCGTTATGTCGCAGCCACAGCTGGTGAGCAGAATAGAGCTTTTCAGCGTCCGTCGCCAGTCGCTGGCGGCTGCGTTGGGACATCTTCACGAGACTGTCAGAGCGGGGTGGCTCGAATAAGACAATTACAGACCTTGGTGAGTACTCCATTGTCGTTGATGAACTTGATGAGGAAGCTCAAGCGGTCCTTGCGTCCTGACATCTGTGCCTGCAAGTCATGGTTTGGTCGAATGATTGTGCCGTCCGATTCCATGATCGCCAGACTGAGTTGTTCAGCCCCCGACATGAGGGCTTCTTCGTCGACATCGGGAGGGAAGCTGAAGTGTAGAGGATTCTGGTACAGAATATTGCTTCAGTGGGCTATGCTTGCGAACAGGAATAAGACGTTACCTCAGGATGTGCCCCATACAGGATGGCCTGTGTCATGGTGGATTTGATAATATTTGCGCGACCAGTCCTGCAAAACCCTATTTAGTACTAATCAAAAGTCACGACAGCTCTTTTCTTACGTAGGCAGGAAGTTAGCAATTTGGTCGGCCTCGACATTGACTTTCATCAACGTCCCTGAGGTGAGTACCATGAGCTCGTCTTCACCTCTTAGTATGCCTACACCAAACGTCCGGTCCTTCGCCGACTTCAGCTCTAGACGGTCGGTGTATTCCGTGGCTTTGTTTCACAAAGAAAAAGAAAAAGTTTGTTAGCATAACAGAAACTACGACAACGGCAGTGGGAAGTACCTGGAGCACATAGTACGACAGCGTCGCCGAACTGTATTGAGATTACGTTCCCGTTCAACAGAGTCTGCATCTTTGGGTGCATCGGGGCACCAGAACTCGATGTCTACATGATCATCAGTCGATAAACACACACAAGCAGAACGCATATATTCACGTACACTTTGGTATGGTACCTTGACCACCTTTCTGGTCGAACTGACCTGGAAAGAGCCGGCAGCGTGTGTGAGCGGAACGATTGCATATATCCGCCGTGGCTGGGGAGTCAAGTCCAGCGACGTGGTATCCTCCTGCCCTGCGAAAGAGACGAGGACAAGAAGTTCGTCTGGGCTGCACAACGTCTTAATTCAGCATACAACCGCAGCACAACTGTGAAAGCACTTACCCAGTCACTTCAAGGTCCAGGAACTCCAAATCAAGCTCGCCCACAGTTTTGTTGCTCGCAAATCTTGAGCAGATCTCAGGACCAACGTGCACAGAGATGTCCTCGTCCAAACCAAGTTCTTCCCATCCCTCCACGGACATATTCCAGCGTTGTATCCGGAAGTCGATCAGCGTCCAGATGTCTTTGCCAGTGATATCCTGGGCTCGTTCGCTGATCGCAATGGCGTTGATGTTGCCGCCCTCTATGGCCAGTTCTTGTGAAGAGCGGAACGAGGGGAGCAGACGGAAGAGCGACAGTCCCGAGGGAGCTCGTTGGAATGAGTGCGCTGAGAGATGGTATTTTCCGCCTGACGCCGTCAGTATGAGACGGAACAGACGGCCTGTTGATGTTGAGGCAATGTAGGATTGTGTCTATACGCGTCAATTTGTTAAGACAAGCAGACGTCGATAGATCGAGTACTTACATCCGCACGAGTGAAGGCTGTCACGCGTTCCTCTTCATCCAGAGACAGCGAAGACATGGACGAGGGCGTGCCTCCTGCGAGGCCCATGCCAAGACTGTCCCAAAAGTGGACCAAGCCCGCAGGCGATATGAGGATGAGACCCGGCTCTCTCGCAGAGCCGAAGGGCACGAGAGCATGGAGTGGTGTGTCCATAGGGAGTCGTATGGCATCTTGTGGACAAGGGAAAATATAGCACGTTGGTGTACCCGTTAATGCCTGGAGAGGTCGCGGTCAAGCCCCTCGATGATCAGTTATTTGCGCGAGTAGGCGCACCTGAGAGTAATTCCACACGAAGCATCGTTCTGCTGAGGCAATCATAGCAAACCCAGTCTCGGTGTCCACTTCGCCAGTATAGGCATCATGGTAAAAGTCTACATCCCAAGTCAGCACACCACCCTCTCAAGTCCTTATAGCGTGCACTCACCTGCATGCCGCAACACCAACTTCACCTCCGCAGGCAGATGCGCGTAAAACGACACCTGCAGCTCCGCCGACTTCGCAAAGATCGTCTCGAACTTGAGCCCGCGCTCGACGCCCTCCTCGTCTTCGTCTTCGTCTACATCCACATCCATGCCCACAGAAATATCCGACATCGACACATCGCCCTGGACCGACGACAGCCTGCGGCTGCCCGCGCGCGCGGGGGTGGCGAGCCTGCTGGGGCCGGGCTTGAAGGGGCGGCGCTGGCCCTGCGGGGGCGTCTGGCGGCGCTCGTACACTGTGCGGCGCGGCTTGGGCGAGTTCGCGAACGGCGCCATCGCTGTGGTAGACGGCGATCAGAAGGTAGACGGCGTCGGGGGCGAGGAGGTTGGACGTTGGACAATAAGGTGTGGCCCGCGCGCGTTGAGAGAGGAAGACGAAGAGACGCGTGCAGAGCGAAACTTGGACGCTACGCGCCGCGCACGTGCTCGGGATTCGTCTCTGCCAGAGCCACCACGACCACCACCATGCTCGGCGTCGAAGGCTACGGCAGCGGCAGCGACAGCGACAACGACGACGGCGTGCAGCAGCGGCCGTCGACATCAACAGCGTCTGCATCGTCGTCGAAGTCGTCACTGTTGTCCAAATTATCCCCGGCAAAGAAAAGCGGTCTCTCATTACCCCCTCCATCCTCCGCTTCTGCGAATGCCTCGGCTTCCAAAGCATCCACTGGACTAAATCTTCCAGCACCAAAGAAGAAGGGCCCGAAGAAAATCACCATCGGCCTCCCATCCCTGCCTGCCGCCTCCGAAGACGCAGACGACCTCGATGACCGCCCCGCGAAGAAGCCCCGAGTCGAACAAGGGGCAGGGGCGTCGGCTCTGCTCTCTATGCTACCTGCGCCGAAGAACAAGAACCCAACACCGGCGCAGGCGGAGAGAGTGCTCGGTGGTGGACGAGGGCCGGGCCTCGTGTTCCACGCGAAACGGTCGACGCAGCAGGCGACGGTAGAAGACGTGGAGGAGGACGAAGATGCGGATGCGCCTGCGAACGTCGCTCCGATGTCCAATAGCATATTGGAAGAAGTTGCCGAGGCAGAGCAGGCTCCAAAACCCAGTACCGCGAGCTCTGCGCTACCTTTCCTGCCGCCGCACCTAAAGAGAGGGAAGGCAAACATATCGACCGAAGAAAAGTTTACATTACCCAAGGGTGCCGCTGCAGCAGCAAGATCAGCTGCCCCCGCTGTCGATTTCTTCTCACTAGGTGTGTTGCACGGCCGTTCTATCCGAAGTTGCATGCTTATCACGATGTCCAGGCTCGTCATCCTCAACACCGACCCTCCCCACACCTACATCCGCAAACCCCTCCGCCCTCCCATTCGTCTCCTCCGCCCCCGTAGTCGACGAATTCACCCCGCCCGAGCCCACTCCACAAGACCCCTACCCGGGCTACTACCTCCTCCCCTCGGGCACCTGGGCCGCCTACGACCCCGCCTACTACCAAAAGTTCTACAAAAAGTGGAAGAAGGACTACGACGACCACGTGCGCGCCCTAGAAAAGGGCGTCGAGAAGGGCTTCGAGGCCGTCGAGCGCGAGGGCGCGCAGGAGGTCGACGCGGCGAAGGAGATGGAGCGCGCGAAGGTCGAGATACAGGAGCGCGAGGAGAAGAAGGCGTTGACGGCGGGCGACCAGGGCGAGCGGGCGGCGCCGAAGATGAATATCAAGGTGCGTTTTGTGGGAGGTGTGGATGGTTGGGCGTGGCTTATGCTGCCGCTTGTAGGGTGCCGCGCTCAGTGGAAGAGCGAAGGGACGGCATCAGCTTACGACTCTCCTGAGCGAGGCCTACGCCAACCGGGAAGCTCTGGAAGAAAGGATCGCCCAAGGCCGTCGCAATCGCAAAGAGGCCGGAAACAAGTACGGTGAGTTGCCTGCTCTCATGTCGTCGTCTAAGTCGCTCATTTCTTGTGCAGGTTTCTAGGCTATGTCTTCATGTTCTTTCTTACTTACCACAGCATCTTCTCTCTTACTGTCACACATACGGATAGTGTACTTTTACATAGTTTGCTTCCGAATTCATCAGATCAACTCGCATTACATGGGCATTAATAGATGTACAAGATACAGCCTGTGCACGGGTGGGTTCGGCCACGCGGACTATATGACGTGTCGACTTGCAACAACATCGGCAGTTTACTTGCCAGAGGAAGAGAACTCTGTGAGGGAAATGAGCCGACGATCCAATGGATAATTAATGAATCAAACGTACTGGTGACAGACTTGGTGCCCTCAGAGATAGCGTGCTTGGCGAGTTCTCCTGGGAGGATGAGGCGGACAGCAGTTTGGATCTCACGCGAGGAGATTGTCGACTTCTTAGAGTACGACGCAAGCTCTGAGGCACGTGTTAGCTAAGTCAATATTATTTGAATGTATTACACGTACTCGATGCCTCAGTAGCAATACGTTCGAAGATATCGTTGACGAACGAGTTGAGAATGGCCATAGCCTTGTTCGAGATACCCGTATCAGGGTGGACCTGCTTGAGGACTGACCCAAAAAAGGGGGTTCAACATCACCAGCACGAAACAAACCCAACCCCACTTACCCTTGTAGATGTAGGAGCTGTACGTCTCCTTGCGGACCTTTCTGCGCTTCTTCTTCTCGCCGTCCGCACCCGAGGCCGCCGACTTGCCCGCCGTCTTCTTCGCGGCCTTGGTCGCCTCTGGCTTGGGGGCCTTCGAAGCCACGGTCGACGCGGGAGCTTTGCTCGCAGTGGACGCAGGCTATATACACAAAAAATTGACACGTCCCAACGCGCTCAGCCTCGATCCCTCCCTCAAAACCGCAGCAGAAAACTCACTTTGGGGGCCATCTCTAGACTGCACAATCCGAGTCAAGAGCAGAAAAAGGTTGTATGTGAGTAGTCAATACAGATTGTATGTCAGTTGAGCTCACGTTTGTGTGTAGTGTGGGTGGGCAGGGAGGGGCAGAAGGTCGTGGTTGGGGGGAAAGAAGAGAGACGGTGGTGGATCGAGTTCAACGCGCGACGCGCGCCTTATGTAGTGTGTTGAACGTCACGTGCCGCGGCAAACGCCAACGCCAAACGCGTCGTGCCGGGCGCGACTCCGCGGGCGAGCGCGTCGCGACTGAGATTGTGACGCTGCTTTTCTGTTGACAGCTTAGTTCGGGTAATCGATAACGTTCGTTTGTGTTTCTCAGCCTGCTGATAAGTTAGTACCCTAAGAGTATTTTACAATTAACCCAGTCGCCCTCCACCCCCTCGAGAGCTACTTGCGAGCCCCCCACCCGTTCCAGCTTCCAACTTGACCAGCACGGGGGGCCAGTTCTTTGTGACTCATATCATGTTCCGCCTACGCAAACAGCATCGGAACAAAGCTGTTGTCGCAGGCAGAATGAAGGCGAGAGCTCAGTCGCGTACTATGCATTGAAGAAGCAACTCGGAGGCTGCGCACAGGAAGCTCTCCAGGATGGTTTGACTGTATGTATATTCCATCGTAGAGCCTCCTACACGTACAAAGACACGCATACATGCATTGACTTTCAAATATGCAGAGTGATTTGACCGGTCATACCTACAACTCCGGATGTACCGGACTCGGCCCACACCTGCACCTTGTCTTTTCCCTCCCAAGCCCCCTTGATCAGCACAGGTTGGTTCACAAAGAGCGGGTTCCGTGCTTGGTACTCGAAACCCTTGAAGGACGCGTCGGGTCGATGCATAGAGGCGACCTCCAGCAGCATCAAAGCGGTAAGTGGTCCGTGGACCACTCGCTCTATTGAGACAAACTAAGACGATGGGGGCACGGATATATTATAGGATGACTTGCCAGGATAGCCCTCAACCTCGTTAGCGTACTGCTTGTCCAGATGGATAAGGTGCGCATTGAACGTCAGCGCAGAGAAGCGGAACAGCATCGTCGGTGTCGGCAGGTACTCAAACACAAAGTCTGGGTCAGGCAGGCCCTCCACTGCGGAAGATCAGAGTCCTCTGGCAATACTACCGCACATACATCGGGTGCTACGCACCAGGCTTGACGACCCTGCTCTCCCGCTCCCCCGTCAGATACACATGCGTCCGCCGTTCCCGGATCGCGACCTTGCTCCCCTCCGCCTTCGATGTCCGATAGTCAATCGCCTGGTCCACAATCACCATCGGCCGCGCCGCCGTCTTCGACACCCGCCAACGCTCCATGCTCGCCGTCGCGATAGCGGCCTCCCCGACGCGCAGCTCGTCTCTCCGCGCGTGACCCCAGCTCATCGCGCCCCCCGCCCACACGCGCCGCGTGAACGGCGCGGGGGGGCCGAACTCGGGGTCGGTGCGGTCGGCGCGCAGGGCGTGCTCTGCGCTGCACGGGTGGAAGAACACGAGGTGGTGCCCGTAGGGTAGCGGGTTGTAGTCCTGCCGTACTTGGTGCTGCCAGTGGTCGGGATGGGGCGCGGGGTGCAGGGGGTCGCGGGTGGGGAGGGTCGCGAAGAGCGAGGCGAGGTGCTCGCCGTGGAGGGTCTCTGTTCTTATGACGGGCTTTTGCTCACGCTCCCATTGCTCTAGCAGGCTGGGTATGTCTGTGGAAAGGCATCGGGCTGAGAATCGAGGAAAGCGTACTGGGTTGCGAGCAACAAGACGAAGATTGAGCATGGCAGTGACAAGCTGCTCGCTGTGGTCGGCGACGTCGATGAACAGCGTGCGATGGGAGACTCGGTTAGATTATCGTGCCCCCGGTCCGCCGAAGATCCGAGGGGACGCCCGCTGGTGGTTGAACAAGGACTGGCGCCGGCACGACCTTGCCATCGTCGAACACGTCTCTCGGACACCAGGAATAGTCAACCAGGCGGTGAGCGGGCAGCTTGACACGACCCCGTCTGTGCTAACACGCTTCTAGTGTCTGCAAAGCGTACAAGCGCAAGGGACGTGTTCCCGGGCCCCTGTCCGCGCTGTCACGTCCGACTGCGCCACCCGATTCCAGCAGCTCGTCGACACGGTCGCGCACGTCGAACAATGCACCCATCGAGCGGCCCACATGCACCCGGGGGCAGTTCTGCATTCCGGTCCCACCGCTCACGTACGCGGCCTGCGTGATCGCATGCCACCCGGCGGTGACGCGCGCAGACAATGGATGGCGACCGCGTTGCCGCAACGACCGAGAACGGCAACGGTGGCTCGAACCAGGGCGCGAACGTCCAAGAGGAGACTATTACGGCGGACAATAGGTGCGTGCCCTGTGAGGTTCAAAGGGGAAGGATGACTTGCCCTGCGCAAGGAGGGACAATAGGCTCCCGCAGCGACGCGTCCGACGCGCTGACGTCCGATCAGGCGCCCCCACCGCGAGTCACCGCGGCCGCTTTGGGCCACGCCGGGCTCCCCCTCGTCCGCGCTGCGAGCCACCGTCCACGACGCCAAAAATCGCGCAAAAATGGGCCGAATAATGGGACGCGAACGCGCGCAGGACGCGACGGAACATTTCTTGCCGTCGACTAAATTAAACAGGGGGACTAGGCGGGGCAGCTATTTACGCGCGGCGCCTATGGGTGAAGCGGGGCCCCGATTTGGGCAAGCGGAGCCGGGGACACGGGTCGCGCCTGTTTGGGACGGCTGGGGTGCGTCGCCTGGGCGTCTCGGGGGCTTGCTCAGCTTTGTTGATGCGTTTGCTGATGCGTCTATATCTTTCTCCTCTCGCTTACCCTCTCAGCTCTGATCCCGTCCACCTCACGCTCTCTCCCTCCTGCAACCACCGCACGCTCTCAACGCGCCCTCAACGCACAGAACGATGCCCACACATTGTCTTTGAGCAGGCCGCAGCTTCAGACACCCGTCGCATCCAACTTCCGCCCGAATTCGGCTCATTTAGCCTCCCCAGCACCCGTCGCCCTCGACACGTCCTCAAGCGCAGCGACTTTCGACGCGAATACGCCCTCCAACAGCTCACCATGGTGTCCATCATCTCTCCTACGCCGCGCCACGCGTCGCCCGCGCGCATCGAGCCGCTTGAACGGTCGCTTTCCCTGCAATCGCCTCCCATCTACCAGCGGGGCGAGCTACCTCGCGTAAGTGCACCGCGTCGAGCCTCCTCTGCCTCCCCTGACGCGTCTTTCGACAGTCTGCCGCATTATTTAGTCCCCCTAGACTCATGTCCCCCATACATCTATCGCCCAGCACCATGCACAAGTCTAATGTACGCTCCATCCGCGCAGCCACCCGCTCCACGCCCACTAACCGCGTTTGACGACAGTTATCGAAGGCCTCCACCCCATGTAGCTCTACCAAGCGGCGCCGCGCGCACGCGACGACATCGCGAACGACCCGCCGCCGGCACTGCGCCCGCCCCGACTGCGCAGTCACCTCCGTAACTTATGTCAACGGTATCCACGCTTTCGACAAGCTCCCGTGGATTTCACAAATCGAGTCCGAGTCCCCCGAGACTTTCGACGCATGGGACCTCGCCGACCTCTCACTGCTCCCGGAGCCTCCCTCGTCCGGCATCGGTCCGGTGCGCAATCGCAGAACCTCGTCCTCACGCGCCGCCGGGATCACACCGTTCGGAGGAACCCTGGGGCTTGCGCGCGAAGCGTCCGCTACAGGCACCGGGCACACGTCGTCGCGGCTTCGAACGCGTCGGGAGCTCCTGCCCCTGCGCCTTCTTCCGGCGGCTGATAACGACGCTCTTGACCCCAGGACGCCCCCGCCGGGTGGGAGGTTCGACCCATATGCGGTCGCGTTCCGCAACCTCATGCCCGCGCTCCTGCCCACCCGCGATGAATGTCGGACGCCGCGCTCGAGGCCCTGGGCGGCCGACTCGAGCCCGCTTCTCCCATCGCCCATGTGAGCGGCGGCCGCAGCAACGCCGTCCGCCCTGCCCGCGCGAGCTCGAACTCAATGTATCGGCACGTCGGAGGATGTGCCGCACTATCTATTATATGCATTCAGCGTCCCGCAACACCCAGCATTATCGCCCCGGCCCAGGTTCATTATTATAGCTCACCGGACGCGCATCACTGTCGCATGCGCGTCCAGTCAGCCGCTTGCATCATCAACATCTGCCATGACATCATCGCCTGCGTTTCTACCTTTGCCGCTACCATCTATTCCCGACGCGTCCCCCGCCGGACGTCGTAATCAGCCCTGTTGGCCCTCGCAGTCCGGGACGCAGCCGCGCCGAATCAGATATTCACATTCCTCGACAACCCACCAAACGGACGCTCAGCCAGTCGAATTGCCCCGTTCCCGTCTCGACCATCACCATGTATCAATTGCACGCTTGCCTGCCCCTCTTGCATCCACACCAAGTGTACGAATAACAGCAGTCTCCCCCGCTCGCACTCTGGACCGTTCGAATTCGAAAGACGCGCTTTTAGTTGCGCGCACAGTTCTTCCCCCCGCCCCCCTCCGTCTTCGTCGTCAAACAGCCAAGACGCGCGCGACACCGCCGACATCACACCCGCATACGCCCCCGATTTAATATTTGGACATTTACCGCGCGCCGTGCCGCGCTGCGCTGCATTTACGTTATCTTCCGTCCGTGCCCCATGTTTTGCTTCACGTCTTTGTTGCATCTCCCCGCCCGCACGCGCGCCCCATCTCAGCTCTGCCATATACGCTCCATCTCTTTCTCAACTTACCCACACGCCGTCACGACCGACGTCTTGTTGCCCGGCATCCCCAGCGCAGTCGTCGACCCGGCCCCATTGGCTTGTACCTTCGCCTTCGCCTTCGGCGCGACACGCGGGCCATTCACCATTGGCATCACCCGCCGCTGCACCCCATTTGATTCGCCGCCTTCTGTCTTTCTCTGCATCATCGCGTGATCTTCCGTACCGTACTGTATATCGCTTTGTTTCGTGCTGTCTGATATTTAGCATCCGTCTCACCCGCAGCATCTATTTTCGCCATCTTTTCTCTCCTCTTTGTTATACAGTACGTTTGTTTCTGATAGTTCGCCCCTCGCAGTCGCTAGCTCGTTGACGCCCCGTTACGAACGTCTCGTCGTGCCCGTGCCGTGTCCCTGTTGTTCCCATACGTCGCTGTCGCGCACCGTAGTGTACATACTTATTCTCGCGATTCACCCCATATCAATATCAACATGCATGTCCCGTCTGCTGCATAACATCACCGCGTGTGCCGTGTGCTCGAGCTTCGCTGCGCCACCGTGGACGCGTTTATAGCGTGTGTCTCAGCGTGCTGGGGCCACAGGGGTGATCGACACGGCGCCCCGAGATCGTGCAGAGATGCTTCCATGCAGGGCCGAGGACCAGGGCGGGCCAGGAACCGGATCGTCGTCGCGCACGGTCCTGGCACGCAGCGGCAGAGGCACGCCGCGGCGCGCTCGAGTCATCGGGCCTGACCGAGTCAGTCACGACATCACTTGGGGATTGCTCCCGACGCTTTGCTCTCACACAGCGCCAGCGCGGGTGTGTGCTCTTGGACTTGTACTTGACCTCGCTGACCAGGTACGGTGTGCAGTTTGACGATGTAGTGCTGGGATACTGATGAGACGTGGTGATAGATTGCTCCTTGATTGCGAGCACTTGTCGTCGACTGAACGCGAACCCCACGCTCAACACAGACATGGCCGCCGAACGTGCCACTGCATACTTTGGCGCAGGGCCCTCTGCGCTGCCCACATCGGTCCTCGAAGAGACCGCCAAGGGCCTCCTGAACTTCGAGAACAGCGGCATCGGCATCGCCGAGATCTCGCACCGCTCCAAAGAGTTCAGCGCGTTCATCACACACCTCGAGTCCGTCATCCGCACGACGCTCGACGTCCCGCCGACGCACCACATCCTCTTCACGCAGGGCGGCGCGACGACGCAGTTCTCCGCCGTCGTCCTCAACATGCTCGCGCGCTACCGCCTCCTGCACCCCGCGCCCGCGGACGCGACCGCGCTCGACTACGTGCTCACCGGCCAGTGGAGCAAGAAGGCCGCGGACGAGGCGCGCCGCCTCGGCGGCGGCCGCGTGCACGTCGTCGCCGACGCGCGCACGAGCTCGCCCGACGGCCGCTTCGACAACGTCCCGCCGCACCGGAGCTGGACGTTCTCGGACGACCCCGCGCTGATCTACTACTGCGAGAACGAGACCGTCGACGGCGTCGAGTTCGCGCACGAGGCGGGCGCCCCCAGTGCGTTCCCGTTCGAGCTGCTCGAGCCGGGGAAGCTGCACCCGCTCGTGGGCGACTACTCGTCGTCGTTCATGTCGCGCCCGATCCCGCGCCTCGCGGACCACGCGGTCGTGTACGCGGGCGCGCAGAAGAACATCGGGCCTGCGGGGCTGACGATCCTGATCGTGCGCCAGGACTGCATCGTCGACGTCGACGCGGCGGCGAAGCTGGGCGCGGCGCCCGTGCCGCTGATGTTGTCGTGGAAGACCCTTGCAGACTCGAAGAGCTTGTACAACACCCCGTCCGTGCTCTCGATCTACATGGCGGGCCTCGTCATCGAGCGGATGAAGGAGCAGGGCGGCCTGACCTATTACGAAGACCTGAACAGGAGGAAGGCACAGAAGGTGTACACGGCCCTCCGTGAGGGCCAAGAAAAGGGTGTGTTCAAGAAGAAGGTACAGGATGGCTCCGAGAGCTGGATGAACGTGGTGTTTGAGGTGCTCGGAGAGGGTGCAGAGCAGCGCTTTTTGGACGGGGCCGAGGCACAAGGCATGAAAGGCCTCAAGGGTCACAGGTGCGTCAAAGTGTCCTTAATTTCTACCTATATTGACGCTTTGCGCTCACAGATCAGTCGGAGGTTCGTGTTTTTTTTTTAATCGTGGCATGGTACACTTACTAATACACTGTGATCGCAGGCATTCGCGCTTC
This sequence comes from Pleurotus ostreatoroseus, assembly GCA_005298045.1. Classification (NCBI taxonomy): domain Eukaryota; kingdom Fungi; phylum Basidiomycota; class Agaricomycetes; order Agaricales; family Pleurotaceae; genus Pleurotus; species Pleurotus ostreatoroseus. The sequence goes on along the minus strand of SWBT01000387.1, from coordinate 274,211 downwards.
ACTCTACAACGCCATCACCGAAGAGCAGGTCGACGCGCTCGTGGCATACATGCAAGAGTTCACCGCGGCAGAGATCCAAAAAAGCGCGTGAACCAAGTCCGCTCGCACAAAACCATTCAACACCCAGTCGCTAGTCTGTTCAACACCGGATTATTGTTGTATTTGTACGCTGGTAGGGGGCAATGCAAAGCGTCGCATTTACTTGGGTAGACGTGAGGTTCAACTTTCAAGCACAAGCTGAAGACGTGCGCGTATATCTACGCTACAAGGGAAAGGGTGTGATTCGACTTCCCGCCAGCAGCTAGCCTCAGTAATCGACAGGATATCGTCACCTTGGCAGAGAGACCGACACGCGTCGATACCTCTCTCAATGGAGTACTGGGCCAAAGCCTTCGTTTCCTGACGCTAGTCATACGCCATGCAGTGTTGCGCTCGACCAGCGGCGCCAATGTGGCGTACGTGCACATTATCGGCTTGATTACAAGCAGCGTCTACCGCGAGTTGTATACTTGACCGAGCTCGACGTCGAGCACACACCACTCAGTAAATACAACTTCCCTTCCGCTGATGATCATCGGAATCTGGCGGGGAGTCGAACCCCGCTTTCCGCGCGAAAGGGGGGGTTCCGCTCCCCGCCAGCGAGCCCTAGCGAGCGGCGGGGAGGAACCCCCCCGCCCCCGACTCGCGACCCGTGGTGCGCGCGCGGCCGTGTCCGTGGCGGGGTCGTGTCCGTGGCGGGGAGTTGCGCGCGGCGGGGAGTCCGTGGCGGGGAGTCGCCCGCGGCGGCGGGGAGTCGCGCGCGTGGCGGGGAGTCAGGACGCCCCCGCAGGTATATAAACCCCCCTCCCTCTCGTTCCCCCCGCGCCCGTCGTGGCCGTGTGCTGCAACAGGCCCCGCAAGCGGGCCCCGCGCGGGAGGTCGCGACCTCCTGGAGGTCCGTGGCGGGGAGTCGAGCGCCCCGCGAGCGCGAGAATCTACGATGCGCGGATGATCGTGCCCTGCCAACGGCAGGGCGAACGGCGATAGTGTACTCTGTCATATATACCGTGCCCCAAGGCGAAATGTACAAAATGATTACTGAGCGCGCCGCGCCTCGAGTGCCTGCAGCAACTCTCGACGCTCTGCCGGCGTCGGGTCCCGCTCCTCCAGACCCAGGCCCGCCATCAGTTCCTCCAAATCCTCCAAGTACGGGTCGACCGCCGTCAGCATACCGCCCCGCGTCTCGGCCAGGTGAAACACCTGCCGCGCCCACGCCAGACACTCGGCCGCCGACGCCTCGTCGGGGTACCGACTCTCGAGCTCGGCCAGAATCCGCTCCTTGCGCGACAACAGCGCACGAAAGTCGAGCGTCTCGAATATCGGCCGTCCGTCGTCGCCCATGCCCACGCCGAGGGTCACGACGTCGCTCGCGCCGCCTGCGGTCGCGTCGCCTGACGACCGCGCGTCGCCCGGCGACCGCGACTCGTCGGCACTCGCACACGACGGCGACGAGTCCCGCGCCCGCTTCTTGCCCTTGACGTCCGGCGCGCTGTCCGAGTCCGAGTCGTCGCGCACGGTCTGCCTGGCAATGTGCCTGCGCGTCGCGCGCCCTTCCACGTTGGCCCCGCTCTTGTGCGTCCCCCGCATCTCGTGCTCCGCCAGCAGCCGGCAGTGCGCATCGCGTTCCACACACGCGTGCGACACCGCGTGGCTCTGCATGTCGTCCAGCGACGAGGCCCTAGCACATCGTCAGCACCGTCCGTGACACGGGGAGAGGCACGTACTCGAACGAGCATCCGTTGTAGTAGCCCGGGCACCGAAGCACCCCAGACACATCATAGTCGTCGGGCACCATCCGCAGCTGCAGGTCCCGCCACGGCGTGTGCCACGTTTGCCTGTCGCGCACGTCAGCTCTCGCGTCGCCGCGCGCTCGTCCGACTCACAGGTGTTTGCGCAGGCTCTTCTTGTCCGCAAAAATCTTCGTGGCCCGCTGCCGGTCGTGCAACAGCCGCTTGCACTTGTGGCACACGTACTCGCCGTGCTTGTTCGCCTGCAGCGTCATGGCCTCCTCCCGCGCCTTCAGCACCGGCGAGATCAGATACAACAAAAACCGCTCCCGCAGCGCGTCGTTCGGCACGTCGTTCAGGTGCGTCGGCTCTGCAGAACCCGCGGGCATGTCCGTGTACACCCATGCCTTGGCCTTGTCCCCCACCTCGGTCGTCACCGCAAACGGCGTCTCCACCGCCGGATCCAACGACGCTGTCGCACGGTCAGTCTCTGTCTGTACCTGCACGCGCCACCACTCACGCTCGTCCGTCTCGTCTGCTGGTGCGCTCTCGACGACAGGCGCAGCCGGCGCGACCTCGGGTGCGGCCTTGGGTGCACCGCCGTGCTCCCGCACCTTGGACCGCACAAAGCGGTGCGTCTTTTGAAACACCCCCACGCCCTTCATCGCTTGTACATAGTCGGACTCGCCGTCTTCGTCTCGTTCGGCCAGCGCTGTGGCGCGTAGCGCGCAGTACGCCTTGTAGGTCATGTACCACCTCGTCCACGCCGCGTCGCCGACCGCACAGCCGTCTGGGACGGCGGGCACCCGGTCCTCGCGCATGCATCGCTCTGCGGCCTCTGTACCCTCGTCAGCCGAGCACCACGTCGCCGTCGAACCACGTACCCTGACATTCGCGCTCCGCATCGCCCACAGCGCACGTCTCCGCCACCGCTGTCGCACGCGCACGTCAGTGCGTCGTTCAACCCAAGCACGCCGATACTCACCTTCGGCCGCCAGCACCTCGAGCGGCTTCGGAGGCGCGTTCGCAACCTCGATCGCCGCCGCCCGCTCCTCCACCGTACCCTCGAGTCGACCGCGGCCGATCGGCACCGCCGTCTTGGCCGTCCGCGCCTTGCGCAAGATCGCCTTCTTGCGCTTGTTCACTGCCAGCGTCGTGTCGCGCACGGCCTGCTCCCTCTGCGGACGGGATCAGCCGCCGCATCGACTGCGTCCAAGCCAGTGTCACTTACCTGGTCGAGGTCAGCCTCGGTCACCTCGGGCCGGATCTCCTTGTTCGCCCGCGCACTGTTGACGATCTTCGTGAGCTGGTTCAGGTTGTTCGTGTACGTCGCCGCGGACGACCCCTCCACGAAGCAGGCCATGAACTCGGACCGTGCTGCCGCCTGCTGCTGTAGATAGTGCTCATACTCGACGTCCTCCGCCAACAACCGCGTGTGTTCTGCCGGTGCGAGCACGTCCTTCTTCTTGCCCTCGCGCCTTTCAGACACGCCCTCGCGCCCTTCGGGCACGCCCTCGCGCATGTTGCGCACGATCGCGTCCACAGCCAAGGACACAAAGTCCCGACGCTCCCGATTGTTCTGTGGGCGGGTCAGCCCTGGGCGAGACGCGGAGCGGACCGGTCGTACCTGCTGCAACAGCGTCCGTGTGGTCCCCTCGCCCAATCGCGCTTCCACCACCGGCAGGTTGATCGTCCCACCGCTGTATGCCAACAGCGAGCCCTTGGTTTTGTGGCCCAGGCACAGCGTGGCAAAGTCGACACCTTGCTCCATGTGGAACTGCCCGCCGCGTGAACATCCCTCGCCGCCAGTCGAGCAAGACACCTACCGTGTTGGCCGTCTCGCGTCGGATGGCGTACGTCCCCACTCGTCGCAACCCGGCATCGCCGGCGAACCGCCGTATGCCCTCCGAGATCGAGTCAGACAAGCAGGCCTCGCCCTCCTTGAGGCCAGCCTGTGTGCCCAGCACGAATCTACAGACGTCATCAGCTCGCGCGCGCTCGGGACGAGTCCGCACTCACAACGGCGCCTTGAGCATCGCCGGATCCATCTTCAGCTCCGCATCCTGGGCGTTGCACAGTTCCTCCCACGTCTGCACACGCATCAGCATACGCCACGCTGCCGCACAAGTCGGCCCACCTTGTGCACAAAGACGCCGCGAAGAAAGAGGTGCGCGATGAAGCACGTCGGCGCACAAAAGAGCATGTTTTCGTTTCGGGTCACCGGATTGAGCCCGAACGTTTGCATCTTGCCCGAGCGCACGTTGTGGTTCTGTGCGACACAGTTACCTCGCCGTCTGTCCATGTCCCGCCGCGCACGCACCTTGAAATGCTTCCACTGGATCTCCATCGCATAGCTCATCCTCGTCCCGCGGATCTTGTAAAAGCGAACGTTTTCGACCCTCGGGTACTGCACGCAAGACGTGAGCACCGACACGGTTCGCCTCGTTCCCGCCACACAAACGCACCTTGCCTTGGCCGCGCAGCTCATTGTCCTGCGGCGCCATCGTCGACGGCCGCGTTGTCATGAAAAACGTGCACAACGACTGACACATCGTCTGGATGTCGCGCTGTCGCTGACCGCGCCGCGATTGCATCGAGTTCTCCAGCGCCGTGACGAACATCAGCCGCAGTTCGTGGTTCCCGATGAACGCGCGGTCGTCCACATGTCGGTCCAGGTTGTACTCCACGATCACTGCGCACATCGTCAGCACGGCACCGTCTGCGCGAAACGACACTGACATGAATCCACCCCGTTCTCCAACTGCTCAAACAGACCCTCGCGGATGAGGAGACCCATCCCGGCCCTCTCACGCGTGTCCCCGTCAAACGTGTACTTGACGATGCAATGCACAAACATCGAGTGCCAGTGCTTGAGCGTATCGGCCTTGACGTACTCTCGCTGCTTGCTCCCGGGTGTCACCCGCACCTGCGTCCACGTCAGTGAACCGAATGCCTCCGCCCATTGCCACTCACCAAGAACGGCAAGAATCGCTCCGCAAACCGAGCGACGATCGCCTTGTCCCAGTACTGATCGGGATCGATCGTCTTGTCGAAAAAGTAAATCATCTGGGCCCAAGACCCCAGCAGGCGATTGCGGTCTCCTCGCGACTGTCGGCTGATGTGCTCCGTGACGTTCTGCACAAAGGCCTCCAACCCCTCTTTGAGCTCCTGCATCGCCGCGGGGTCCATCCGGATACGATCCAGTCTTTGGCGCAGTCGCGGGTTGGTGCTCTCGTCGCTGTAGCCTTGCACCACGTCGGCCGGCAGCGCCGCCGCACGCCGCACGCCGCTCGACGGACCTGCCCGGTCGTCAGCATCCCGTCTCTGCGCAGCGTGAACAAGGAACGCACCCGCGCTGCCCGAGGGCCCACTCTCCACCGCATCCGCTGTCTGCAGCACCTCCTGCAGGTACGGCGTCCCGTCCGCCCCGCGTCGGAACGACGCACTGGTCTGGTACGATTCCCGCTGGCGCACATTCGCGAGACTCGGCACCTCCAAGCTGGCGCAAGCGGCAGCTGACCGCGCGTAGTTGGCTTCGGCTTGCGCACCGCGCACCGTGGACACGCCTTCCAGAGGATGGCCGACGGGCATATGCTCCGGCGCGCCGCCCCTCGCCCGCACACGAAGGTACAGCTGGCAGTCGGGGCCGATGCCCAAGCCGCCCAGCCTGTCCTTGTCCCACAGCGCGGCACCGCATACATCCCGCGATGCCGATAGGTACACCAGGCGGCACGGTATCCGGGGCACCCAGCGCCGGCGTCTCAGCGCGCCCATGATCTCCTCGACCGTCGTGTTCGCCGTCACCACTGTCAAGCATGTGAGCTCACGACGACCGACGCGCGCCGCTGCGACTCACCCAACGACAGCGACCGAGCGCCTGCACCCCGCACAAAGACGGTGAATGCAGACGGAGATGCTTCTGTCTTTAAACTCTTGTCTTGAACCAAGCATCAGCTACCGTCGCGGCTCGCCCATGACGGGCATCCGTACGCACCATAGTAGTCCAAGATGTCGTCGATCTCCGACTCGGTGGTTCCAGTCACGTCTACCGTGGAAGTGAGCCGGCGGTTCACACAGACAATGCATGGACGTACTCAACATGGCTCCTGGTGGGAGCTCGTCGGCACTGTTCGCCAGCTCGTTTGCCTTGGCCGGACCTGTGCAGTTCCATTCAGAGTGGCGGCCGTCGCCACAACACGTCTTGCTTACTGAGGTGCCCGAGACAGGGCAGCCGTAGCTCTAGCACCGCGCCCGGTCTGATCCCCAGCTGCCACAGGCTGCCGGCGGTGCTCAGCGGGCCGTCCTGCCCTTTGACCGCCAGTTCATAATCTGACTGCAGTCGAAACGGCAGACAGCCCCGCATGCGCAGTCGTCCGAGCACGCCTTGGACGTCGCACTCGGCAGGGACAGCTGCCGAGAGGTGAATCGTCGTTGACGGAGACGGACGTCGCACTCACCGAGGACCGTAGGCCCGCCTTGGGTGCCCTCCACCGTGATCCTCACCGACGGGCGGCGCACATCCTTCCACCGTTCAGTCCGTCCAGACGCACGGCATGCTCGTCGGAACACGCGGTAGCGGTGGCGACGCTCTGCGGTAGTGACGCGACGCTTTCGCGCTCGCAGCTCGGCGGCATCGAGCCGCGCGCTGCGCCGTGCCGACGCCAATAGACCTACGCCGCATGAGTCCGCGTACGACAGTATGGGTCCAGGTGACTCACCCTGTACACAGAGACCCACGAATGATAGGTGCCACGCCACCGTCGCGATGAACACAACGAGGGCGGGCTCAAGATAGGCGAGGACAGATAAGATACTGATACAAACGAGATATGGTAGGCCAGCCCAGAGGGCTCGACAGGCCCAGGCAATGGCCCATCCCATGCATCCAACGCCGCCCAAGAGGCGCATCAGCTGCATGCCGGGGTAAAGTCGAAAATGCGGTCTTGTGCGGATTTTGTGAAAGCGAGTGGGTTCGGGGAGGCTTGATGATAGCCCAGGGTGTATCGTACTTTAATACACGCGTGTCGACGATACATTAGCCGTCGGACATCATCTATCACGCTCCGTACTGTACATCAGCACTTGCAAAATCCAATGAGCTTCAAAGGAACATCACACGGACCGCTGATCCCATACAACCTTGTGCATCATCGGGCTCGTCGTCGCGGGGCGTCCTCGATGTGCTTGCGTCCTTGCAGGGCTCGTCTGCTCGTTTGCCCTGCTGATGCCAGGGTGAGATGTGTGCCGACAATGTAAAACATATCCGACGTACCGCAAGTCGAGTCCGACCTGACTTGTCCGTTGAGCACCTGTCGGGGATTGAAAAACAAGGGAGACGACATCAAAACAACACTTCCGGCCTCGCTCACTCACTGTCACCTCTTGTTCTCGACTTCCATCTTGCCTCGAAGCCTGCGAGCTGCGTCATCCCGACTCCGTCCTTCGCTATGCCCAACGCCGAGTGTTCCACCAAGAAACCTCGTCTCTCTAGCGAAGAACAGGCAGTCGTCACTGCCGCAGACCGCCTCATCGAGCTCATGAAATTCATGGCTCGTATGGAATTGTCCAAAGCGTAAGCCAGCGTCCTCGTGGCACGCGCTGCTGACGACAGCGTGTCTGGTAGTCTCGCGAACCTCAAAGTCGAGGAAGCCCAAAACAAGTACCTATATGCGCACACGGAGTTGCCGTTTGGACTGTCCCAGACGACCGCTGTCGAAACATTCTCAGCTTCCGCGTCTACGTTTGACAGGTTTTTGCCCACCTCTCTGGGTCCAGCATTTGCGCCGTCGACGCTTGCCGCCAACCCTCTGCCCGACCTATCCCACTTGAGCTCCGGAGACTCATCCGTCGGTGGATCGCCGGTCACGCCTTGGAGCAACACCGGCTTTCCTGTCCTTCAGCCTCATCTGGATGTGCCCTTGAATCAGCCCTTTTCTAGCTTTTACCCTGGACCCTATGATATAGAGGATGCTTCCGAAGGCAAGCTGCCGCCCGTTCTTGGCTTGCTGCTGATGGATCCCATGCTGACAAGTATCAAACCACCAGTCAACGAAACCAAGGAAGAGGCTGCCACCAACGTACCCTTGCTCAGCCCGACAGGTGCAGCTCAACCTGCTCCTGGTGAAGATGCCCAGATGGATGCAGATATTCTGTAGTGTGCCTATTCATGAATCACCTGTGTTTTCAAGTTTGGAATCCTGTACCCATAGTCATGTCACAAAGTCAATGAATGTCAATTACTGGATTATCATGCGCTCGGCGAGGTTGCTACAACTCAGAGGGGAGTCTGGCGGGGAGTCGAGTATATCCCGCGGCGCGTGCGACCGCGTCTCGTTGTCCAGCAATTCACCGGGCAAAAAATCCCCTTACGCGTGCCTTTGCATACTAGTCTGTTATTCATGCAATTCGCAAAGGCGACGTTTGCTTACCTGCAACCCAATCGCGTCCGACGTGGCGGTAACCACAGAGTTGATCTCGCGCTTAGCGCCCTCGGGCGCGACATATCACTGAGCGCTCGCGCTCAACGCTCAGCTTATTCCAACCTTGCTCGACTCCCCGCCTTGGTACTGCGACGTCGTGTCTTTACAATATAACATGTTGGATCTACTCCTCTTCTCTCACACTGGCCCCCACCATGGATGCTCTTGTCGCACAGGCCGATACCGCTGTCTCCCTCGACGAAGGCTGGATCGACTTTGCCCTCGACCTGGTGAACCACAGTGTGAAACACCTGCGACCACTCTCACCGACGGCTTCAGACGGCAGGCGTAGCAAGCGGATGCGTATCATACACGCATTTAAGCGACTCCAACATACCATGAACGACGAAGACGCAGCGTTGTTCTCTCAGCCTGCCGTGGACGACGGAGGACCCCGATTGGTCCGTCGACAAGAACATGCTGATGCGGGCGAAGACCAGTCCGATGAAGAAGAGCATCAGGATGAGGACCAACGCAAATATCCAGCCTCAGACGAGCTTGAGACGGCCTCCCAGTCGTCGCGCGCCGGCGGGCGGCCTCTTCTGCAAGGCAGAAGTGCCATGAATTACGCCGTCCCCAAGGTAAGTACATGTGCTAGTACATATCACATACACTGACCGAACCGCAGAGGCTTGCGTTCATCTGCACCGCATTCGCAATGGACCGGATTCTCCCTGAGGACGTCCCGGCACTCATGGACCCAGTGCGAGTTGGCACGCACGCCAAGGTCGAGGATGCCGCCTTCATGATACTCTGCCGCGGATATCAGATGGCCGCTCAACGAACATGGGTACGTCGCGTGTTTTGGCGATATATTTATCGTACCCACCTAATTGCTACAGGACGAGCTTCTTTCGAGCCAAGCAGTTCAGCTCGCTGGCTCTGACGAGTACCGCGATCATTCTCAGGAGCTTGACCAGCTCGAAGACACGGATCAGCGTCTCGTACGACGCCATCAGGCATGTGGTACATACTGTATCGCAAACGATTCTCTGATATTAGCTACAGGCACTTGCGCAAATGACGGTGTCGCACGGCGCCAACCAGTGGCTCGTACAGCTCATGAAGCACATCGAAACCCTCAAGTTCGCCATTGACTGGAACTCGGCTCGCGGCCAAGGCAGCAAGAGGCAAAAGACTTGGTTTTACCAGCAAACCTTTGCACAGCAGCCCCACCTACAAGATGTTTTTGCCGGTCTCTCCCGTAAAGACACTGCCAGCACCATCCGCAACGAATACGCTCAAGACTTCAAGGACTGGAAGCGCAAGAATGAAACCACCGTGACCGCCCGTAACCGCCTCTTTCTGCTCTACAACTTTGTACGTCGCTGCTGTTCTTCGCTGTAGCTGTTACTTACCGCTATCAGTTTGGCTCGCCCGTATTCATCGATTCCGTATGGACGGTCGACCACCTCGCCACGCAGCGGTCCCGCGCTTTTATGAAAGTTTTCGCGTCATTGTCCGAGAACGTACCGACACGCAATGGTCAGACGGCCATCGAGCACCTTCAGGACGGTCACCAACGCGGCCGACTCGTCCTTCTCGCAATCATCAACGCCCTCGGTGCCGGCGTCCACGTCAAGGACCATCTCATGGAGTTTTTAGACGAGCATCCACCCGCGCATCAGCTCTCGGTCGTTCCTGGCGACGACTAGCCTTGTTTCATTGCATGTATAATAGCCAGTTGATAATCTATTGCATTCACTCGTTGTAACGTACTGCGTGCCAAAATGCGACGCAGCTTGGCGCCTTTCTGAGCACTCGCAAAGCCTTAGCGACGTTCTTTCAGCAAAAATCTCCCTGATAGGGAGTCGAACCCTACTCTCGCGCGTGACAGGCGCGTGTACTAACTGATATACGATCAGGGATGTTAACCGCTAAACCATAGCGGCTTGTATATTTGAGTCAAAGTCTAATACAGATCCCACCATCTGCTCACAGCTAATGAACTCCGAGACTCGGACGCGTTTCGTTCCCACTCTCACCTGGACAGCCTGTCCATCTGGCTCATGCCTCCCTTACGGAGACTCGAAGACTTGCATGATTTTGCAAGGCCCAGCGAGGAAAAAAGAGACCAAAATCTTTACTATTAGTAGACAAAAAATCCTCCCTGGCGGGGAGTCGAACCCCGCTTTCGCGCGATCAAACCTTAATAGATGACAGGCGCGTGTACTAACCGATATACTACCAGGGATGTTAACCACTAGACCACGGTGGCTTGTACAACAGCGCTATTTATAAATATATATAATACTCATTTGCTCCGCCGGTAGTTCGACAGCCGAGGCCCGAGACGTGTTTCGTTCCCCCTCTCACTTGGATAGGTTGTGCATCGGTTCGCCCCAGGTCAATAGAAGGGTTTCTGGCCTGTTAGCGAGCTTGGCAGTCAGTAAGTCGACACGATTTCCGGATAGCACGCCACCAAGACTAATGTATAGCCGCGCGGACTGTTGTATTACGTTCAGACTTCTCGCAACTTGTGAACGCCGCGACCATTCCGCTCACTTAGTCCCCAGTGCGCATGAAAGTCGTCATTATCGGGGCGGGACCTGCGGGTCTTGTCACTTGCAAATCACTGCTGGAAGCCGCCGACTCGAACTTTCCCTTTGACCCTGTAATCCTAGAGCAAGAGGATGACATTGGCGGTACCTTCCGGTATCGTTCTTATGAGGTGACTACCAATAACCCATCGTATCGGCGTGCCTGAATTTCCTGGATTGTGTCCAAACTTCTGCGTCATACCTAGAATGCCACGTTAGTGTCGTCGAAGCAGCTTACCTCGTTCTCGGATTTTCGGCTTCCTTTATCGCATGCGGACCATTTAACGTTGGAGGTAAGGGTTCACAACAGCTACAGAAGACATGGTGATAATGATGTTTATGACTCTTTGTTCAGGAATATGTCGATTACTTACGCGACTACATGCATCATTTTCAAATTGATTCTCGACTACGTCTAAATCACAAGGTTGTCCGAGTCACCCGTAATCCCAGGGGCGGCCATATCGTTTACTATGTCAAGAGGGACGCGACCTCCGGTGACTGGGAGGATAGTAAGTGGGTCGCGCATCCGTCACGTCCGAGACCGTCTGACGTATACCCAGCTCCCACTGCTATTGAGGCCGAATATATAGCCGTGTGCACAGGGCTACATGTCGTTCCAGCCATTCCCAATATCCCTGAAATCGACCATGTACTCAGACAGCCTCCCAGAGAGGATGGCAGCAAACAATTCGAGCGTGCTGTCTTCCATTCATCAGATTACAAGAGCCGGGATCAGCTAGCCGGGCGGAAGATTATGATTCTGGGTACCGGTGAAACGGGCATGGACCTTGCGTACGAGTCTGCCAAGGCTGGTGCAAAGGAGGTAGTCTTGTGTTCACGAGCCGGGTAAGCAGCAGGCCTACGTTGTATCGAATGAGTTCACTGAACTTGCTCCTCCCCATAAGTTTTCTTTCGTTTCCGAAAGCTCTGGTCGGTCATCCTAAACGTCTTCCCTTCGATACGGTTCGGATTTGACGGTCTTTCAGAATGACTTCGAACTATTCGGTTTCAAGTTTGAGTCAAACAACCCTATACCTATAGACTCGCTCATTACTAACTTAGCCGAAACGGCTTACGTCGTGAGTACTTCACCAACTCTCAGCCAGATCATCCTGATAATCGTTGTTTTATAGCATCCATGGGTGGCTGCATCTCATATTCGGTGGTTGTAAGTATGGACTTGGTCGATCGCTTCACTGACTGATTCCTGTATGCTTGATAGCATATCAGATTTTGTCATTAAACGCGTATTATGGCTTTTGACCGGTAATGTTCACGACGCTTTTATGTTCTGAGAGCTAATTGTTCAACGTCTTCATGTAGGTACACAAGCCGGATGCAATCAATGGGTATGAATCTTATAGCTACCTTTTACCCTACGTTCAATGACCTTTTTATAGGTCGGTGAGCTGGAACAAGACCGTCTTGGAAGGGCGTACGTATTCTTGAACAAGGTGAGCTGCTATTCTAGGCTCACCTGCCAGCCGCTTGAATATACTATCACCGTGCCCAGTCCCATAAGGCGATGCCGTATATCAACCGGCCATATCGCAAGCGTTACGCTCTCATGGACTACATTTCAAGATACATTGACCCTCCTGAGGACATGCCACCACAAACGTCTTTTACTGTCGACCTTGCACCCTTCCCGTCTTACTTCCTCCCAAGCGGCCGTGCTGTCTTCCCTGTCTCGGACCGCAAAGATGCGAAACGCATGCTCGCACGAGATGTACGACCGGATACAGTTATTCTTGCAACCGGCTACAAACAAGATTTCAGCTTCCTGGACCCCACTTCTGGATATCCCACAGCCGCTGATGCTGATATCCGCAATATCGCCAAGTCCGGCGAAGAGTGCTTAGGTTTCATTGGTTTTGTCAGGCCCGGTGTCGGTAAATACAGAGGTCTTGTAGTCCGTGACGGCGAAACTAACAGTATGAATTAGGAGCCATCCCGCCCATTGCAGAAATGCAGGCATTCTTCTGGATCTCGTTGATCAAGGGAGAAGTTAGAAAGCCGCTTCCGCCTCCGCATTACCACTTGCTAGTCAAGGAGACAGCTAGAATCAAGTACGGCGTTGATCATTCAACGTATATGAGTACGCTCGCGAAGGACATCGGCGCAGCACCGGGCCTTTGGGAGTTATATTGGCATTACGGTCTTCACGTTCTTATTTGCTACTGGTGAGTCTAAAACGTCTAAAACGTTTATCAATGCTGTCCGGTCGCTGACTTCATTCGTTAGTTTTGGCGCCGCTTTCACGCCGTTCTACCGCCTTATAGGTCCATACCGTTCAATGGCGGCTCCCGCGATCATCAAGACAGAGCTTTGGGATACCATCGTTCGTCGGGGCTTTTTAGGAAACTTTTTCATGGGTGTGATACCTATGGCGTTCTATCTCTGGCTCAACGCTATGGCGTACTGCCTGGAGAAAGCATGGATATTGCTTGGTCGGCCTGAGGTGCCTTTGAGGGTCCAAAATGGAAGGATTGTGTTGGTATGAATCAAAGAATGTAGTACACAGTACCTAGAACATACCCTGAACAGCGTCTCGTAAGGATCTCTACATTGGATACACGTACTCGAGCTGTATAACCATCTCTGATGTGATCTATGGGCTGATAGCACTCTTATGGCCTGGGCAGGCCCTGGTTTCATTGACAAACCTAGGGTAGGGTAGCAAAGGGTATGCCTACATCAAAGGCCTGGGCGGACTTCTTCGCTTCCCGAAAGGACGAGTACAATCGGATCAATCTGCATTTTTGCCTCGATGTAACAGCAAGAAGCTTGGAATTGAACAGTGGGTTGATTACGACCTATAGCCACATACAGGAATCGATGAGAATTACCCGCAGCAATTGGATCATAAATTACGGATCAAGAAGCGCGTACTGCTCGTTCATTATTGATCTTGCGCCATATGAGCCTTCATGGGCGTCGGTGGTACACGTGCTTCGACCTCTCGCACCAGCTGTAGGACATCTCCCGCACAGCCGAAGGAAAGGGTGAAGCCGGACCCGCCCTGCCCATACGAATGAATGATAGCGCTGAACGACCCATCGTATTTCCTTCTCAACTCGCGCTCAACGCGGACGTTTTGGCCACGGCAGGGCCGTAGCCCCTGGACAAGCGGCGCAACAGGGTCCAACTCTGCGTTCGATAGGCCGGGTACAAAACGATTGCACCGTTCGCGCATACGACGAATCTCCGGACTGTCCAACGTAAGATCGAGCGTGGTCTCGTTTGCTTGTGCGATACCTGCGAAAATTAAGCGTCGTGATACCAATCAATCATACGAATTTTCTCACCGCCGAGAATCAATGTACGATCATTGCGAGGTACAATGAAGACAATACCGCCGTCCTCCTCGCGCTTTGCATGGTCATGGGCGACAACAAGTGCTTCCTTGACAAGCGGAAACTTGGACCCATCGTTGACGACGCGAATTAGCGCGCCTCGGAGAGGGTACACGGTCTTGTCGGAGGCAAGATCCCAGGCTCCAAGACCCGTGCAGTTGACTATCACTTGCGCGGTGTAGCTGTCTAGTAGCTCGTCCTCGAGATCAAGGAGGTCTCCGCAGATTCGACGAGTTTCAAACCGACAGCCTTTGCAGGCTACGACTGCGCGCAACCACGTCATATACGCGTCGGTGTCCACGACGGGCGAGACGTGTTTGTACGCGTCAACGACCCCGGCGGACCGATTGATATTATGCCGAAGTACCAAGGAAGCATTACGCTCAAAACCGCGGATCTAATTACGCACCGTCAGTCCGGCTCGGACGCGTAGGCTTTGTGGTATCACTAACCTTCTCCGCATCGATCTCGCACATTTTCTCAAACTCTTCCGGATTATGCTCAATAGGCTGATCAAAGAAAAAGTTGGCGACCCGCATGCGCACGCCGTGAGACTCCGCTGGCAATAGTCTCTGCAGGCGCTCAAAGACGCGGTAAGAGGTCATACACCAACGTTTTGATAGGGCAAGAGATACGAGGTCGGTATGTCTGCCACATACCGCAGGCGGCCATTCCCATCTAGATGATCTATCAGTGTTAATGACGTTGAAGATGCATACGCAGGGTACATACAGCGCGCCCGCGATTTGGGAAGTGATTCGTTCTTCCGTGGAAGCCCAGCGCTCCGAAACAACGGTGACCGAATAGCCAGCATCTAACAGAGCCCAGGCTGTCTGTAGATGATACTGCATTAAGTCCCGAGTTTGGCTATGGAAGGCAAAAACACTTGCCGTAAGTCCGGTGACGCCACCTCCAATGATTAAGACCCGAGTGTGGGTATGGTTTACAGGCACAGGGACATCACCGTGCAGGAGAGTCAGTTCGCCAGCGTCTTCGACAAGGTGTACCTGAGGGCGTGCGGTAGTAATAGCGACCATTGCGACCGACTGGGGGATGAGTTTGGAGATGGACTGGTGGGTCGTGCGGGGGAGCTTTAAATGCACTGGCACACTAGGTTTGATTTTTCACCGTACGGCCGTTGTCCAATATTATAACCAACGCGGCTTGATTTGGGTCACAGTTTGGGTATCGACAGGATATATCGAGTCTGTATGACCCGAAGAGACCGCTGAAAGTGACACTTGGTTCGCCAGTGTGGATGACGTCTGGCTAATTATTGCTTGCTCCCGCTCCTGCCTTGGCCTCGCTGAGATATTTCGCACGAAAGGGACGGCAGTGGGTGAAGGAAATTACCGAAAAGCAAGCAGTGCACTTAGGAGCATGAGAGCGTGGTGTCCACTTTCGCCATGGAAGAGCGAGGCTCATGAGTTGTTCGGATTGCGACGTGCATGAGGCACTGCCTTGTGGTTCGAGGAACCTCGTAAATCATGATCGGGCCACCTGTGAACATCAGTACGAGGACTCCGATCTGGTTCTATACGCGTGGCCTACTGTACTAAGTTACGCCTTGAGGTCTGATGCCGCCCAAGAAGAGAAGTCAGTCGCCTTGACAAACGACCATATGATGTAGGCTGGAAGTACCTCCGAGCGAGTCCAGATAAATCAAATACAGAAACTCGGCTTTCGGTATAAATTTATTTCTTGCAGATCGCAGCGTGGTCTTAACAGCCCAGTCGACGAGGTCTTTTCTTAGAGTGGCTCGTACTTGACACCAGACTTGATAGCGGCAGTTTGGGGTAGGCAGTATCTCTAGTCGAGCACTCGGTCCCAGATGAGGTACCGCATGAATGATCACGGGAAGATGGTAGGTAGGCTTCACATCTTTGAGACCCAGCTCCTTTACGTCAATCTACCCCACGAAGGATCGAGATCTAAGACCGATGAATCGTGAAGATTCAGAGATTGAATAACAAATGCATTGCCCTACCTGAGTCTAAGAGCAGGTTTTATAATCCTATCTCCGCCCATATGCCGGGGAGTGAAAATCATCCCTTTGTGAGCCAAGGACCGAGTGCGTGGCCGAGAAGGGGAAGCTGCGCATGAACAGCGGTAAGTAGAATCTTTAAAGGATGTCTGAGCTCCTGAACAGTACGGGTAAATGCCTTGCTGTAGACTTCATTCGCTATTCCGAGCTGACCGAACTGGAATAGACCATTGACGTGTTCGAGAAGTAGCGACTAGGATTTCACCACGTCCTCAAGGCAGTCTGATCAACACGACTTCACATCACATGTAGCGACATGTACCGTACCACCGCAGATTGTCCTATGGTTGTTGAACGTAAACGCCACGTTCGAATAAAGAGCCACTCACATCAACTCGTGAAACACGCCTCTTGGCGGGTAACATATGGGCGTGTAGTGCTGAACAGATGTACCACTTAGTCAAGGTCAGAGCCCGCAAGTATCTGTTCAATGGAAATGAGGAAAAGTACATAAGACTCGGTTACGAAAGGTCTAGTGGGCACACTCACGATCAAGATTATCCTGGCAGAAATAGTAGGCTCGCAGGGACATCAACGCTGAGCGGATGCTGTAACCAGCTGGGATCACAGCCCGTATAAACTCCAGACCCCAGATCCCAGAGATATACCAGTGCGCGCATGGACGTGGCGGAGATGATGAGATTGTAGGCTGTGAGAGATCTCATCGCGTCGCATTGTGGCCGCTCTAGGGAATTTCTGACATGAAGGCCTTAGAAAGTTCTCCTGGTTTACGAACGTTGCAGACGGACCTTTGACAGCGCTAACGAGGGACTGCGCGTTGCGTTGATACGAGAAGTTGTTTCTGTGAATGCGCATCTGTATGTTTTAAAAACATTTCAGACAATAGCCGAGCTATGATTTTATCACTGCCTTGGCGGAAGAAGCAGGTGAAGGGACTTTGACTCCTTCGGCAAGTCGGAGAACCGGGCGCTTCGCACGATTGGCAGTCGATGAGATTTGTTGTGAGGGAACCGGGTCGTATAATGGGCAGTGTTCGAGTTCTTGATGGGATCCGCGAACGAAAGCTGCCGAGTTGAAGAGCCTCTAGGGCATAGCAATACTGAATCCGTGTACAATGCGGACCATGTCCGGAGCGGTGTTCCAAAAAGAACGTACTAGGCATCTTAAACAGGCTTTGGGGGGCATACGTTGGATGTGAACAGGAACTGTATGTCTTTGTCCATCCTTATGAGCATCGCTGGACAATAGTGGAAAGTAAAGATGTACGTACATAGACCTGCGAAGCTCATACGAACAGTAGCATGGTTCCGGATTGACAGCACTCCGATGTGGATTCGCGAATTTCTGGTGCTCTGTTGGCTGATCCCCCTGCACCTCCTGTTGCCGTTTAGCTTGATTCATGAGAGGTTTAAGGCAGAATGTGAAAGACAGGGTTGGGGCTGGTTTTATAGCTGTAGTGACGGGCATGGCTGTATGCGTCATCTACAATCGTTCAGATGGCATCTGCATCTTAAGAGAAGTTGTACGTACCGTCCAGCTGACCTTATCTACATAAAGCGAGCTATGAGAGTATGTTCGCGTTGAGCTTCATGATTGACAACGGTTTAAGATGACGAGAAAATAGTCTTTTTGTCGTGGCTAGACATTATGTTCCCTGTACAAAAAATATGCGCATACTTGAGCTTGGAGTGATCTAGATCAGAACTTGACATTGCTAGCCGTGGGTTCCAAAAAACATTTTAGTCTGTGCAAGGTAGCAATGATGGATGTTTACTGTAGGGTAACTGTAGAGCACTGGCACCATGATGTCGCCCCGCACAAAGACCCACGTCGAGAAAAGGAAATGTTGCTGTAACGCTCGCAGGTCCGGGAAGGAGTCTGCTGGCGAACACGGAGCTTCCGGAGGAGAATGACAGGGATAAGGTCTGAATTACTCGGGGGAAGACTGAGGTCTCTTGCTACATTTTGGGCTCGTATTTAAGCTAATTACAGTAGTCTAGACCTATAAGAAAATTAAGAGAAAAGAGAGGGAAAATGGGCTGGAACTATTAGGTGAAAACGTAGAGAAAATGAGTCGGAGTCGGGACGCGGACGAGAGCGCGGAGTTAAGCGCCTCTCGCCCGTCACATACGCCCTCCAATCACTGTCCAACAGTGATTCCTACTTCTCCTTCTCCATCAGCTCGTCTTCATCGTCAAAGTCGATGAGCTGCTCCTCCTCTTCATCGACTCGAGCCTTGGCGGCCTCTTTGCCTTTCTTCTTCGTCACCACGCCCTTCCCTTTGCCCTTGCTCGAACCGGCGCCAGCGCTCGCGCCATCAGCGGAGTCTGAATCCGCGCGGCGACGCTTCAACGGCGGAATCCCAACGTCTCTCCCCGCGGTCCTCAATAACTCCTTGTTGGCGCGACGGTCCTCAGCGAAACGGCGGTCGCGTTTGCGACGGTGCATCTGGTTCTCGAAGAACTCGGTCATGGCGAGCATGCCGAGCTCGCGTTCGCGAGGGTGGATGAAGGTGTCGCCCGGAGTAGGGGGTTCATTAACGAGGTCGCGCGGGAGTGGGATCTTGCCTGCGGTGAGTGTCGCCTTACGCGTCGTCACGTCCAACTCGGTAAATTTGTATGCGCAGGTCGCGTCGCGGTTGAATAGGGTGGTGAAAAGGACATACCCGCCCGGAAGGACCGCGTCCCCGGTCTTCGGGAAGCGGTTGTCGCGCAAGAGTCGGTCCGTGGCACAGAACGAGCGCACGGCCGCCGACGAGAACTGGTGAGTGATGCCGGTGTCAGTGTCGAGGAGGCCGATTTCGCCTCGTTGGTTGGCTGACAGGTTGACGTTACGGATAGGCATCAAAAGTGTATGCGAGGACGGGTGTGATAGGCGGCGGGGTTCGGTGAGCAAATGGGGCCGATTAGGCAGTAAGGGAAAGCGGCGAGATGTGGCGGCGGGATGAACACGAGAGATAGGCGGCGGGTGATGGGGTTGAGAGCGAGGAACACGGCGGGTTTTATAGGTCCGCCGTCCTTCCTCGCGCAGCTCTATGCTGCCTAGAAACACCTGCGGGTCGTCCGTAGGTGGTGTTCCGCTACCTTCAGGTAGGTCCGTAATGCTCTGGACCCCAAGTGCACTCAGGTACTCAGTGACACATCCCAGGTGCTGGACCGCAGAGTAGGGGACCCAAGTGTGGTCCCCACTCTTCCAGACTGCTTCGAACAAGGCCCGCGGCCCTGATCCACGGTGAGCCACAATTTTTGCTATAACCCACTCGTTGTCCTGATCCTCTAGTTCCGCAACCTGGCTAGCGAGCCGGCCCGGGAATAGTCGATCGTCGTTCGGGACATGGACTCGAAGCAGCGACGAATGGAAAACGTTGTGGATGCCGCGGCGTTTCAAATCGGGCGGCAGATCAACACGATAGGAGTTGTTCCCGAAGTCGTCTAGAATACGGTAAGGCCCAATAAACTTTGGAACCAGCTTCCGAGCTAATCCCCTCGGTAGTGAGATGTTCTTAGTAGACACATAAACGAGATCGTTTTTCGCGAAAGGAGCTGGACGCCGCTTACGGTTGGCGTCTCTCGTCTGCTTTACTCTGGCAGCAAGAATACTGTCATGGGCTGCCATAATCGCAAACTTCATCCTTTGAGCGAAAGCACGAACACCTGGATACTCATCCTTTGCAGCATGCTCCCAGATCATAGATCTAGGCAACCGTCCGGTGTTCAAGAAGAACGGGGCATAGCCGGTGCTCTCGGACCGAGCCAGATTAATGGCGAACTCGATCGCAGGTAGTCTCTGGACCCAGTCCTTTTGATTCGGGCTGACACATTGTCGCAGCATCTGAGTAACTGTACGATTAGCTCGTTCGGTGGATCCGTCTGACTCTGGATGGTATGCGCTTGACATCCGAAGCTCCACGCCTAGGAGCTTGTGTAGGTGTTCCCAGAAGATACTGGTGAACAGCACATCTCGATCACTGACAATCGCACGAGGTAAGCCGTGATGCTTAAACACTTCGGCAAACACTAATTCGGCAATTTCACGAGCAGTGTGAGTTGTGCGGCTAGGGATAAGGTGTACCATGCCTGTGAGCAGGCAGATGACCACAGTGATACAGTCATAGGCGCTGTTTCGGTCTGAAGACTCAGGCAGCGGTCCAACAAAATCTATACCTATAGCCTCCCAAGGTTCACTAGGAACAGGTAAGGGATTCAACAGACCATATGGCTTCTGATTATTGGGCTTACTCCTTTTGCAGGTGGAGCAAGACTCACAATATTTCTGTACATCCGGACCCATGGATTTCCACCATACATTGTCCTGCAGGAGCTGGTATGTCTTAGCTGCTCCCAGATGAGCCAGCAGTGAGTGAGCGTGAGTGATAATAATTTCCCGAACACTTCTTTCACCAAGCTTGATGTTTGGTATACATAAACGCTCATGTCCGCTCTCTTTCAGGATCATAAGACCGTCCATGATATGGAAGTTCTTGTAACGCTTTGGTTCCTCAAGAATTGCAGCAAAGAAGTGGTCTTGCTCGTACTTCCCACGGATCAAGTCCGGAATGTGAATACCTTCGGTGCTGGCGATCAGCACGTCAAGAAAGGGGGTTTCGGAGCTTACGCCCTCCGCATCCGGTGCCGGTGGTGCCTCGGAACTCATTTCGGCTGGTTCCGCTGACGGACTCCCGCCCTCCGCATCCTGCATTGCAGGAGGCTCAGATGCTGGTATCACAACCAGGGCACTGGCGTCTGGGCTTGGAGGAGCCGGTTGGACTGATGCGACTGGCTGACGAGGGCCATGCACTGTCAGCCGCTTGATGCGTTTGGCAAATTCCTTCGAAGTCTCTGGCCGACCACTCTCGGCAGGCGCAATCGTACGACGGGGCCGACGAGGCCGTGCAAGAGGTAGCTGCGCAGCTGCGCCCTCCGTTTCCACTAGCACAGGTACGGAAATCGCAAAAGCGGCAAGACGCTGCGACAAATCCTCATCCTCATCGAAAACAGTGAATTCGGAAGCGGCCCGAATTGTGCCTGGTGGATCATTGGCGTACATGCGAGAGAGTGCATCAGGGAGTACATTATCAGGTCCAGGTATGTACTCTACCTCAAAATTAAATTCTGAGATAGTCTCTATCCACCGTGCCTGACGTGCGGATAAATTCTTCTGCTTGATTAGATGTATCAAGCCCTTGTGGTCAGTTACCCAGGTGAAGAAGCATCCAAGAAGAATATCACGATGGCGACGCATGCACTCAACGCCCGCAAGCATCTCGATCTCATGCACAGGATAATTAGCCTGTGCAGAGGTCAATTTCGCGGAATAAAACGCTGCAACTTTAGCGGTACGTCTATCCGCCCCTTGTGAAATAACGCCTGATACGCCACTGACGCAACCGTCAGTTAGCATCCAAATCGGCGGCGTGTCTGCGCCATATGAAAGCGGGACACGGTGATGATCACGGTGTCGCTGGACCAGGCGTTTTATCTGATCAAAGGCACGCTGCTGGGTAGGACCCCACTGAAACGAGTGGTCTGCTCCGGTTAGTTCACTGAGAACTCCCATTGGTATGCGAACGCCCTCGATATCATCAGCGAGATATCCCACTGACCCGAGAAAACCCCGCAGGAGTTCTTTGGAAGTTGGAACCTTCCAGTTCAAGACATTGTCAACCTTGTCGGGATCCATACGGATTCCGGCGTCGTCAATTATCCGCCCAAGGACCTTCAATTCGGAACAGAGAAAGTGTAGCTTATTGGCATTAAGGTACAGCTTTTCCCGCCGGAGAATATCAATAACTTGCTTAACATGTTTGATATGGTCATCCAAATTGTCCGAATAGATAATGATATCATCAAGGTACACCTCCATGAATACTCCGATGAACTGTCCAAAGAGATGGTTCATCAAAGTCTGGTAAGTTGCTACTGCATTGCAATCTCCCTGTTGCAATACAAGACTAACCATATTTCCGTCAGGAGTGGTCATGGCTGTTCGCTCGACATGCTCAGGTTCGACGCGAATGCACTCGTATGCATCCTTGCCATCAAGCGAGGACCTATACGGCTTGCGTGCAACTCGGCGCAAAATTCCCTCCATGTCGGGCAAAGGTGACGTCAATTTCACCGTATTCGAATTGCGCTCACGCAGATCAAACACACAGCGCAAACGCGGAGGAATATCGCGAATACCAGTATCGGGCTTCGTTAATAGCAGCATCGGACTGGTATTACGGGCGTTGGACATTTTCCACCGCCCCGACTTCAGGTAAGCGTCTCGCTTCTGCGCCCACAAATCCCGCAGAGCTTCGGGACACCGGGAAGGACGCCACGGGATGACCTTAGAAGGGTCCTTCAAAGGGATCTGATGATTGATCTCTCGAAGCGGCGGCAAAGGAGTGTCACTTGCGTCAGTGCTTGCAATTGACTGCGCGTACGCCCGTAAGTGCTCACGAGCCGTTTCCAGGTGATCTTTGTAGATCTCTATCGCACGCGACTCGAGAACACTAACGCTTTTGCCTTGTAGCGGTTGTGCCTCCCCACTACCCACGACCACTGAAGTAGGGTTAAAACCCACAGAAATGCGGTGCTGGTACAAGAACGGGGTCCCCAATATGAGGTCATAGTTCTGTAGATTGATGACATCAAGCTTGCGAGTCTCTTTTACTGATTGATATTCTATCACAGCGGTGCAGCCCATGCTGACTTTTGCGCGGGATCCCTGCACAGCCAAATGCACAGGTAACTGTTTCTCTAACTCATATGGCCTGATACCCAACTGCTGAACCAATTTTGTAGAAATGAAGTCCGACAGCGAACCAGAGTCAAGCAACGCACGCGCGGGCTGACCGTTTACATTGACGACAACGATCGCCGGTTCAGGAACCAGCCGCGTGAAGTCTCGGGGTGATGCCGCGTTCCGCTGGAGAGCCGGCAGCGTTGCTCGAATGGTAGCCGCGTTGAGCTCAAGGTGAGCCATATTCTCTGCCAACGCACTCACGTCGGCTTCGGAATGATACCCTTCAAATAGGCTTGCAACCTCGTCACCATCAAGATCCTCCATGGAGAAGGATTCCTCCATGATATGCCTCACAGCAACCGCGTACGAATTTAGTAAGTCATACCGTGGGTTCTCTAAAGTGCTGCGCAGTACTTGACTACTGACGAATAGGTACGAATCATGAATTACAATGATCTCCGAATCCTCGCAGTGTGCGAAGCATGCGAAACGATCCTGTAAACCGGTACGCATGTATTGCCTATACGAGTCAGGGAAAGGTATCTCACTATTGAGTACAGCTTCCGCACGCAGGGCAACTGCATCGCCCATACGTTCGCCGGGGATATCTCGGCGGCAGTGCTTGTGCCGCTGCTGATACGCCACTTGACGGCGGTACCAGCGTGGAAGGTTGAAGAGCTGTATGCACATTTCCATTACAATGGAACGTGAAACTATGACCCCGTATGCTTCCAATGTAAACCGCTACCAAAAGCGGTAGTTAAGCGCTCGTTTCCACACGCGCCGTCGGAAAAACTCCTACAGCCCAGTCTGGGTCGCGCGCAGCCGGTCCGAGTTCGTCCGAAAGACGCTCCGATGTAGATTAGATATCTTCATCGCATTATCGCATCGCTCTAATCTAATCTAATAACTAGCTACATCTGCACCGACGCCACGTGTCCCGCCATCAGGCGGGATTGATCACTGAAACCGCCGCCCGACGTTCCCGCCTAGTCGTCCGCTGCCCAAACCCCGCAAAGTGACCTCTATCCCTCATCGCCTACCCCCTGTTTTCTCGCATCCTTTCGTCTTCACCCTCACCACCGCCAGAAACCACCCAACGCCGCATGACTGCCGTCAACACTGCCGTCACTCGCCACTCGGCCCACTCGCCACTCGCCACTCGCCACTCGCCCCTCGCCACCACCGCCGCGCACAGCCGCAGAGTTCCCTCAAACGCGGCCTAAGCGCAACGTGCGCATACCACATCATAATCAATCGCCCGGTATGTTTGTAGTGAGTCCACGGCGCACGCAGGTCCCGACGCCCTCTCCCACCTGCTCCGCCGTCTCACCTACCGCCACATTGCTCCCCGTCCATCGCTCTCACTACTAGCTTCCTCCCATTCCTCTGCGCCTCGCATCTCTCGCGCTCTGCCACCGCCAGCGATACTTGCCTACGTACTCGGCCGACTCAGCCGCCATCTCCATGCTACTGCAGCTCGCTAGTACGTCAATCCTGCAGCCCGTCTTCGTCATCTCATAGCTCCCTCAGCCCTCGCGAGCCACGCAACACCCTATTCTAAGGATGAAGACTCTAAGGACGAAGACTCTAAGGACGAAGACTCTAAGGACTACGACAATTGGGTTAAGGCGGTGCGGTGAAGAGCGCGATCGAAGGTTGAAGGTGGCCACAGCGATGTATGCGTACATGCCCTGCTATTTGAACATAAGCCACGACACAGGCTCATCGTAGTTCTCGTTGCGTGTCGCGTAGTGTACCAATCACGGTCCCGTTTCACTCTTTTATACTGTATTCTGTTCCTGTAGTCTACCCAATGTCACGATACATTGTGTCAATCTACTCATCGTCTCGAGTGTCCTGCTCAGTTTCCAAAACGCATACGTTCGACGTCGTCCGGCTCCTGCGGACAGTTGAGTTGTTATGCTAACGCCCCACTGCCAACGCCCCACGGCCAACTGCTTCGCTCACGACGACCACGCGTTGCCAAACCCCGTTTACGCCCTTTCCTTGCGTCTCTTTCTCACTACTACAATGCGTCAACCTCTTATGCGCTTCTACGACTCAACAGTTTATCAGAACTACACCAGTGCTCAGCGGCGGGCCATCCTCATGCACTTACAAAGGTCCTATCTCGTCCGCAGGGCCACTCTCCGCGGTGCATTGGAAGCCATAGTTCGGTACGTCCCGTTCGGCGCACCATTTCTTCTGACAGCTGAACTTTCCTAGTGGGCCCTTACATACGTCCTTCTCTGATCCTCGACCCCACTTTACAATCAGCTTCCTTCCTTTTGCGCGATGGGTGCACGTCCCAATGAGCTGGGCTAAACTCCGAAGTAGTAAGCTCACGTCACCCCTTGTATAAAATGCTACTTACGCGCACTAGTCCTTCGTGCCAATTGAGCGATGTGACGTCTGGACCTCTATATCCCTGTTTCTACTTGAGTTTGCCCCTCGTTGTTGAGCCTCCACTGTTTCTCACCGCCGCTCCAATCGGCTCTCTTCACTTCTATCCCTCCTCCTTCACCGGTCATTCGCTCTGACTCTGTACATGCTGTCCCATCGTTTCACTTCGCTGTGATTGTTTTCTCTTTGCCACCTTGTTCGGAACTTGGACTGTGCGTTTGGGCACCAGGCTATCACGACTGGATCGAATAGTAGCTTACATGTACCCATCGTGTGGTACTTCATTTTACTCAGTCATATTCAGTCTATATTGAACATAACCTTTCACCCATGTATATAGCTTTACCACGCACTACTTCAACCGTTTTGATACGAAGCGCCCGATTGTGTTCAACTTCAGCGCGTCCACATCGGTCCATGTTTACGCGTGACGTCACGCGCCTCGCCGTGCGTGTTCTGGAGGGTACTCAGAAAACAAGCCGAGCATCGAGGTGAGCTCGACGTTCCACAGCTTCCTTACGCAGTACTCTATGGCCTGCGCAACCTGCGCAAACCAGTCGATATTAGATCAAAGAGTTTTCTATTAATCATTCGAAGACGAGAACATACCGCTTCGACATAACCACTTGCAGGCATGATGGGCTCGCCCTTGATGACATCGTCCGACAGGCTAAGGTGGGTCTTCGAGTTCACGACACGCAGGCATAAGTTCAGCGACCCCTTGCGCTCATGCCTCTAGCGCGCGATCTCCACCGTCTGCGCATAGTATGGGGAGTGCATAGTATGGGAAGTACCTCTTCGCGAACAGCAACGGCACCGGCGGTTCGGGTGCCCCTACGTCCCGCCGTACACGACGTAGAAGTCGGCGTAGTTGTCCTCCGCATCGACTCCTTTGCCCATCGTGTCGAGTGGGTCCTGCACCTCGATGAGCGCGTCCGCGGACTTGCAGTGCTTGAGCGCGCAGGCAACCATGTTCTAGCCAGCGAGGGTCTGAACGTAGCTGGTAGCGACGTAGATCGGGTACCTGAATGCAAACGCTAGAAGTGGACTGAGACGTTCACCGAGTGTTGCACAAGCCTACGCGTACCGCCGTCGAGCATCGTAGCGGCATGTCATGCTGCGTCGCGCGTTCTTGGCTGCGATGTACCAGTCTAGCGAATTTGGAAGCCCTGCGCATACAATCAGCACCTAGCGCATCTCGACGCCTCTCACCACGCCTTTACTCTTGCCACTCACCTTATTCACCTCAAACCTCGCACGTCATCATCCTGTACCACACTCCTCAGCCGAGTCGGCTGTCCAGCGTGAACATAGTCAAACCCATTCTTCCCCAGCTCCAGCTCCTGGTCCTTCGTCTCGACCGCACGGCACGGCACGTCGACGGGACACCCCCACTGCATGAGCGAGTCGCCGATGTCGCGGTCCAGCTCGCGCTCGCTGCAAGCTCCACACGGGAGTTGAGACGATTAGTACGAGTACGCTGTGCCGTACCGCGAACCCGACGCTGACGACGGGCATGCGCTCGGAAGCAGGGGCCCCTTCCAGCTCGAGTCTCTTCTTGCTTCTAGACGCAATTACGACGTCGACGGGGTGCACGCTGAAGGCGACGTGGACGCGTTGTAACCCCCACTCGACCGGCGCTGCGTCGTTGGTGCTCTTTCATCGGGATGATGTCCTCCCAGCACATGTCGTTATTCACGTCACTGCCACACACAAACAAAACAAAGAATCCCTCGCCACCAAGGGACATACCCCGACACGAGCGTGTACACCAGCATGCACATGTGTGCGCAGCAGATCTGCGCGGACGAGAACGCGGCGCCGCGTGCACCAATCACGATGACGATGCAGATGGCCATGCTGAGCAGCATCTTCTTCCCGCGTGCGGGTGGTCGAACGTGCCGCCGAGCGCGACGACGACGAAGTGCCTCACCAGTGCGGCGTCCGGCGGTAAACATTTCTATCAACCACGCTCCTCGCAATATCCTACCCGAACCCCTCCCTTTACTTTCCCATTCGTTGCTCTTGCCGTCCGTCCCGTTTGGCAGCCCAGCCCTGCAGCCATTCCCTCTACTACGCCGCTACGACTCACTCCGTTGGGAGCCCAACGGCTACTTGAAGCACACTGCACCGCCGGCGACGAAAGCACACGTCCGAGAAAGCGATGAAGGCTACCATGTTCGGACGTGCCTTGTTGTGAGTGTGCTGTCGGATTCGGGGAGGGATGGGTGAGTCCGTTTATGGCTATCGTCGCTCGTGGACTGCGCGCAGAGGCAGGATGGGTAGGGCCGCAACCTAAATATTGTGGATAGTTGTCGTAGGTGCACACGGCACCGCTGATGGCAGCGTCCACGTGATGAGTACGCTGTTCACGGTTGCAATGCACCGAGTCGTCACTCACCTGACATCCCACGTCTTCGTCGCGGTCCTCTTTCCCAATGTAGCCATTATGCCCCCCATATCCTGCGAAACGCGAGTTCCATCAGCGTGATCCCGCCGAGCGAGCCCATGACGCCGATGATCTCGTCCTCGCGCGTCTTGATCTCGTCCTCGCGCGTCTTGCTGCTCGACGACACGGCCGTGTTGTCTGCCGCGGTAACGTTGCCGAGGGCGTACCAGCCGCTCCAGCCGCAGCCCGCGTCCGTGGCGGCGACGAGAGGGAACGTCACTACGTGCCGCGCGGGGTCACTGTAATGGGCAGGTAAAGCCAGTGTCGAAGGCGCATTGCCGAGCGAGCCTATGCTACGACAGGTCGCTCACGTCGTCCGAGGGCATGTACGATGTTCTGCAAGCCCGGATAGCTCCTCTCGACGCACCCCTCCAGCGCAACCGTCTAGACCTCCGAGACTGCAGAATAAAATCACCCCATCGTCAGTCTACGTTTACCGCACAAAGGACAAGCACGAATACCCACCGCTGTCATCAACGCGTCGCATATCATCTGCGACAGGAACGCAAACACCCACCATCGCTCCCGCTGCTGCCATAGACCGTGGTGGAGAAGCTCCTCGAGTCAGCGACCGAGCTGGGCAGCGCGGGAATCTGGCTCGACGACGCGGAGGTGACGCTGCTGAAATCGGAGCTCACGGCAGAGGTGACACTGCTCATGGCAAGCATAAGTAATACTGCTAAAGTCCGATGACACCCCCGGGTCGACGCTGCTCGCTGCGGAGGACACGACGGACACCACACTGCTCGCAGCACACGCAGCCGCAGAGATGGTACTGTTGAAGACATCTGTCAACCGAAGCTCCTCGACACGGAGGTCACGACACACTCAACGCTGCTCAGGACGAACCACAGGCCGCTGATGATCGGGGGAAGAGGCCCTACGAGGCGTCCGTCGCGGACATATGTGTCGAAGCTCAGCAGCACTCGTCATTATGGCGAACAGACGCGCCCGTACACCTGCGTGTCGTGTGCATGCTCTTGATTTGTTCTTCGTGGACCAGCGATGTTGTTGATCGCGATCTGCCCCTCGTAGATACCATCGCCGAGGTCGTTTAGGTATCTATGCAACACCTGAAAATCTCGGTGCCGCGAGGGGACATTCTCGGCGTTGATGTTGCCGACGTTGCGGTAACAGACAAGGACCGCGCACGCTTCTCCGCGTTGTGCTCTTTTGGCGAGCGCGCAGAGCACGATGATGTCCTCCGCGGTGTCGATGATCATCCCTCGGTTCTTTTCGACCAACTTGGCTTCTTAGACCTACGAAAGGAAACATCAAAGTCAGCGACGCGAAGAGCAGAAAGAACAAAGGATACGCACAATGACATCGTAGCGTTGTCGGATGTCCCCCCATCGTTCGATGAGCACACGGACGTCGCGCTGCTTGAGTTTCATAGCTTTCTGGCTAGCGGTCTTGCGTTGAGGCGGTGGATGCTTGACCTTCTTAGTTGCGGGAGCACGCGCAGTTTGTTCTATGTCCATAGTTTGTTCTACGTCCATAGTTTGTTCTACGTCCATAGTTTGTTCTACGTCCATAGTTTGTTCTACGTCCATAGTTTGTTCTACGTCCATGCCTTCTAGGACACGGGGTCATGCGAACGATTTCGGCCCGGCCTTGCGCTTCTCTTCTTCCTCGAACCGCTGGCGCTCATCCATCGGGGATGATGTCCTCCCAAGCCATGTCGTTATTCACGTCGCTGACGCTCGCAAATTGAGCCAGGAGGCCCTCGCCACCGAGTGACGTCCCCTCCTTGTTGGCGGCCATGCTGCTCGCCACAATTCGGAATATCGTCCAAGACTATCTCGTCCAGTTTCTGATTCTGTGTGCTATCATCTTCGTCCAATCTGAACGACGGAGCACTCGTTAGTACGGCGGCGAACACACACGGGCGGTAACGGAAGTACGTACATCTTCTGCGCTCCGTACTTGAGGACAGCATGCAGCTCCTCCTTGCTGAGGTCGTTCGGCTTCGAGGCGTTCTTCGCGGTGGTGTGCTTGCGACGTGTCCATCTGGTTGATGAGTGCGCCTCGCGAGGCATCAGCACGGCGCGCACAGCGGTAAGGTAACACGCAGCCTCGACTCACTCGCGTATTCCAGCACTATCTTCTTCTTCGCCCGCTCCAGAACGTACTCCTCCATAGTGTCCTTGCTCACGAAGTGGTACACGCTCACATGCGACTTCTGCCCGATACGGTGCCCACGCGCCATGGCCTCCAGCTCGTTCTGCGGGTTCCAGTCGCTCTGCCAACAACAACACGTCAGCGGCGCGGAGATTGCTTCTCTGAACGGGACTCACATCGAAGATCCTGACGGTGTCGGCCGTTTCGAGGTTAATACCGAGGCCTCGCGCACGGGTGGAAAGCAAGAACGCGAAGTCCGGCGCCCCAGGTGCGTTGAAGTGCGCTATGGATTTCTTTCCGCTTCCGACGAGACCATGCCGTCAAGTCGCTGGTGTTGGTAGCCACGCAGCGACATGTAACCGCTGAGGATGTCGAGCATGCGGACCATTCCACTGAAGATGAGGACGCGGTGACCGTCTTGCTAGCATGCCTTTGCCACACTGACGCCCTGGTGCCGCCTCGTCGGAGCTGATTGACACAATACTTAGTACGATGAACAGACACGCACCCAGCCGCACTTACATGCCCTCTTCGACGTTGTCTTGGCCACATCGACGCTCTGCATTCTGTAGCGTATCATCTATAAGTTCATACTACACGACTTTTTGAGTGCCCGTGCCGATTGCTACTGTAGTAAGGTGCCAAGTCCTACGTGACAACTACGATGTATTGAATCAGACCAAAGTCAGGACGAGGCGGACACTGTCTAATGACCCCGCTAGTTTTTACCTTCCCACTCTTTCTTCCCCTTCCACACTCGCGACACACGGCGCGTCACCTCCTCGAACGATTCGGGCTCGTCATCATCCGTGACATATTGAACGATGTGGTCTTTGTCCACTTCTTGCCGCTCAAGCTCCAGAGAGTCTAGGGAGTCTTCGTCTGGCTGCACTCCCAAGCCCGACAGAACGAAGACATCCTTGACACGCAGAAGCGGCGTGTTGATCGCACGCTGACTTCCGACCCACACCTTGTCGTCGCCCATCGCCCCACGAAGCTCCCAGGAATCGACAAAGGTCGACTCGTCCTGGCCCATTCCCAAGCTCAGGATCTGGCACACGACAGGAATCTTGTCGATCTGGAACATTCGCGGCACGTTCTTCACGAGCAATATCACAGGGTCCTGGGTATACGTGATCAGCGAATGCACGCCTACGAGCTCCTGATGCTTACCTCTGATGCGATATAGATAGCGAAACGTACATCAAGCTTGACCACGTTAAGATCCGAGCCGCCGCCTACTACGCTCTCTGTACCCAGCCGCGCCGTGGAAGGCTGACCTGTGCGAGACCAGCGTTGTTCTTCTGCCCGGTGCGCCTAGCAATCCGTGTCAGTTTGTTGTCCATAGAACGCATGAGATACTGACCTTCCGATATTCACTGAGCTGGTTCTCTGGCTTATCGTCCTAACGGGCAAACCTTGTTAGCATCAACTCACTACGGCCCACGCTCCCCACTCACATCATCGTTGTCACTGTCAATTACAATGACATTATCCATAGGAAAAGCACGAGCGCGAGTCGGAGTGGGAGTCGGAGTGGGAGTCCCGGCGGGCTCGACTTTCACCTTTTTGAGCGGAGTCTCCTCATCCGACGATACGTCGATGATTTCCCCAGGGATTATCTTCTCCTTCTTCACTGGGGTTTGCGGCTTCTTCACCGGGGTTTGAGGCTGCTGCACCGGGGTTTGATGCTGCTTCACCGGGGTTTTCTCGACTTTCACCTTCTTCTCCGGCGTCTTAGGAACGGGCTCGACGGGCTCGACCTTGACCCTCTTGCGCGGAGCGTCCTTGCGCTTGGACACGGCCCGACGTTTGCCTTTAGCGCGCGGTTCATCATCATCGTCCTCGTCCTCCTCGTCCTCGTCCTCACCCTCATCCTCGTCCTCATCCTCGTCGTCGTCCTCATCCTCGTCCTCCTCGGAACTCTCACCGTCTGACGGTATGATGACAGCGTACCTTGGACCACATTGGCCTTTGGCCAGGCGCCGTGAATCGGTGATTTGTACCAAATCAACCTATTGGCAATGGCGTCACTGAGATTGAAGCTATACGTACACTGTGAAGACTCACGTAATCCTCCAGACTATCGTTGTCCAAGTCCAAGTCCTGGGGAACGAGGCCCTATGAAGTACATTCGGTTAGTGGCCAAGTTATCAGATACGCGCAGGGATGCCTACTCTCTGGTCTAGGACGCTTCTCACTTTCACGGTCCTCGAGCCGCCCTGGCGCTTCGGGACGTTTTTGGGGATAGAGCGGAAACCTTGGCCGTTCTTGACCTTGATGAAGCCCTGACAATAGTATGCTGTCAGCTTGTGTGGGCCTTGAATCGGAGGGCACACATGAAACTTGCCTTTGTGATGCCTTCCGCCAAATCACCAAGCATCGACGCGCAGTTCTCGATATCTTCTTGCGTCAACTCCTTCCAAGCGGCCTTGATGGCTTTCTTGAGGCGGCGTTTCAAGCCTTTTGAATTGAGACGTACGTAACTCTCGCAGAGTAGGCACTATGAATCGGTCAGACAATACACATGTTGGTGCGCAGCCGTCACTCACCTTCCAGTATATGATGGATTCTGAGGAGTCGAAGTTATACCCCACGTATATGACCGAGTTATCGATGCAGTCGACACAGTTTTCGACGCATCTTTTGGTGCCCCCGCACTCGACGATTACCTCCTTGACGCGCCTGACCATACCTTCAGCAAATGCGTTACGAATCTCCTCGGGCACGGGTCCGCAGCGCAACTGAACCGTCACCGGTTCTTGCTTGCCCTTGACTTTCATGCGTCCAGTCGCCTCTATAGTGTCGCCGACGGCGCGAAAGGTAAAGTCAGGGATGGCGTCGGTAAGATCGTCCAGATGTTTCAGCAGGTTACGATCAGCGAAGTCCTTCACGAACAAGTGGCAATCTTCGGCGGCAACAGGACGAATTGGTGACCCTTTCGTCGGCGACCCAGGCTTCGACCTCTTCGGCGAGGATCCCTGGACTGTGCGCTTGCCAGATGGCTGTTTAGAGCGCATACGCGCTAGCGACCGTCTCTTCGCCGCCAGCTGACCCGAGCCCTTAGCCATGTCGAGAGAACGAAGGTGAGCAACGGGTGCGAGCGAGATGGGGGAGAATCCGACGGGAGGGGGTGAGGAACGCAAAAGAGCGGTCGATGGCAGATTTTCAGTTTGGTTTATGGTTTGGTCTGTTTGTTCCCTTTTGCACCAGCGCCTAAGACAACAAAACCCTTTTTTTTGGGCACGCGGGACTACCCTACCGCAGGACGACGTATCTACAATCTGGAACTCTACGGACTCCTGAAAGTAGCTCTAGCTTGGCCACGTCCCAACCGAGCGCAGACGCTGATCGAATGTCCCCCCAACCTGTTGCTCATGTCACTGTGCGAGTGCGTTTGGCCGCGGTGGCCGCTTTTCGATTCTGCTGGAGGGCCTGTCACTGCAAGCCAAAGACCCATCAGTTGGCTGAACCGCCGCAGTTTTTCTCGCTCACTTGTTGTATTGTACCGATCCGGAAGACGTCTTTGACGTCCTCCGACATCCGGCCCCCTCCCCATCGTCCCCTCACTCAGTTCGAACGCGTTTGGAGCTGGGCTCCGTGCTGTGATCCCTCAGTGGCCCGACTGAGACACATGAATATATGAGACCTACCCATCCACGGCCTCGCGCCTCTGTTGCGCGGCACGCTTGCTGGGGTAGGACATGATTAGCTCCGAGACCATACTCGCAAAGATTACCGAAGAGATTACATACTTTTCATCGTACGGCTGTCGCTCAGTGTTGTAACGTTCGGGCACACGCCTCTGCCGGCCGCTTACATTGGTTCTCGTCTGCTCAGGCTGCGCCGTCGTCTGAGAAGACGATGAGTTTGCAGACACAGTATCCACCACGTTGGCCGGCTGTACTACCGATTGCGAGGCTTTTGAAGCTCTGTTCTTCTTCCTCGTCTCAGCGGCTCGAAGAGCACGCTGGCGATTCATCTCTTTCTGCGTAGCCTTCTTCTGGCGCGCAGCCTTGATGGCGGCGGAGCCCGCTTTCGACACCATAGGACGTTCCACCGGAGAGGCGTCTGCCTCAGGTATCGTATCTATCTCTTCCGAGACACCTGCGGCCTCCGCTGCGGCTGCGGCTTCCGCGGCATTGCGCGCCCTAGTTTCGCTGGCCTTCAGTCCAGCCTGACGACTTTGCACCCTCTTGGCGTCGCGCTTGACTCGCTCCTGGGCCATGATATACTCCAACCGGGGCTCTTGTGTAGGTGTGACAGGCGGTGGCATCGCAGAGATGTCTGGAGCCATGTCCTCAGAGGTCGTCGTGGAGTCGCGCGTCTGCGCATCGCCCGAGGTCAATAACTGAGTGATGGCACCCTCGACGACCCCTGGGGATAGTAGAGCTGTTGGCGGCGATTCCGGACGTTCCGACGGTCGGGTCTGAGTGCGGTTAGGCGTTGCGGCAGTGCCTAGGACGTCCACAAACGTAGCATTGTCGCCACTGGCGGGAGCGGTGTCTGGGGACGTTTGGGTCCCAGTGTGGTCAGGCGTTGCGGTAGGGCCTGGGAGGTCCATCAACATATCCTCCTGGGCATCGGCGGTGGCAGAGTCTGGGGCGTCTGCGAACGTGGCGTCATGGGCACCCGCGATCGAATCCTCGGCTAGGCCAGCGCAGTTGGTAGTCCCAAGATCGCAAGGGGAAGGCCTAACGATGTCGTCTGGAACCGTGAAACCATCAGTGCCTTCGACTGGCATGACCTCAGGCACATCGATAGACAGGGGCGCTTGCTGACATTCTTCAACAACGCCTTTCTCTTGAGATACGGACGCGATGACGCCCTCAAGTGTCTCAGCAGGGGCTACTCCAGCAGCACCTTGCGCCCCGGCAGACGAGGGGGGCACGCCCGTGATTTCATTGGCCAAATTGAACTCGGGACCAACGAGGACATGATGGGAAGCAGATTGCACCGTCTCGTGAGAAGGCGTGACTGCGAAATAGGTCAGTATGATACATCATGATGAACCGGACGACATACCTGGCTGGTCTCCGGCGACAGATGCAAACCACTCCGAGAACATAAGTTCCATCTGGGTCCATGTCCAATTGGCACGCTCGCATATGAAGGCGAAAAGGTTTTGATTGCGCGCATTCGTGCCAGCAGGGTACCTAGAAAGAAGTGATTGAGGGGACAGCACGGCACATTTGATGAAGTATGCATACATGTAAAACTGGATGCGACCGGTAGCGTCGGGCCCGCCTGTGATTGTCAACCCAGAAAAGTTCGTACAGCGAGCCTGCTCTTCCCACATCTCCTTCAGTACGCGCGGGACTTCTTCAATCAATCTGACGAAACGTGAGTGCATGCGGTAGGTATCATGCCATAACTTACGCAGCACGTTGGTCCGCGTTGGGACGCTCCTTTATTTTGTAAAGCGAGGATACCTCGGAGTACATCAAGGCGGCCATGTCGTCAAAGACTTTGCGTTCGCGCTCAGGCAAAGCATCAAACTCGGCGAGCATCTTACGTCGCCATTCGTTGACCTTGAAACCCTCGGGTTCCGGCGAGGACGCACTGCCTTCCGCGGCCTCCGGGTTCGGGGAGGACGCAGCGTCATGGGCGAGGGTTGCGTCTGGCGAGGAAGGGTCTGGCGGGGTCGCTTCAGAGTCGGGGAAGGAGAGAAGGGCTTGTAGGTAGGCCAAGTCTGACGACGCGGAGTCTTCTGTCGAGCTAGACTGCAAGCGTCGCATAAGTCCTTGCACGCGCACATACAGTGATTTGCCGGTGAACTTCGTGGGCTTCTTCTTCCCCAGCAGTTTAGGAACGGAGAACTGCACGTTCGTTGTCTTGGACGCGCTAGCTTGGTTACCTTCGCCCACGCCTGGAAAGACAAGTTGGACTGTGGCCAGAGGCGCAGGAGTCGGCGCGGCCGGCGGTGCGACGGGATCCCCTGTCCTTTGCATGTGACGATAATTAACCAACTTCTGTTGGAGCCGCTGGTGGCATGTCAGAAACAAGGGGATGATGAGGGAACACAAAACGCACGGCAGATCGTTTTCGGCAGCGGGTATTGAAGTCATCCTCGCTTTCGTTGATCATACGACCCTTTACGTCGCCGGGCATAGAGCTCAGGATGTCGTCCGCAAGTCTCCTGAGCGCGCCGTCGCCTCTACCATGGGCAACCGGAATCGCCATAATCTCGTCGTGGCGCTCTTGGAAAATCGCGTCGAGCCATTTCTTTTCGTCGTCAGTCCACCCTTTGGCCCTGGGGTTTCGAGCCTTGCGCGGAGGAGAGGGCATAACCATGGAGGGGGTCAAGGAATGATGCATTGCAGACAGCATAAGAGTATATACAAGCGATAGACGTCAATGTCAGAGGACGGTGGTTGTGCACCAACCCAGAGTCCACGACCGACCAAACGCGTGCGAGCGTGAGAAGTTGCAGGTCAAGTTCCGCCCGACATCCACCCCAGTTCTGAAGACCATGCTGACGACTATTGTGCCGAGCCTCGCAA
Organism: Pleurotus ostreatoroseus; assembly: GCA_005298045.1. Classification (NCBI taxonomy): domain Eukaryota; kingdom Fungi; phylum Basidiomycota; class Agaricomycetes; order Agaricales; family Pleurotaceae; genus Pleurotus; species Pleurotus ostreatoroseus. Next base: position 237,854 of record SWBT01000387.1, on the reverse strand, counting down.
TAACGAAATCAAAAGCGTTTTGTCGGCTCAACGGTACTCACGCAGAGAGAGACCGCGAGCGCCGAGCATTTACGGGCGTTAATGAAGGGAAGCGCCGGGGTACAGTGGGCGCTCGGCCGCAAACCTCAAAAAATGTCTGGCAGTAGAAGAGGAGGAGCTGCTGCTCCCTCTCCCCAAACATAACGAGGGAGGAGATGGACGGGAATGGAATACTATCCTTGAGTACATCAGGGACGCAGGGCCATCGGCAGAGGACCTGGCGAAGGGCCTCGAGGTAAGGGGCTCTCGCTCGGGCCTCGAGAGACGCTAGCCCGTCGGGCGCGGCGGGCAGCTGCTGCAGGACGAGACCACGCTGAGCCGGGAACACAGCTCCGATGAGCTGCCGGCGCTCCTGGTCGGCAACGAGGTCACTTTCACCCGAAGGCACCAGGTACAGGTCGAGCTCCGTGAGCTCGCAGCGGAAGCCGACCTCATGCAACTCCCACGCGATGAGCTGAATGGTTTCCACCAATGTGGCATTGTCGATGGGGGCATCGGTGTTTGTGAGGGCCTCCAGCGATCGCTCGAAGAAAGTGTCAGGCACCGCGCAGTGCATGATGTTCTTGCCGAAGACGTCCTCGAACATGGAAGTGATGGCCTGCTTCGTAGCTTTGCGTTGCTTGTCCTTGCCCTGATCGATCTGCACAGTGGTTATCGATGACAAGTTGAGGTACTCCCGCCATTCCTGAGGTCGAAGTGGAACGATGACGTCATTGTCGACACTGTAACTATCGAGTAGGTAGTACCAGGTCTCACGCAGACGTAGCCAGTTTGAGATGTACCGCAACTGACGCGCCGTTTGGGTCGGGGTTACGACGATTCGCGCCTCAGGAACCCAGTACCTCCAAACTGAGGATTCGCCACGAGGAGGTCTGTTAAGATCGACAAGCGCCAACGCCGCCTGCCATTGTGGAAGGGATGGCGGCATCAGAGAGTGTTCGAAATTCTGGAACTTTTCCTTCTCGTGATCGCCCATGGCCCGCTTTGACGTCTTGGGTGGTTGCGCAATGCTCGTACGATCGGTGGGGTCTGGGTACGAGTGTAAGCTTGTAACCAATGGGCAAAAGTCTCACTTACAAGGCTGATGGCGGGCTAACTTGTCGCGCGCAGAACGTGCGGGACCTCCGTCTGTCGAAGGTGCTGTCGGCAAGAGGGTCACTGACGACGACCTGGGCGGGGTAATGGAAGTCGAAGCGGACGGTGTGGACGACAAGGGCGCATGGAGACCGGGCACAAAGGCAGGGCCATGGTCATCGCGTGGCGTCGGTCGGGATTCTCGATCCATATAGCGAATGGCTTGCCTATTGATCCAGTCAAGAAGCTGATCACCCGCAACACAAATCGACGACACGCGACCGGCGAGAGCGAACTCGTTGTCGGCATAGTGTTCACGGCTGTCCGGAGTATCAAATGGTAGCGTCTTACGAGGGGGCGTGAAACTGTCCATGCTCGCCACCGTCATATCCTGTGTAAGTTCATCGACGGTCCTGATGAGCCAGACCGGCACGTCGTTGTCGTATAGTTTCGCGACCAAGTTCATGTCTGTTGTGATGCAACCAAGCACCTCGCGGGGAGGAATCGCGGGCCAGTCGACAAAGGAGAGGGGATAGTACTTGAGCAGAGTGACGTTGTAGTCGAGCCAAGCCACGGTGTACCTCCAAAATCGCTGGAGGCAAGCCCACTGTCGTACGAGATCGCGAAAGGTGGCTGGCGATAAGAGGCGGGTGTATGTGTTTTGCAAGGTGTCGTAAAGCCACCTTAATTCGCGATGGCGACCGTAGGTAGCCTCAAAGGCCTCGATGCCTTGCGTGGCGCGGATGATGGCCGGTTGTGCCCTGCGGCGAAGGCGTGGACTAATAGTACCCAGACCGACTGATGAGGTGGGCGTGGGGACAAAATCGGTCGTGCGTCTGAGTGGCTGCCACATGATCCGGAAAGGCCCATCAGGCGGAAGGCGCATAATAGCTGCCATCCATGGATAGCGGGTACCCTCTTGTAGAACCTGAGGATTATGGAGAGGATCAACCACGCCGAAGTGACCGTCCGGCATGAGAGAGACCTCGACACGACCGAAGTACGGGGTGGGTATCCAGTCGGTGGTGGGAGTGGTCAAGACGTATTTCTTGTCGTCAGTGGCCCAGCCGACATAACCGTCGAGATAGCTGGAGGGACCTAAGGCAAAGGTGAGCTGGCAAGCTAGCTGTGCGACAGTATTGGACACTTACGATCATGTCGAACCTTTTGAAACCAATTGTTGGGATCTGGCCTCTTGCGATGTATGAACATTTTGGACTGAAACCTCTCCTTCGACTCTTGGGTAGACGGAGGTACGGACGAACGCTGAGGGGAGGGTTTGAAAGTGGTCTTCGGCGGAGGAGTGCTTGATCGCTTGCGTGGCGGGGGTCTGGGGTCGGAAGCGGGTGGTTGGGCAGGCGGTAAGTTCGGCTGAAGAGCCGCTATGTCTTGAGAAGGGGAGGAAGATCGAATATCCATCGAGACATCATTGTCGGAGGAGGCGGGGTCTTGTTTCATGGCGTCGACGTTTTGAGCGCGGGTTGAGTCGTGCGCAGGGGAGGAAGCCTTGGGATGCGTCGTAAGATCTTCAGGCTGAGAGGGTGGGGACCGAGTGTGGTCTTGATCCATGGAATGGGGATCTTGAGTATCTTGAAGCAAAGAGCTGAGTTCCAAGTCTACGTCTAGGACTTCTTCGAGCGGGACCCTCGGGAGCTGTTGATCCTTTGAGGCAGAGGTCTCTTGTCGTGTAGACATCTTGTACCTAACACAACGGCATACAGACGTCAGTACAAAGTGAGGCAAAAATGAGATAGATATAAGTGTAGACTCGAATGAAGCACATGTGCCGAGCGACGACCTATACGGGCGCCGATGCTCGCTCGATGGCGGCCTGAAGGCGTCGTGCTCATACGAGTGTCTGCAGCAGTGACCTAAACGGACAACCGCCAGATAGCGACCTATACGGAGGCTACCATGGGGAAGGGATAGGGACTTAAGCGACTCACTCGGGCGACAGGGGCTGCATGATAGGTGAGACCTCAGGCGTGACATATGCAGTTGGGGCTAAACGCACGGGTCGCATAGGCAAGGTCATGCCTCCGAACTAGACGTACGGAGGCAGACTGGGCAGACGAGGGCGACCTAAACGGAGGCCCCAGTCTGTGCCAACGCCACGGAAGGATCTATACGATCCACCATGACGCTTGTCTCGCTAGAGGGAAGACAATGGACATATGTGAGAGAACACTTACGATGGGCGGGCGATGGCGGGCGATGGGCGGGCGATGGGCAGGAGATGGCGGGCGATGGGCGGGAGATGGTGGCGAGGAGAAGTGGAAGCGTGGGAATGTTAAAGACAATCAACAAGATCATGTGGTGGCTGAGATTCAGCTCAGCAGTGATAAGCGCCATAAATGCACGTGCGATTGGAACTCCGCGCGGCGACGAGAAACATCGAAGTCTGCAATTATCCAAGGTTTCTTCAGGCGTCCGTGTAGTTCGCCCCGGGATGAACGTCTAGTCCACCCGAAGTCTGCGTGGAACGTTTAGTTCTGCGCAGTTATACGCATCTGAGTCCGTCTAGCTCTCAGTGCCCTCGGAGCATCCGTCTAGGTTGCCCGCCAGCAACGGAGGACCAACCATGGGATGAAGACCTAAGGCAAGAGAAGACCGAGTAGGCCCAAAGAAGGTTGGAGGGTAGGAGGGTAAGGTGGTCCAAAAGACTGGACAGCGAGGCGAGGTGGCAGGCTCTGGAGTAGAATGTCAGATGTGCATCGAAGGCGGCTGGGATTTGGAGGGTGATCGCAAGGACGATGCCTGTCATTAGGGTTCGAACGAATAGAGATTTATTAGAACAGTTCCTGTGTATAAGTGTGCTCGCTCGAAGACCGAAGGGGGAAAGGCGTGGAAGGATACTCAAATTGAGACAGGCCGGGTGAGTTTGCTTCAGTCACTATACAATATATCCCGGCACGTTAACAGACTATACGGACAGCGCATCACAATCAAGGACAAGTCAGGCGAGCTAGGAAGAATGCGCGCCCTTGTCAGGAAGTTCGCTGCTCAACGAGAGGCAACAGCTGTGCGACGCTTGAGATTCCGCATATCGAATGTGATTTCTGGCGGCGCGCCGGACGCCAGGTACGTGTCTTTGGGGTATGTGGGGAAAGGGCTCGGCTTACGATGTGCAGTTTAAAGTCCTCGGACCCCGCAGATCGACAGGGGTGCCGCCGGCAAGTCCTAATTAGGAGGAGGGGGCGGATGACGTCGGGCGGGACGACCGTTTAAGACACAACGAGCGGCAAGTGCAGAAATGGGGTTGGGCCGAGGGCACATTAGGAGGTGACGGCCGGAAAGGGTAATCGGTCTGGGTCAGAGACGAAAAACTTTGCGGACGGGCGGAGGGTCGCTGTACCTTGATTCTTGACTCCTCTGCGCGTCGTCCGCGCTACCTTGATAGTCTTCTCTCCCCCTACAACTGTGTATACGGCTTCCGGCTTGGCAATGAGAGAGGGAAGATGGCACAACAACCGCAGAAGGGGACCTCGCGAAACAAGCGCCCTGCAGCGGAGAATGCGCTGATGAATCGCATCCTTTTAGGAAGGACGCCGGCTTTCCAGCCCTCGCAGGCAGCATGGAAAAGGACTCAGACGTCGAGAGGTCCGAATCCGGTCATCCATCCCGCCCTGCAGGCAGCAGCGACGGTAGTGGGCTCCAGTAGCGCGGCCGATATCGCAAAGACCGTGACCGCAGAACCCCTATCAAAAGCAGCGGACCGACTGGCGCAAGGGGACTCAGAAGGAGGCGAACAGAAGACAAAGGAGGACGACATGGGTATGGGTCCTAACGAACAGGTGTGTAATCTACAGCGAACTGGATTGAAGGGTGCTGAGCGAGTTCAACAGAGTGCGCCGGACCCGGGAGACGCAGCGAAGAAGGGAACAGGCCGATTGCACAAAGACGTAAGTACGAGAGAGGTATCAAGACGCGCGCGGGGACTGATCCTTGTGCGTAGCGTCCCTCGGTCAAAATGAAAATGTTCCTCACGACCTGGGCCATACCCGCCTGGAAACAAATGTTTGCGAGGGAGGGAGGGCCGAAGGCTCAAGAAGGCGGCGTGAAATGCAGAAACTGCAAAAAATGTCCGGAGGGGGAGGTAGTTTACCGGTGCAAGCACTGCTTCCACGGCGTGCATCTCTGCAAGACGTGCTGCGTAAGGGCGCACGAGATGAATCCGCTGCACTTCGTGGAGGAATGGGATCCGAGGCGGGGATTCTGGCTAAAGACGACGTTGGGACAACTGGGCTTAATCATCAACTTAGGCCACGGAGGAGATGAGTGCGAGGTCACTACCGACGGCTGGCGCAGGATGACCGTCATCAGCGAGCACGGCATCCAGGAAGCGAAGATGCGGTTCTGTAGACACGGGCGCAAGGAGGAGTGTTTGCAGCTGATCGAAGCGGGTTTATGGCCAGGGTCCTGGTTGCAACCTCGTACGGCAATGACGCTGGAGTGCATGCACGAGTATCAGATGTTGTCGGGACAGGCGCAGGTCAGCGCGATGGACTACTTCACGTATCTTCGACGCTTGACGGACAATGTATGTCCGCAGGATGTTGCGGTGAGTGGGAAAGTACGGAAATGGCCCCAGATCCTCATTAACGTGGCGGTGAATAGGATAGGTACAAGGATTTCCTCACAGCTTCCCGGGAGTACTGCTACATCAAACTATGCAAGTACTTTGGTGTCGAGCCGTCCGAGAACATGAAGCCGGCGAGCCTGGCCGTGAGATGTCCGGCCTGCCCACAGCCGGATATCAACATGCACCCGGATTGGAAGAACAGACCACCGCACCTCAAGTGAGTAACTAGACGTGTTACGGCGCAGATGGCTGACAAACTCTTAGATTTCTGGACGCATTGTTCCATGCTGTGGACGGCAACTTCAGTCAGAACATGAAGAATAAGAAATCGGACCCAAACGACGTCCCTCTTACCTCTGGCGGTTCGGCGTACTTCGCATACGAAAAGGACGTTGCGACATATCTTCGGCACGCTCCCAAGGGACCTCCTGAGGTGGGTTTGCACATGAAGCCCTTGATATATGCGGCGCTGACATCTGAGATAGGCGTCGACCTGTCACAAATTCGGGGTATTGGGCTACTTCGGACACTGGGGATCAGTCTCGGGGACGATAGGACTAGGTTGTGCACGGCATATGTTTGCGCTACCGAGCGGGGCAGTCGATTTGCAGAAAGGCGAAAGGTAAGGATAGTTCACGACACCGAGGCGATGCAACTGACGAGGGGATAGGTACGCGAATGTGGACATCGCCATGTTGTGCGGTCTGCAATTGTGGATGGAGCTGCCGATGTTCGTGTCGGCCTATGATATCAACTGCCAGTTCCAAATCAACTTCGGTGCGCGGATGGAGGCCTTTCGCAAGATGACAGCCGAGTTTAGTACGGCCAAAAAATTCCTGGATGTGCACAAGATATTGGCTGGGGTGGGCAAGTTCCATTTGCCTGCGCATTGCCCGGCATGCCGATTCAAGTGGTCATTCAATTACTTGCCGGGTGTAGGCATGACGGACGGAGAGTCTCAAGAGCGAATGTGGTCATCTTTGAACCATCTAGCTAATCGGACTAGAGAGATGTCGGCAGGGTTTCGGCACGACGTGCTGAATGTGTACTTCAGTGATCTCAACACGCAGCGGATGCACGGACTCGGTAAGTGCTGAGAAGCCTACGTGGTGCGCATGGACTGACGGCTGGGTAGCTCGATCTCTCAGCAACAAGTACAGGCGCGCTGTGTTTCATGAACAGACGACGCGCGAATATATGGAACAGTTGGAAGAGGAGGTGAAGGATGATCCGGTACTCGGCGTCGCCGCATTGGATCGGTGGAAGGAAGAGGAGAAGGAATGGCTGGAGAAGGTGGTGAAGCTAGAGGAGCATAAGGATCTAGAGAACATATACGAGCTGAAGGAAAAGAACCGTGAGTGTAGCTGCGTCACGGGAAATAACCGCAAATTTACCAGACGTTACAGGTCTTTCGCAAGAGGAAATGCTCAAGACACTCACTGAAAAGGCCGGAGAAGGGGTACATTCAGAGGGACTGATCGGCGTGATCTTAGAAGGGATCGAGTTGCAAGAGATGAAGTAAGTGTGGTTGGGTTGGTCATAGGCTAAGCGGATACTTACGTTGCTACAGAGCGATGCTGCTGCAAGAACTGGCGTCAGAAGATACACCTGAGGTATTGCCGGCGGCGATACAGGAAGAGTATGATACGTTCGGGCCGCGTGTGGATAGCTGGCGAGAGAGAGCGGTTGTCTATCTGTCGCCGCTGGTGGATCAGGCTGCAGAGACATTGTCTGAAGCGGAGCGCTCAGCGGCAGCGGCGGAGTTGGCTGATTGGGGCGTATCTGGACAGGTGGACGAGGAGGTATCTGTCTGGCTGCCGGACGGCGAGGAGTACGACACTCGGGCACTCAAACGAAGGCGCGTTACGCCTGAGAGTGAAGACGAGGCAAAAGGGACGAACACCAAACGACGAAGGAAGGCGAAGGTTACAACATCTATCGGCACCAAGTTCACGATGACGATGCTGTCCTCGTACAGCAAGACCGCAGGGGGTAGCGGTGCGAAGAGAAAGCGGTCGGGGGACAGCGGAAAGGTGCGGCACAACAAGGCGTGGAAGGACGTCAACAGCGTACAGATCGAGCTGCCCTCGTCTCACCATGCGCTCGTCAGAGAGCACGAAGCTCTCAAAGGGGCGATAGAGGTGGAGAAACAACTGAGGAAGCTGCAGGCTCAAGACGCACTGGACGATCTGCGGACGCTGCTCATCACGAGTTACGGTCTCAACGCGGACAGGAAACGTCTCACCGGACAGAAGATGACGACGCGTGCCACGCATGCGTTGAAGCGGAAGTGGATGCAGATCAGAGTGGCGGCGGGAAAATACAGGCGAGTACGGATCATATTGGTGAAGTTGGGCATGCCCGAGGACGATAAGGAGTTTCTTCCTCTACGAAGAGAGGATGTGAAAGCGTACATTGTTCTCGCCGGAGGGGAACAGCTGGGGGATTCCACGAAACTTCCGTCGTGGATATGGGAGAAGCTGAGCTACTTGCGCAAGCAAGGCAACGGTAAGATCCAGGATTATTGCGTGGAAGGTGAGTCGACACGTTGTAAGGCGGGGACATTCTAACACCATTTACAGCGACGCGGGTGCTCTGGTTCAGACAGAATGCACTGGCGACACGTTGGCGCGAGGAGGCGTTACTGCTACCGACGGAGATGTGGAGAACGGTTGCGTTCTTCCGATTCTGGGAAGACTGGTGGGAGGCTCAGGCAAAGAAGTGGGACGAAGAAGCGGTTGAAGAGGGCAGGCAGAAGGATGTAGAACTTGATCCAAAGGAACGGGCAGCGAAAGCGAGAAACGAAGAGGCAAAGATAGGCGAAGCGGCTTACGCTAGAAGGTAAGTGGGAGAATAGCGAACGGGACCGAATCCTAACGCGGGGGTTCATAGACAAGCGCATCGATATAACAGGCTGTTGCACGGGTGCGAGCTTGAGTTTAAGGATGCGCCTGAAATGGTGACCGTAAGTGTTCAGAGACGCAGCAAAGACAACTGATGAGACCGTGTTTCAGGAGGCGATTGAGAAATGGGCCAAGGAGAAGGGGTGGAGAACATGGGGAACGGATGTCGTGGGCACGGCAAAAGCGACAGGAAATACTCAGATCGTCGAAGAAGGTGAGGAGATTTTGCCACCGGAGGAAGTTTCAGAAGAGGAAGAGGGAGAAGGGAGCGACAGCGACAGCGAGGCGGAGGAGGGAGAGGAGGGAGAGCGAGAGAAGGACACAGAGAGGATGGAGGCGGCGCGGGAGGGTGTTTCGGCTGACGAGGATGCGCGAAGGCGGGATAGGTAAAGTAGAATACACGTAAAAGACAACGAGGCAGACAATGTGAAGTTGAATATGTGAACTGGTGGTGGACGCCCTAACCCGAAGTTCGGTGTTCGTGAGGTTCGGCGAACAGTGTTGTACTGACATTGCTACTGATTAGGATCGTGAACATGACGGGTATGCAAGACATCAGCAGAGGTGAATGTTCCGGACGAAAGTAATATGTACACTGGGTATGTAAACGCGAGCGAGAGAGATGGTATAAACGGAGGATACAGGGCAACGAGGAGGGGAAAGCGATCGAAATCAATTACAGCGACAATAGGGATTGCTCGAATAGGTAAGAAAGCGAACGAAATCAACGTGTGTTGAAGACTGACATCATGAGATTCAGATGAAACGACGGAGGACGGACGATTGAACTGACTGGATTGCACCTGCGCATAGGTAGCATACACATGAACCCAGGGAAGTGGAGGCATGAAGTTGACCGTGAAATGAGGTAAGCTATCGCTTCGAGAACTATGCAAAGGACGGCTAATAGAGATGAGAGAATGTTCACACTGATTGGCAGGCACATACGTACCGAACGAACGCAAACGTCGCGCCGCGGCGCGCCGCCATCCGGACAGGCCTCGAGTTTCGAATGAAGTCGCGGAGAGCGTCGCGCTGCTTCTCCGTGTAGCTGGAATAGATGCCACCAAGAAAGCGTATTTCGGGAAGACGAAACGGCATGGTGAACGCGAGGTGGAAGGACGGGAGATCCCAGAAGACGTGGAAAGCTATGCGTGTGCACGCGGGGAACGATGGGTATGGGAGGCGGCGTTTAATGAGCGCGATGGCGGGGAGGCGCTGAAACTGGCTGGAGACGTTGGTGGGACGTGGGCAGCCGCAGGAGTGGACGGTGAGTATGAGGAAGGGTATGAGAGAAAGTGTCGGCTGCTGGATGGAATGTTGAGTGTTGCTCGAGACAAGGTGGAAGGTACGGCTTGTCGTGGGGAAATTCATGTTGCGTGTGGTAAGGGAGCACTATCTCAAGGAAGCCGACGATATCGAGCATGGGACATGAGGGCTGGCGAGGCAAGATACGAGTGAGCATGCTTTGAATTGATTGTGAAGTGTTAAACAGTCACGGACACAAGTCGCTAACATACACGCTATGCAGTAAAACAGAAATATCAAGAACTAGGCTATGGTACGATGAACACGAACACAACAGTGACAGCGGAGATGGGGCGTGTGCGAGGGTGGGCGCGAGCAGGAATTGCTGTGGTAAGGAAATGAGAGAGACTGGAGGGGTATGGAGGGACGCGCTTTCGGCGAGCTGTGGTATCTATAATCGGAGACGATATAAATGACAGAGACTGGGGAAAGGAGTGGGCGTTGGGGCTTAGAGCGAGTATATGGACGAGGGCGGGCAAAGTGGCCAGAATAGGAAGACGCGCTGGTGTTTGAGAGCCGCGTGGCTCTGATGGCGGGATTCTTGACGGAAGTGGCAGTGGGCGGTATGGCGCCTACCAAATCGCGTGGATGCTTGACGCCGAAGGGGTCGCGTGGCAAACGGACGCCAAAAATGTCGCGTGGTGACAGCGCTAAAAGCCTCGGGCATCGTTGGGTTTGCCTCGGGACGAGACGGAGACGCAAGAGGGTTGAATTCTCAATGATCGTAAGTGACAGTATTACATTTGGGGTATATAACTACTAATGGGACACTACAAGCGAAACGGTGGTGGCAGGACCACAAGCAAGCGCATGGCACACGAAAAATTCGCGGGCGGCGGGATGGAACGATGGCGAGACGCGCTGGGACGGTGGCAAGACGCGGCGGGACGGCGGCAAAACACGAGCGGGCGAGGGCAGGTAGGCAAGGCGGACGGCGACGCGCGTCGGGCAGGGCGAGGGAAGGCGGCGGTCGGCCTGGGCAAGTGTGGAAGCGCCGGCGAAAAAGCATGCGGGACATCGGGCGACCGTACCTACCTGCCGCCTACCGACCAGCCGACCAGACCTACCGACCGGCCGACCAGGCCTACCGACCAGCCAACCAGGTACTGGGTATACATTATAATCTAATCCTACTCATAGTTTCATTATAGATTATAATCATAATATGATAATTATTGGGTTGAACTCTGGATTGCGCAACCATTCCGCGGGCACCTCAATGTCCTCAATCGGGTGGGGCGCCATGATCACACAGTGAGTTTCAGAAATCTGGTATACTGCCATATCATCTAGTGACCAGAAGTTAGGGTCAGGTCCAACCTTCGAACAGCAGTACGGGACATGACGTCGAAGCGTCACTCGTGCTTGCTGTGCGTACACGTCACCGATAGGACAATACGGGCGACCTTCGCGAGCCGTCACAGGCAGCTCGAGTTCATACTCGTCCACGGCAAACCATGGTTCATCTGCGACGGCGTCGTCAAGTTCGGACTCAACCTCGTGCAGGACCCCACCGTCTCCGGAGGAGACCACGGTCACTGGCGACGGGGCTAACTCCCGCTCGACTTCATGCTCGGAGGTCGAGTCTTCATCAATGGTCTCAAGATGTGCCATGTTTACGGCGATGCCAACGGGTCGAGCGGATGCAGTAGCGAGGGCGCGCAACTGCTCTGTGCCAGCAGTGTCAAGCTCGATGTGATTGATGGAGACACCAGGAGGTTGGCCCTTCCGAGCCGAGCGTAGAGAATTCGCCTTGGGGCAGTGTCGCGAAACATGCCCGACCTCCTTACATATGAAGCACTTTCCCGCTGCGCGTAGGTCGTTCTTCTCTTTCGCAGAGAGCCGCGGCGGCACTGAACGCTTGTTCTGACCACCAGATGACCCGTTACCCTTAGCGGCCGAAGACGCATGGTTTGAGGAACGATCGCTGCTCCCGGTTGCAGCGGTGACGGTGGTGCCCGACTTGTCACCAGACGAAGATGGGCGGCCGCCGCCGCTACCAGGGTTGCCTCTCGGGGGTCCGTTACCAGGACCACCACCGCCGCCTCCTCCGCCGTGGTTCGAGCCGTTACCGCGGCGCGAAAGCTTGCGCACCGACGCAGAGATCTCAAAGCGAGTAGCTGCATCGACTACTTCATCCCACTTAGAATGTGTAGGTGAGTAGTTGAAATCCCACAATTTTTCTTGCAAATACTCATTGAGACCATTCCACAGACGGAGAACCTTATCGCCGTCCGAAATCACGCCGGCCATCATGAACAACGTTTTCAGCTCGTGCACGTACCTACGCACGGAGCGACTCCCTTGCGAGAAGTCGCGCAACTTCTCGCGTTGTTCTAGGCGGAAATTCACCGGGAAACAGTGGTTGAAGAGCCCGACAAAGAAGCGGTGTAGAGTCCAAGAACTAGGGTTCTCGGACACTTCCATAGTGTAGAACTCATAAGCATGTCCAGTCAAGTAGTATGAAATAGTTGCTGCATACTCAGACGGCTCGAGATCGTAACCACGTATGTAGCGATCAACTTCCTGAATGAACTTATGGAAAACCTGTACATCAGGTTTTCCGTTGTACTTTTCTGGTTCCCTCGGCTTAAAAGTAGCCTTTTTATGCTTCTTTGAGTGTTTCTTCTTGCGACGGCGGCGCCGCGCGCCGCTTACGTCGCTGTCGGTCGTTCCACTCGATGTAGAATGATCGGACTCTTCAGAAGATGACGAGTTATCACCGTCCGATCCTTCACTATCCGAAGACGAAGGGTCGGGGCTCCCAGTGGAATAAAAACGAGTCTTTTTATTGCTGGTAGTACCACTACTAGACATACGAAGACCCTCGAATGCCATACCTAAGTAACTAAGCGGCTCTACTTGAGCAGCCGGCTCCAGAGACCGTCCGCGGTTCTCGATAGAAGCGTCGTTGGACGACGGTTTTACTTCCGTACCCAAGTCGGCATCCGACATCTTGGGTGGCGCTTTTCGCTTGGACGTCCTCTTAGGCTTTGAATCAGCCTCCGGCTTGCGGCCGCGATCCCATACAAGGTCTCGTAGTTCCAACACAAGGGCTTGAAGCTCGTTGAGCTTCTGTTCCTGGGAGGACTGTTCTTTCGACTGGGGTGTCCCCGATGCAGGCGGCGCCGTAGGCGGCGTAAACGGTGCCGTGGGCGACGCCGGCTCGCTTTCGACCTGGACGGGCTTGGGAGCGGCGTCGCTCGGCTCAGCGTACAGGGAGGCGCAGGCGTCGGCGGACTCACTCGTCGCGTCGCGCTCGCTAGGCGACAGCGACCGACGAGCCGAGTAGTACGCTAGCATATCGCGCTGCGTTTCAACGTCGAGCTCTTCGGGCTCGAGTTGTGCGGCACCCCACTCGCGGGGGTCTACCGTCTTGCCCTTGCGCATGGGGTCAGACGGTCCTTCGCCGTGCGAAGGCGATTGGTCGTGCGCGCTGGCCAGCGGCGCAACGACGGCGGGTGACGGCGGCGTGGCGACAGCAGTACGTTCACCGCTGCGCCCTCCGGGCACCTTGTTCTTTCCGTGACGGACCTCGATCCATGGGCCCGCCTCGCTATCTGACGGCTCCTCGCCGTCGGATGCATTCGCAACCGAGGCTCGACGAGCCTGCTGCGCGATCGGCGTCGAGGAAAGAAAATTTCCTCGACGATTTTCAAGCCCCGTATGGGCCTCCTCTCGCTCTGCAGACGGCGGAGAGGGACTACGCGAGACGGCCTGGCTGTACGAGACGCCAGGTCGGAGCTCGGAAACGGAGCTCGTCAAGCTCGTCAACGGGGACGAGCTCAACGGCGGCGAGGTCAACGGCGTCGTCGTGACGACGCGACCTCGAGAAAAAGTGTTAGTGCTCTTGTTGGTAGGGGTATAGTACTCACCTGGGACCATCACAGCGCGCCCCGCCGCATTGCGAGGGCGCAAGCCCGAACGCTTCGAAGTGATGGTGATAGACATTATCTGCAAGTAGAGTAATTAGCGAGAGATAATGAATAGACGACGTACTAGTTTTTGGGTTGGTCCTCGGAGTGGAAATCGACGTTGATCAGACGGCGAGGGATCCAAAGAGAGGCCCGAAAGCGAAGATGATAGAGTAAAGCTCGAGAGAGTCGAGTAAGATAAGACGAAGACTGTCAAAAATATGTAACGCTCGCAGGTCCGGGAAGGAGTCTGCTGGCGAACACGGAGCTTCCGGAGGAGAATGACAGGGATAAGGTCTGAATTACTCGGGGGAAGACTGAGGTCTCTTGCTACATTTTGGGCTCGTATTTAAGCTAATTACAGTAGTCTAGACCTATAAGAAAATTAAGAGAAAAGAGAGGGAAAATGGGCTGGAACTATTAGGTGAAAACGTAGAGAAAATGAGTCGGAGTCGGGACGCGGACGAGAGCGCGGAGTTAAGCGCCTCTCGCCCGTCACAGTTGCGCCTCTTTCCACGTGGCCGCGCTTTGCCGACCGAATGAGCAAGCCCGAGGCCGACTCTGGTTACACTATACCTTTACTCAATGACCGCTATCGGAGCGAGCATAAGAATATATGCACAGCGATCATGGGTATAAATGTTGATATTCTGCAGCCCCATGAATCTTCGTGTACTACCTTTTCGTCCAAGCGAGTTGTGACATGGCCTCTCCTCGTCCAATCTTCGTCGTGGCAGGTATAGGTAACGGTACAGGTACAAAAAATACCCATTCTCGTCACAGTGAGCATGTCTAAATCATTTTTGTAAATTTGCAGGTACAGGGAGCTTCTCTGCGTACGTTCACATCACTCTCATAACACGTGGATCTCGAGTAACATTGCTCCGTACAGCCGCGAGTTCTCGAGGAATGGATATATTGTGGCCTTGATATCGACCCATGAACAGAACTTGCAGGATCTTTCGAACGAAATAAAATCTACCGGTGGAGAGGTATACCGCATTTCCACGATGATGTACCCGATTTTCGCTGTTCCATGTTCACGCGACTGCAACAGGCAACGTACTTCGCAGTGACGAAGTATGACTACGGCGAGATACACGATGCGTTCGAATATTTCAGGAAGATGTATCCTAACGACGAAATCCGCGCTGCATTATGGAACGCCACTCAGCCTGCTCGTGGTCCATTCCTCGAGATGGTAAAAGAAGATATACAGAAGATGGTCGACGCCGACATAGTAGGTGGCTTCGGCTTTGCACAGGCAACCATCAAGGCATTCAAGGCCCTCTCGTACGCAATATACTCCTATATAAGCGATTTGGAAACTGAAGACTGCTGTAGGCCTAATGAACACGGCAAACGTGGCATCCTCATATTCACAAGTGCCACTGGCGCGCGGCGCGGTGCGCCAAACTGCACAGTAACTGCCCCGGGCAAGTTCGCCGTACGTGCCCTATCACAGAGCCTGGCGAAGGAGTTCAAGAACGACGACATTCATGTGTGTTTGAGCCTTGAATTGGGACGAAAGTGCATTTTACTGAGTGTACATTACATTCAGGTTTCTCATGCAATCATAGACGGTATGATCATGACTGACCGATGGAAGGTCACCTCCGGGGATGAGTGGTTCGCCGAGAAGATTAAGGACGAAAAACAGCGTCTTCATCCAGCGAGCATCGCCAAGGTAGCGTAACATGCGCAATTCTCGTCATCAACAACACTGACTCCGAATCTGTTTCACTGAAAGTCATACATCTACCTTGCCCAGCAAGATGCGTCAGCCTGGACATGGGAACTGGATCGTAAGTTGAGTTATTGTAGAGCCGTGGGCACATCCCTAATCATCTTATCGCAGTGCGCCCCGCCCATGAGACTTGGACATGGTAGTCAAACAGTAAAATTCTACAACTCCCAGTTCGCTCTGACAGGTGTCTACGCATCGAGCGTATATTATTACAGATATTGGCGATCCGTCATATTCGTCTTGTGGGAAAGATATGAATCAATCGCCGATTATCCTTAAACAACAAGGGGAGTCTGAGCCATAAGACCTAAAATGTGCCAGCCGATGTTGGCCGCAGCGATCTGTGTGATCTCGTCTACAAGCAGTAAATATTAGTGCATGAGGTTGAAGGGATAGAGTACTCATACCCTGAGTATCGTATGCTGGGGTAGTGTCATTAATAATTCGATGTTCACAGAGAGAAGGAACACCTACCCGGAGCGACTTCAACAATGTCGGCGCCAACGATCTTGAGCCCGGAAAGGCCATGGAGTATGTTCAACATTTCCTGCGATCAATCGTTAGCTGAAGGTACGCCATCCGGATTAGGGAGGTGCATACTCTAGTAGTGAAACCGCCGATCTCCGGCCTGTGCCCTGAGGTCAGCTTTGCGCATTCTGTACAAGATCAACATCACATACGTTCCGGTCCTACAGGATGAAGTGAGCTGAGTGGGGTAAACATGTATGAAACAGTCTTACGCAGGAGCCGAGGCGGGGTCAAGCACATCAATATCCAACGAGACTGCGCAAAGGCATGAACGAGCCATCTTTCCAACAGAAGAAACCTCACTTACTGTAAACGGGGTTGTCTCCGACGACCTCCCGGATCCGCTTGACTATGCCGCGCCAGCCGACCTCTTCGATGTCATTTGCGTACGAGATCACGAAGTCGACTGCGTAATCATTCTGCTCGTCTTCCCAAGAGCCCAGAGCATTCCGAATGCCAACGTGCTGTGTGAATATTGCGTGAGTATTCACTGGGGGTTATGTCCAAGAACGACCCACAATGTTGGAGTGGTTGGACGCGAGTAGTCCCTCCTTGTGGGCATACCAAAAGTAACTTCCGTGATTCACTGGTATTTCCTGCGGTAGATAATTTTTAGTGACGAGGATTCATTGACAAAGATATGAGCTACCTCTCCGGGAAGCCATGGGCCACCATCCTGTATGACCAGATCAGACCGTAAGGAAACATACACATGTATTTTTCGAAATAACGTACAGGCAGCATCGAACGGGGCTTCCACGTATCTGTGTGCCGAGTATCTTATCATGAGTTCAGGATTTCCGGCTAAGCCAGCGAAGCCGTGTGGAATCACGCACCTAGATGGCTGTCAAAATGAATCACGCTGCATAGTAATGGTCAACATCAAGGGTCAATGCTTCAACAAAGATTCCGCAGCACCTGACTGGTCCATAAATGCCTGCTACACCTCGCAGCAAGGGAAGTGTGATCGTGTGATCGCCGCCCTAGCGTGAATGAGCGATTTGTTGTTGCGATAGATAGTGAAGAGCTCTTACGAGAGTGAGTACTCGAGGGTGGAACTTCCCGTCCTTGGCTATGCTTTGGCCGTCCGCGGTACGCAGGCTGTTGTGCGAAAGAAGCGCAGCATTCGCAATCTCGAGTTGACGAAGCGCGACTTTGTTGTCAAAGAACACCATAGCTGGACATTAATAGTTCATTAATTCGATGAACAAGTTGGCAATGACTTCACTCACGGACATCTCCACAGTCGATCACGTCCAAGTGGT
Source organism: Pleurotus ostreatoroseus (assembly GCA_005298045.1). Taxonomy (NCBI): domain Eukaryota; kingdom Fungi; phylum Basidiomycota; class Agaricomycetes; order Agaricales; family Pleurotaceae; genus Pleurotus; species Pleurotus ostreatoroseus. The sequence continues at coordinate 220,494 of SWBT01000387.1, read as the reverse complement.
CGCTGACGCGAAGTTTCATAGGAACGTTGATCCTCTCAACGCTGAGTCTACGAGATCCCTGACGAATACCGTTTGGTCCAAAACGCGTTCTTCGTTATACAGTTTAGTACATGAAACGAGGTCCCGGTTTTGACACTTACCCAGGGCGGTAGCTGGTCGCGGTATCGAAAGGTGCACCTGAACAACATACGTATTGGGGACACTTCAAGAATCATACATCCAGAAAACCTTCTCACCCAGCACTGCAACATCATACGGAACATCAGCGTCACTCCCAAAGCATCGAAGAGGCGTCGTTCTTGCGAAGGTGGTAACACCATTCCAAGTCTCCTTCGCCCACGTGTGAGGTATCATGACATCAGGGTAGGAGAACAGCTCTGTGAAGTTCACAGACTGGAAATCGACAGTGTGCTGAATGGGCGCCGGATATTCCATAGCCACTTGGGCATTTTGGCCTTGCGCTACGGGAAGGAGAGTCGCTAAAAGCGTGAATGCTACGGTGACTGCGAACATGGCAGAACGACAACAAGAGAAGTCTGCATCCTGTCCATGTTATATACCCAGCCTTATCTTTCTCAGCAGAATTGACACCAATGATAAGCAGCCTGCGCGGCATGAGATACGGTGAGATATCAGCGAGAGGGTATCAAGGCGCAAAGTCAGATTATTCACCGAGTAAACCAAGCACATGCGACGATTCGATCGAGTAATTTAGACGTCGCTCTAGGTAGATAACACACTCGTGAATGCTCTATCGTGTCCGGTCGTCGGTAGCAGGCGTTGGTCAAGAGCGCGAGTTCGAAGGAGTCGCGCGCGAAGTTCTGCTGAACGCGACTGAAACGCTTTCCGTGTTTGGGAGGACCCTTGATGGCGACCAGCAAATCGTGATGGCCAAACGGGTACCCAGGATGCTACACAGAACAAAGAGCGAGTGCTCGATATATAACTCTACAATGTGTAGTTTGTACTATCCTCAAGTCAAACATGTGAATAATAATGGAGGAATAATGATAGAAATTACACGTAATCGAGCTCTAGAGTTACACAATACAACTTATACAGAGTTGCTACGAATCTAACAGGTCCATATGCACAGCAAAGTCGACAAAGCGTGATAAAGCGGAAGCTCATCGTGAAGACAAAGAGCCCATGAAACTCGAAAGGTCCAGCCCTTGATACTCATCTTCGGGTGGCAGATCCTCAAGACCGCGTAGGATGTTCTTCTGGCCCATATTGCCAGCCTCCCTGTCCTTTTTCTTAGAACTCGACCCCGAGTCTTCATCCTCCGTTGTGCGCTTGAACAAATCCAGGACTAGATCCGTGTCCATGGAAGCTAGCCCAGAGTTCTGTTGAGTGACAACTGAGTTTGCAATATTCAATTTGAACCGTTGCAAACTATGAAACCGCATTAGTACGAATGAGTATGAGATGGAATTTGGACAACGTACCCCATGATCTTTTCTTCGAGGGTACCCTTGGTAATCAGACGGTACACATTGACAACTTTCTTTTGCCCAATACGATGCGCACGGTCCATGGCCTGGAGATCCTTCATAGGGTTCCAGTCGTGCTCAACGAAGATGACCGTATCCGCGCCGGTCAAAGTAAGACCCAAGCCTCCAACGTGCGTAGTGAGGAGTAGACAGTCGATACTAGGGTCAGCATTGAACGTCTGAACGATTGCATGACGCTTGATGGCGTCGACATTGCCATCAAGACGCATGTAGGTGACGGATGGCATGTGTTGCTTGAACAAATCCTTCTCGATGATATCAATCATCTGCTTCATTTGGCAAAAGATGAGGACACGATGCTGGGAGAAAGCACCGGTGGAAGACTCCGTATCGATGAGTTCGCTCTTCGAAGTATCACCGGCTGAGCTGCCGGACGTCCCTATACCGCAGTCGTTAAGGAGTTGCCTACGAACAGCATTAGTAGATAATCACAAGCATCGGCTACGAGAATCCTACCTCAGTGCAAGCAGCTTCGGCGCGTGGTGAATATCACTCAGCTCGGGGGAGTCATTCTTGTGGCCTGTTTTCTCCAGAACATCGCGAATGGCAGCCTTGTCAGCCTTAAGTACCAGGGCGGGATGGTTGCAAAGCTTCCGTAGGTACTGTAGCGACTGGAAGATGTGTTGCTGACCCTTATTGTTCTCCGACTTGTCGGATGAGCGTACGACACCTTCAGCCGTCACGTGGGCGTTCGATTGGGAGAAGTCGTCGTACATATACTTCTGAACGTCCGAAAGCTCGCAGTAGTAGTCTTGGATGATCTTGGGCGGCAGGTCGTTCAAGACGTCCTCCTTGAGACGACGAAGTAAGAATGGAAGCACCTGCTTGTGAAGTGCTTCTAAGGCAAGTGCAGCTGTGAATGATTTAGACGATGTTCAATGCAAGTATCGGTCAGATACGTACCTGCTTCTCCACTCTTCGCTTTGCCGTCCCGGTTAGACAGAATGGGCTTGCTGAAGCGCTCATTGAAAGACGATTCGTTACCCAAGAAGCCGGGCATGAGGAAGTCAAACAAACTCCACAACTCAAGGACGTTGTTCTGAATCGGTGTGCCGGAAAGAATAAGTCTGTGGTTGGCCTTGATACTTTTGACCGCCTTGGTTAGCTTCGTCTTAGCATTCTTGATGATGTGACCTTCATCCAGAATGCAGTAGTGCCAACTGAAGTCCTGCAAGCTGGCAATGTCGTTTCGAACGACCTCGTAGGATGTCACCACTATATCGTACTTCTTGAGCTTCGTCAGCAGTTTGCAGCGCTCCCTGGAGTTGCCGGTATAAAGAATGGGACGTAGGTTTTCTGTGTACTTCAAGATCTCGTAATACCAGTGGCCAGTGAGTGTAGGTGGGCAGATGATCAAAGATGGAATGGGGACAGAGTCGGGAGACTTTGTTTCCTCGTATCTCTTGGCTCTCTCGTAGTGTTTGCCGGCAAGGATACAGATTGACTGGAGTGTTTTCCCAAGACCCATGTCTAAAATACGTTGTCAGGAAGGTATATATTGCTCCAAGACATTTCACATACCGTCGCAGAGAATACCGTGAAGCTGGTATTTGGTCAGGAACGCCAACCAGTTGACGCCTTCTTGCTGGTACTTCCGCAGCTCGGCCTTGATAGTGACAGGAATATCGTACTGTTGCACCTTACTTCCGTCGAGAAGTTGCGTCAAGAACTGACGTTCCTCAACGCGACGTTTCAAGAGGTCCTCAGAGAAGTCAGGCGGATCAGGTAGACCAGCCTAACGCAAATACGTTAGCAATTATTCGAGAGCGAAACCTTTTGTTACATACCTCCAACGGGACCATCTTGACCAGTGAAGCAAACGTATTCGTGGCCGTAGACCGGATGTCATCATCAGGATCGCTCATACGTCCAAGGACTGGGACAATCATGAAGATGACATAGGGCAGCGCCTTGATATCAAGCTGCTGCACAATATCTGCAACAAATCTTCAGGAACGAACGGACACTAAGAAAGGTTAGGTACTCACGGTAAACCAACTCCGTCGCACCCTGCCTATTGGTGAGATTCAAGGAATCACCAAGGTACGGAACGACCTCTTCAATGGCATACTTCATGGCGGCGACCGTCATGACATCGCACATTGTGGCAAAGCACCGCGCCGCACATTGCCGAATAATAGCAAAACGGCTACGCAGTGCAAGTGCCACCATCGGGAACAGTTCGCGGAACTTCGGCCAAAGCGCCTCGTGAAATGTTGGGACGACAGCGTCCAAGACGCTAAGCGAGTCAATGACATCTTGACCAAACTGTTTCTCCATGAGGCTGTCTGCTTTACTTGCTGAATCTGTGGAATTATTGTTTAGCATGTACTCAAGGACATAATGACACGATCAACGTACCTCCTGAACATGCGCTGAGAAGACCGCCTGCCATGGAATGCCACATCTTCGGCACAGTGTCCAGCAAAGTTGCACCAAAGCGATTAGACAGCTCAACGAACGCCAATCCAGCACCACGTCGCGACAGACGGGCACGACTAGCCTCCTCAGGGGTTGGAGTGTCCTTACCATTGGCCTCCGGCAGTGCCTTGCGGAACGACAAGATCCCGCTCGATTGCTTTCGTGTATATGTAAACGTAGGGGTCTGGTCGACATCTTGGCACAGGAAGGTGCACAGATTCTTGACGATCTTGTCAGGCGGCTGTGAAAGCCCGCGCGACACGCAGAAGTCCACGAACGCAGCCACGGCCACAGCGGAACGGGTCTGGAGCTGTATGTTGTCTTCGCTCTGGAGGGCCATCAGACAGGGCTCAAGAACAACGGACAGCCACTCTTCACGAACCTTGATGCCATTCATGATGCCCTTGACGATCGGGCTAACCTTGTCAGGAGTAGCCTTCAGCGCGACATAGGCCGCGGCGAATGCAGCGGAGACACGGATGTCGTATTGAGCCTTGACCTCGAGGTACCGCTCGATGTTAGCCTCGATCTGGTTGCGTTTCTCCTTGATAATGGCCACTTCCTTCTTCTTGGTGCGTCCAAGTAGATCTTTGAGATTGGTGAAATGTTCACCCACAGCCTCTTGAGCAGTAGCGATCGTGAAACAGCCTTCTCTTACACCGTGGATGTCGATCTCTGTACCCAATACGGGGATAGCTGGTGCAGGTATCTTACAGTCGTACACAAAGGACTGGAGCATATTGTAGCATTCGTTGTGAATCCTCGATAACGTGTATGCCATCTCGTGGTAGGCCTGCGGCGGGTCCGCTTGCAGGAAAGCCAGAGTCCTGACGCTGAGATCCTTCGCGAGGGGCGAGACGTCGATGAGCAAAGGCGCATCTGCCGCTGCGCGCGTGTCGTAGTCGCGAGCCCACTCCTCCGTGATGATGGCGGTAAGGAACTTCTGTAGCATACTGGGCGAGTCGATATAATGAATGAGGATTGGACGGAACAACAGCTCGTGAGGTTCGCCCTGGTATACAGAGTTCAGTAGCAAGAACGGCATTGAAGCGGTTTGGATACTCACTGAGTCGGGCCAGCGTGAGGTGATGTAGGAGAGCGCAGTGGCGGCAGCGACCCTAGCCTGGATAATCACTTCCATCGATACGAGTGTAAGATCTTGTGCAAGCATGTTCTTGTCGACATTATGCCGTTCAGTCGGGTCGCTATCTGCAGAAGCTAGGGTCGCGTCATAGAAGCCGGACTTATCGATAGGGGTGCCCATCGGGGTCATCATGACCGCGTACCAGTCCAGGAGCATTGCTTGCCCGAGTAGGCCCTGAATCCAACCAGCGGTCCCGCTGAGTATGTCGATCACAAGTCGCCAAGCTGCGAGCGTCGCGTTGCGGATGTCAGCTCGCTCTTCCACAACGAGGTTCTGGAAGAGGAGACGGAGGTATTCTAGGGAGAGCCAGTCTCTTGGCAGAGAAGACACTGACATGAACGAGTGCAGCGTCTTCACGACTGCAAGCCGTACGTTGGGGATAGTGTGTCTGAAGAAAGGGAAGAGTGTGGGGGCAAGGACAGACAGTGGATGGCTGTGGAACAATCGTTTAATACGGATCCAATAGCAGGAGGAGGAGACATACGATTGCGCTGGGTCGGCGATGATGTTGATGACTTGGTCATAAGCCACAAGTTTTCCTTTAGACTGAATCAACAACATGTCACAGAATACGTGATTTGTGGTAACATACCGAGAAGATCCATCACAGCACCGACACTGGAGCTCAAATCGTCCTTCATGTCACTCAAGCATCTCCAAAGGACTGCTAGAACGCGACTCAGCTCCTCTGGTAACCGATGAACCAGATGGGCTGCAACCGGGAGCAGGCACGACGCGGCGACAGACCGGACGTCGTCGTCGCGATCGCCAAGGCTGTTGAATCAAACGATCAATTCGTGGCTCTCAGTAAGTTACGCGTCACGCACCCCAGAACTGCCGCATCCACGACACCTTTGAGCACCTCGCGCCCTTGCGTCAACGTCTCATCACCTTCGCTCTCCACTAGATCGCTTCGAACAGCAACCTCGTACTTGATGCCGAGTAGACCGGCGTGCCGCACTTCCCATACGTGCGCCTTGTCGCTCTGCTTGCCTGGTTTCATGTGCTTAGCGGGGATGGGGAAATCTTGGCGAATCATCTCGAGAAGTATAGCGTGTACACATAGGACGGAACGTCGCGGCATGTGCAGGAGTAGCGAGGCAAGGGTCTGAGAGACAGTTTCCCGCACGGGGGCTACGACCTACAGGTATACGATCAAAACTTTGCTTTTGGCATCGCAAGAGAGAACTATACCTGATCAGAAACAAAGTCTCCGAACCGGTCGAGGACGAAGACGCAAAGGAACTTCACCGCCAAGGTGTTGCACCACTTCTCGTGCGCGATCTCGTTCTCTTCCCAAGGAACGCCAGCTATCAACTACTTAGCTATATGCGTGTCTAGAATAAGTTCAGCACTTACCTCGCATGCCGCCATACCTTCCCTGGTGCTTCAACAGCTCCCGAAGAGCCATAGCAGCACCATGTCTGACTTCCCACGCCGCACTGAAGATGTCCACTTCGAGCACTTTGGCGAGACCGTCCCAAACCCATGTGCCTGGCTGCACCTCGAGCGCCTTGGATTGTTTCTCCGCTTTTGGCGATACTGCACCACCTTTCGAGGGGTCGACAACGATCTTCTCGCCTCCCTCTACTGGGGACCGAGGGCTGCCGGCGCGACTCGTTGGAGATACCCTGCTGTCTTCTGAAGCGACGAGGCGAACTCTACAACAGCATGAGTAACGGTCTCACACACATTGAAGGGACGTTGACTCACTTGTTGGGCTGACTGCCTGGCGTTGCTGTAAACTTGGCTGAGCCCGTCGAAGGCGGTGGCGGGGCAGCAGCAGCAACGAAAGCACTATTTCCCGGCTTACGTTTGCGTTTCAACCGGTTACGCTCACGTGCAGAGAGAGTACTCAAATCAACATCCGCAGGCTGCCCGTTGCTGGGCACCGGCGATGACGCTGCGGGTGTCGGAGACTTGGACGGACCAGCGATGGCCATCTCGGCCTTTACGAACACAGGCTCAATCGTGATGGGGGACTTGACGTCCTCCTCGGTTTTGACTGGAGTCATCTCAACGTCCTGATCAAGCTGATCGTCGGCAGCAAGCTCTTTGTCAAAGTCTATGTCGTCTGCGCCGCCGACGCTGTCGAGGAAGTCGAGGCCCAGGCGGCCCATGGCTTCCTTTCGCGCTTTCTTGACTTCCGTCGAGTTTGCGAGGATGCCGGTCGGCTTGACGAACTCTTTCCCAGAGGACGCTAGGAGGAGCGTCCCCCTTTCCATCAGCTCACGGACTGAGAATGCTGGGAAGTCGGGAGCGGGAAGCGAAGCCGCTTCACCGGGGGTCTTCAGACCTGACTCTGCGTCAGGCTGCCATACTGGCACAAGAGTAAATATCTGTGACAAAGCGACAGATGTCGCTGAACGTGTTTCATGGGATTTCGAATGCAAATACGGTAAAATCTAGGTATAAATCGTCAACAAGTATAAATGAGCGCAATCAAGCGTAGCTTACTCTGGCAACGACAGACATGAGCTCTGACCACGCAGCGGGGTCACTCACAGCTCCATGCTGTCGCGTTGTTTTGATGTCTTCCTCGACTATGGCTACATCGCTGATGACACTTTTGACCGCAAGCTGTGCAAGCTGCTTCGCCGCTGTTGTTCGTACCGAGGTCGAAGAGCCAGTATCGAGTAGCAAGAGGAGCCGGTCTAGCCTGGAGGACCAAAGGGGGTGAGCGAATACAGCGCCTGCCTTTTACGGACGTGACACACCTCGACGTCATGACGAAAAAGGAAGGAACGGGGCACTGCGGGCCGAGTGCCGCCGCGTGAAATTCTCGAGGAACTGGGGGAAATTCTCACGCCCTCCAGCCACTGACTGCACCTTTTTATCATTTGGACCATCTGTGACGGAAAATTGACGGCGTCACGCGTGACCGGCGCCCGCGCCATATTTGGGAGTTAGGCGCGGGTCTGTGACATGGCCTTAGCCTGTTAGCTTTGGCCCGTGTTTTCACTCCCTTGTCCATTTTCCGCAACTGATTTCAGAAAAAACAGTCTTGAGTCGTGTATTTCACCCAGCCATCTCTGTAGTCGCATTTTTTTGAACGATTTATGGCCTAGTAAAACGATCCCGGGCTCGTGTGAAAGCGCAAAGAATGAACCTTGTTAGGGTTTGACGTTATGGTTAAGCGTCGGACGTGACAAGATCGCATTGCTCGATTGATCACCGCAAGCAAGATCAGCCTTCTGACCAAACGCAGACGCTGAAATTCAGTCTTCTAGCTTGGACCACCACCAACAACGCAAAGTACAGGTTCTCTCAACGCCAACCCCCTGCTCGCCTGGAATGCAGCTTCGTATCCTCAATGTCTGCCGATGAAACCAACTGGGCACGCGATGTTTTTGTGCATCTTTTGATACAAATTGAGGACGAATCGCATCCCAACGCAGCAGGTTTGTCGCGTTCTGGCCCGGTCACGCCTCGCTTTGCCAATAACGAACACAAAAAACAGGTCTTTTGCAGTGTGGGGGAGACTCCATAAAGCAACTCCTGGACACGGCCAAGTCCGTGCTTCAGGCGCACAATGTGCAGACCGGTGTTGCAGCTTGTACCCTCTTGGATGCCGTTATCGAGCACGCGTATCAGCAAATGTCTCGTGCATACCAGAAAGTTGCACCCTCTTGTTGGCGAAGGCTCTACACAGACGCTTGTATTCTGCGTACACTGGCAGACTTGATCCTCCCCGGGTCTACAATGTCCATGGCACTACTGAAAACCGCTGTCGGACGTCTTGACCGGGCCATCGTCATTGCAGGTGCCTGCGGAGAAAGTCGCTTAGAACTCGTCCAGGATCTCATCGCGGAAATTCAAGCGATGATCCCTCGCAACGATGTGTCGTCTTGTACAGTTTTACCACCATCGCCGACGAATCCACAGATCAATATGCCAAAGACGTTCGCTGCACCCGTCGATAGGCTAGCAGAGGCCCCCTCGTTTTCTACCTTCATTTCAAAGGCCCGGTGTCGCCCATTTGTTCTTCCTGGCTTTCTACGAGATTGGCCTGCTTTAACTGACCATCCCTGGCGATCACTTGAGTATCTACGCAAAGTCGCTGGACCGGGACGCGTCGTTCCCATCGAGGTGGGGAGTGACTATCGTAGCGATGATTGGACTCAAAAGATGATGGACATGGACGAATTTTTAGATACACTTTCGAAATTCGCTCATGGAAACGCTGATGGGTCTCCGATCCTCTACCTCGCGCAACACAGCATATTCATGCAATTTCCAGCATTACGCAACGATATTATAGTCCCCGACTACCTCTACGCGTCTTTGCCGCCTCCAGATAACTACCCACAGTACGCACCTCCGCGGAACGAGGATCAACTTGTGATGAATGCATGGTTGGGCCCGGCTGGCACGGTGTCGCCTGCGCACACAGTAGGTTCCAAAGACGAATACGATGTGTTGGTTTACTAATACATGCTGCCCAGGACCCCTTTTACAACTTCTATGGTAAGTCCTCTGTGAACCTCGCTCCAACTTTGACCCAACTCTATCATCTAGCCCAGGTCGTTGGCCGCAAGACGATATGGCTAGCACCTCCAGAGTGTACACCGTATATGTACCCTTATCCTGCACCAGGGAACCCCGCCAACGAGACTAACGGATCCGCGCAGCCCAAGAACCCTGCGCAGAACAATACCAATCCCTCAATGAGCAACACCTCCCAGGTGGACGTCTTCTCGGATGTGTCCGAAGAACAGTTCCCACTGTTCATCAAGCATGTCGTTCCCGAAGCTGTCTGTGTGACATTGGAGGCTGGGGATCTTCTGTTCTTCCCTCCTGCGTGGTGGCACGCTTTACGCAGCGAGGAGACAAGCTTTTCAGTCTCGATGTGGTTCTAGAGAGGGGCCTGGTCAATTTCCCATGGCCTAGTAATCGACGTAGTATAGAAATGTACGAGACTACGCTCTCACGCGGAGTTTTCTTCAGAACCTGCGTTGTGAAATATCGGCCTGGTTTTGGGAGAGAGTTCGGTAGCCGCGTGGCGTCTTGGCGCTAACACGATGATGATCATTCCCTGCCTCTTCCTCAGAGCATCCTTCCTTCCTGTTCACTGCGTTCACCGTCCCGCTTCAATTGCAAATCCGAACCGCCTCCGATACCCCTTTCCTCTCATTGTTACCCATATCTTCGTGCATAAGCCAGTCCACTAATACATTCGACGAGCGATCCTTATCTTGCGCAACGTTATGACGGAGCGGAGTCGGCCAGATGTGAGGGAGATCAAGTCTGTCGTCTGCTTGAAACTTGGCTGCAGGGGTCAAGCGTGTAACAGCTTGCTGCGTTAGGAATGCATACGACTATCTGTTCAATTCGAACATCCCATTGTCCAAGATCAAGGACGCGGCGCTGGGAGGTCGTCTCTTCGTGCCCTCTGACCCAGCTGCTGCGGGAGTTGCGGGGAGGAGTTTCGCGTGGAAGGTGCGTAAATTGTAACAAAATGCGCATATACCTGACCCTCTGAATGTATCGTAGCTCTTTCTGATAGAGACGGAGCCACTCCAGCCTACGGTGCCGGATGCCGTGGCGCGATGCCCCATCGATTCCTTGAAGACTTCACGTGTAGAATACCAGCAGCAGCTCTTGCAAAAGATGCGTGCTCCAGACGGAGGGTATGAAGAGGGTTTCGTAATTCCTGGGACCACCACCTCACCTCCTAGAGTCGAGCGTCCAAGCATCAATCTAGACCAGAACAACCCGCTGAGCTTGCATGATGAAGTGTGCAATCCGTCTGATCAACTTGCTGATTACTGACCATGAATAATTTTAGAACCCTTGGAACGCGTGGTTCGCGTCAATGGAGCTACGAAAGACAATTCTGCAGGATGTAGAGCGGACGTAAGTGCTGTAAGCGGCGCATATACCCTGCTCTTATGGCATTCCCAGCTTCCCCGACATTGGCTACTTCCGAGAACAAGAGGTTCAAGCGCAACTGACCAATATACTGTTCCTTTATTCCGTGAGCTATACAGACATCGGATATCGGCAAGGAATGCACGAGCTACTGGCATCGTTGTACTATGCCGTCGACTACGACTCCATCCCGGAAGACACTGATTACCCAGACGTGGTTCAACAATACGCCTCGAGAGCATGGGTAGCGGCGGATGCATGGGTACTGTTTAACAGAGTCATGCGTGGCGTAGGACGGTGGTACGAATGGCAAGAGCCAAAGGGCACACCGCGGGGGCTCACTCCCCTCCCGTCCCACGTCCAGTTGAGCGCTACCCCCGACACATCCCTCAAACCTTACGTTGCGCCCATCATCGAAGCCTGCAACCGAATCCAGTCGACTCTGCTCAAGAGCGTGGATCCCCAGCTGTGGAGAGGCCTGCAGAGCTCAGGCATCGAGCCGCAAATTTACGGAATGTGGGAGAGTTCTCATGCCCTCCACTGATCGTTGCATGCTGATCCGGGTGTTGTTACGTGACAGTCGTTGGCTCCGGCTCTTATTCACGCGGGAGTTCAGTATGGATGATGCCATGGTGCTGTGGGATGGGCTGTTCGCCTGTGACCCCTCGTTTGACCTCGCACCGTGGATATGTGTGGCCATGCTCATTCGTATTCGGAATAAACGTGAGTATTTATGCTGCATGCTGCTAACACGGGGACCTCCTGCTGACTGACTAACGTAAATTGCAGTGATACCTGCGGACTACAGCACGCAGTTAACCTATCTTCTACGATATCCTGCATTGACCGATCCTGATGGAAGCCCTGATGTCGCTCCCGCGGTCCATCCCTGCACACTGCTCCTACGGCAAGCGCTGACATTGCAGATGTCGCCTACATCTGTCACTGGGATTTCGATCGTGAACGAGAACCATAACCTACTGAACATACCAACAGAGGTTCCAGATCCCCCGCCTCCGCCTACGCGACGCCGGGCACAGACGGCTATGCGTGGGGAAACCGCATCTACGAATGCCGGGCCCGCTGCCGCGCATGGCGCTAGACCGACACATACCAGACAGGGTTCGGCACCGATGGGTCTTCCAGAGATGATAGCACGAGGCCTGCTAGAACGCGGAGAAAGCTTAGGCATCAACAAAACTGTCATGAATGCTGTCTCGGAGTTGAAAGTAAGCGTTATATCTTGCTTCTCATCTAGGGATGGTTTCCTGATATTGATTATGTTGTATCATAGCGCAATCTTCCCGATCTTGCCGCATCCCTTGCACGACTCCCCACTTCTCCTGCAGCGAGCTCGTATGGCACGTATCCGCTTGTGGATGAACGACACTCTGCAGAAAGACCACCATGGGAGCCGAAGACGCGCTTTGAGATGGAACGAGAGGTTAGCGATATACGCGCTCTGCAACGTCGACTCGGCGACTCGGTTGGTTGGATCGTGGATACACTGTTATTAGACGAGGAAGGCGTTGACAAGGACGGTGTGGTCACGCTACGTGAGCGGAAGAGGGAAGCAGTAGAATGCCTGGCGTACGTCCGTGACGTGCTCAAGGGAACCGTTCAAGGGGACGTATTAGACGAGACGAGACTATTCGGGGAAGAGGAAGTGAAGAAGCGCAGGAAGGTAGAAGAAGACAGGGCATCAGCGGAGGCCGCGAAGAAGCTTGGTTCCTCTTCTGCTCCTGCTACCCCACAAATTTCTGGACCGACCCCTCCCCAACCTGCTGCTTCTGCACCTTCGCCGCAGTTATCACAGAGTCATGGCACCCCAGCTTCCATGCGTCGCTTGTACGACAACCATTCCACACCCTCTTTCCCGCGCTTCGCCACCCAAGCATCCCTTCCTCCTCTTCCGGTGTCGCTGCCACCTGCACCTACACCCGCAAGCAGACCTAGAGCTCCTTCACCGACGCCCACTGTGTCTGTGCTGCCACCGAATGCAAGCTCGATGCCGCTCGCACCCTGGGTTCATACGCGCTCAGCATTTGCAGTGCGCGACTCGCCCATAGCGACGCTTCCCCGCATGCCCTCGCGGCCTCCGATTGCCTCTGCTTCCTCGGCCCGTCATGGCCACACCTTGAGCAGCAGCGCTGGCGCCACTGCTCCTCGGATGGCGGCCGCCTTCAGTCCGCAAACTCTTCAAAGGCCCAGTGACGCGGCGCGCCCTCAGCCGACATCGAAGCAGACTTCGCAGGATCCGCTGGGCGTTTTGCGATAGAAAGCCGACTTCGACATACCTCGATCGTGTAATTGTATCTGATTTTGGATTTATTCTATCTACAACGACTAGGTTTCAAGTTTCATGATGGAATTTACATGTGATGAGCGGATTGGGTACGTTCCAACTCAAAAACATCCCAGACATCTTATTTTGCAGAAGTACTTGAAAGAGAGTGGAAATGAGTACGTTAACTTGTCTAATAGCACAGTGTAGCACGAGAACTTATTCATTTTTCCGGACCTAGGGCCGTTTTACCGACGATAGAGCAGTCATAGGCGTGTTGGTATCAAGTATTGTTTCGCCGTATCAGCCGTCCAACGTAGACCAGCTTGCGCTGCATCAGAAATCCACCAGATGAAGTCCTGTTCTCCCAAGTCAAAGCATGGATGACGTATAACCCAGCACGTGTTCACTGGCTAAAACATGCAGTCTGCGCAAGCCTCCGAGTCGGAGGCATGACTTCTTCAGTAATAAGTGAGGCTTCTCAACAATCCTGCGGTCAAGAGATAGGACATCAATCGTAATAGCTTGGTCGACGTATTGGATCAAGCCACCAGGCCTCGTGAGCTGCCATGACTGTCCTACGTCCCTGCTCCAAAAGGTGCGTCGTTCGGTGGTGCCTCGTGCCTGGTCAGGTTCCTTACTGCTGCGTCCAGGCGTCAGAGATACACGAAACATTACTTGCATGAAGATATGAAGTCATGATATCGTATCAAATAATGGCTTTCGCTGGCAAGAACTGGAACAGCGAGCGATCAAAGCTGGAGTTGGGGCTGATGCGAAGAATGTACAAATCCAACAAAATTAACCATGTCGAGAGATTTCACGGCTAAATCAATGTCTAGTTGGATCCTCGGAGTTTCGCGGTCAAAGATTCTTTGAGATGGTCTGCTGTAAGTTGTTACAAGCATTGAAACATAGTAACTGAATTAATAATTGCCCCAGGGCGAAAACTCCGGACCGCCGGTAACGTGGGAAGCCATACTCACAGACCTCTTTCGCCTGTACCGATCCCAGTAGAACGAAACTACGTTTGATCCTATGGTATATATAGTCAAGCGCATGGATGCATATGTCAGGTATTATCTCGCATACTGTGAATATTGTCTGTCTAAAACACTGGGTTACACAGGCTCAGGTAGCTCCTACATGTTGCCCGGCATGCGCGCCAAGGCTACGCGCTTTCTAATGGTCATGAGGCGAGACTATTGGGTGATGCAGAAGGTTTCCGTCACCTGCTTCGCAAGGAATCAGCACCGCACGTCAGTATAAAGGCTAAGCCCCATGAGCAGTATAGCATCACTTTCGCTATGCCTTTATCTTACCTGCAGGTCCTAGGGTGGCTGGTGCTAGCGGCTGCGGTGTATCTAGTGCTGCTGGTGAAACGAACTTCCCGGGAAGCATTGCCTCTTCCTCCTGGTCCCAATGATACCTGGTACACACCAGGTCCGAGGTAGGCAAGACGTCAACTATGCCATACTTAACGCTTACTGCTCTAAAGAGCGCCGCAGAAATACGCTGGACTAGCGCATATTTATGGTCGTGTTTTCTCCTTCAAGCGTGGAAACCAGGTCGTATGCGTTATAAACAGCGTCCAGGTCAGCATACTATCGAAATGCTGATTAAACACGAGTGACTGTGTACTGACATAGATTTGTAGGCAGCTCAAGAGATACTGCAGAAACATGGTGCAGATACAACGGACAGGCCAAGAATGATCGCTGCGGGCGAAATCATGGCGGGCGGGATGCGAACTCTATTGGTCGGCGCTGGGGAGCGTATCCGTAAACTACGAAGGTGCGGAACACTGCGTCCTTGTCTAGAAACGCAGCTCATGAAAGCATCCAGGGCTTTGCTATCTAACATGCAGCCTACCGTAGCTCTTCAGTACCAGCCAATGCAGATGAAAAATGCGAAAATCTTTATTCTAGACACCATGTATGATCCTGACAATCATGTCAGTCATGCAAGGAGGTACGCACTACAAACATGCGTAATCTTCAATGTTTACTAACGATATACAGATATGCAGCCAGCGTCGTCATGTCTATGACGTATGGCAAAACTGAACCTACCTACTTCACCGACCCCGAAATACAGGAAATGGCACTGCACGGCACGAGACTTGGACAAGTCGTTCAAATTGGATCGCATGTTGTCGATAAATATCCCATCCTGCGCTACATGCCCTTCATAACAGCAAGACTGCGTCGATGGCACCGTGAAGAGCTTGCTCTCTTCAGGTCATTGGTTGACGGCGTAAAGCAGAAGATGGTGAATAATAAGAATCAAGCTCCTGATTCCATTGACTAAACTACATGCAGGCAACGCACACAGCGGAATCTTGTTTCGTCACGTACCTATTAGATCGTCAGGAAGAGTACGGTCTATCGGATGACGAACTCGCATACCTCGCTGGGTCCATGTTTGGCGCAGGTTCTGACACGGTATGTAGTCTTAGTTCACAAACCATTATGCTTGTCATTCAATATGAGGTCTATACAGAGTGCAAGCGCAATTTCTTTTGTCGTGATGGCTGCTGCCAAACACCCGGAAGAGGCCGCCAAAGTGCAAGCTGAACTGGACAATGTTGTCGGTCGTGATCGCTGTAAGAGCACTATCTCCGCTATTCATCTATCTCACTCAGAGTGCTTGTCCAGTACCGACATTCGAAGATGCTAAGTTACTGCCTCGCGTGTCCGCATTCTTTTGGGAGGCATTCCGATGGCGGTAAGTCTCACCCTGCGACGAGCTTATCAGCCCTCGTTAAGTTTCTGGCATCATTATTTCAGCCCTGTCAGTTGGGGCGGTTTTGCGCATCGCGCTACGAAGGACATTCAATACGTCCGTCAAGTCTACTCTGTCCTATCACTTACGACCCTGATATATTATCGTGTCAGAACGAATACTTGATCCCCAAGGGGGCCACCATCATAGGAAATCATTGGTACGTACATGCTACCTATATCTACTGGGCTCAAAGCTAATCTTCGAGCAGGGGTATTCGACTTGACCCTGACGCATATCCTGACCCCGAGTCATTCAAGCCGGACAGGTGGCTCAACGAACAAGGCACCCTCCGTGACGATATGACGTACTTCAATTATGGCTTCGGTCGCAGGTACGTGTTAGACGAATCAGAGCAACTGCAGACGTCTCATCATTTATTCTCTTAGAGTCTGCGTCGGTCAACACGTAGCCAACAAGTATGTCCATACTGCTGTGACGTAGTTGCAACACTGACTGCCTCTCGGCCCTAGCTCCCTTTTCATCAACACCGCTCTGATTCTATGGGCTTTCAATATCCGAGAAAATCCTGAGGCACCAATCGATACTATGAATTTCACAGACACCGCCAACGTTCGTCCGCTACCCTTCAAAGCCATATTCGAACCCCGTGTGGACAACCTGGAAGAAATCATCGAATCTCACGTTGCCTAAGGAGGTAATACATTCGAAGTGAAGTCGCCAAAATGTTGATACATACGTAATGTGATCTTGGATATGCAACCTCGAAATCAAGATTCACGTAGTACCGAAAGTAGTTCAAATCAAGTTACATTCATAGCGGGCCATCCAAAACACCCTGAGCAAAGAGCTGTTCAGGGAAGTACTTCGCGTGGACGGTACGTCCGCCAAAATATCTTCCGTCCAGCTCTCGTACGGTCTTCCAAGCGCCCACCGGCCCGGCGAACTGTACGAAGATGCGCACAGCTTGATCTTCAGTAGGCGGGGGTGGGTCCACAAGGTGGATGACCACGCGCTCAACCGTTCCATTCTTTGAACATTCGTCGCCTATAACAAACCAATTTAGACGAATTACATGTTCGCGACGTGGAGATCTCACCAATTTCGCCTCTCAGTTCGTCGTCGTCGACGTCCTCGGGTCCCACCATGTTCGTCAAGACGACAATCCTGCTCGACTCGCCGAACCGCTCGCGGTCCTCGCGGGCCTTCGCGTCCTCATTCTTATTGACGATCTTGCCCATTTGAGATGCAGCGGCCTTGCCCTTCTCTTTTTGTTCCTTCTTGCTTGCCTTCACTTGCTCAACGGTCAGGGCATGGACGATACCGCTACCGTCTGCACCGAGCCCCTGCCCTTCTTTGTGGCCCCATTTCGCCATCATACGAGCAGCAAAGTCAGACCTAGATGAGCTGTAAGTGTCTTGATGCGCACTATTCGCGGGAAAGTAACACGTACTTCTTCGCAGGTGCTGCCGGTGCATCGGGTTCTACAGATGGGGTGCTCGTCCCGGAGTTTTCAGCACTACCTCCAGGCGGAGGCGGGGGCGCGAGTGCACTGAGTCGTGCCGCAATCGCAGCTGCAGTTTCTCGGCTCGTTCGCATGCGCTCATGAGACAATGCGCTTCCCGAAACCGGCAAGCCGGCAGCGGACGGCGGCGGTACAGATGCTGCGGGCGCAAACGGATTGTAGGCAAGAGGAGCAGGTTCTGGAGATGGCTGGCGTGGCGGCGGCAGTGGTTGCTGCGACATGGCAAGTCGTCGTAAATAGACTTCTTCGCCCGTTGCGACGGGAGGGATAAAGGGCGGCGTGGGAGCTAACACTGGCGGGGGTGCGCCAAACCCAGGTATTTCGTCGTCATCTGCTTCTTCTGCAGGTGCCGAAGAGAAAATCGGAAGCGGTGCCGGAGGTGAAGGCGGAGGCGAGACTTTCTGGGTGTGAGTCGACGGTACGGTAAACGCGGGAGCTGGCGCGGAGATGTCGGCGGAAGGGACAGATGGGACCGAGGGTCGCATCCCCGTGGACATGGCAAGACGACGCTGATATGCCTCATCACCAGTGAGGCTGGTATCAACGGCAACTGGGGGAGGGTGTGATGATGCACCAAGTCCGCGAGGACGATCGTAATCCTCATCCTCCATTTCATCGGGTTTGCGAGATTCGTAATCGTCATAACGGCCTATAAAGATTTGAGCCACGTTATAGCAAGAAAGCACTTGAAACAACGGAAGCATTACCAGTTTTCCGTGGTCTTTCATCTTCAGACCCGCTAGCGTAGCTATCGTCCGAATAACTACCAAAGCGTTTTCTCTCTTCGGCGTGGCGTCTCTCCTTGAACATTCTTTCACGCCTTTCTTCGCGTTCTTTTCTCTTGTAGATCTTATATTCATTATAATCGTTTGGCCGCATGGGATCGTACATTTCGTTCGGATCCCATGTTGGAACAGCGGCAGCATATTTATTCTGCATAGAGAGATAAAGCCAATATATCTATTGGACAGTGTTAGTGCGCACCTTCTTACGCTTACGACCAGCGCCTCCTCCTCCCCCACCCTTCTTGCCACCGCGCTGTGATCTGAACCCGTTTACATCTTCGTCCAGCACCATAGACGGCGGCTTGACTTTCTTGCCCCATCCTTGGGTGGTCGGTGCAGGTTGCGGATCGACTGGCGCTTCGGTTCTCGTAGGTTCCACTAGTGAAGGTGGTGCAAATACGACGGCGGTACTGGAAATGGGTGCTGCAGAAATCGATCCTGTACTAACGGCTGGTGCGACGGCGGCGCCTACAGGTAGTCGTGTTGCAGCAGGCTTGGCTTTCTGAGCAGCATTGCGACGAATGGGCGCGAATGCAAGACTAGCGGACCATCCTGATGAACGCGAATTGCGAGAACATAGGAGAGCATGAACGATGATCGTGTGAATTAACGAATTCTATGCTCTCAAGGCTTTGGCAGAGGAAGAGATACCAGCTGAAGCCTTCACTGAGGCACTTGAGTCAAGACTAGTGCTGACGTTCGCCGCTGTCTCAGATGTCTGAGTAGACGGTGCTTGAGTCGGTCCCTTCGCATCTTCAGTGGTAGCAGTAGGAGGCGTGGAAGACGATACAGAGGTAGCGGGAGGTGCCGAAGGATTTACAAAAGCTTTCGATGAGGAGAATTGAATGCCGCCATACAGTCCGCCTGCTCTGCTCGACATGATGGTCGATGTGAGAGGTGTTACAGCAGGTCGTCGTGGTCAAGAACAGAGTTGTATCGAGCGCACCGTAGGCGCTTCAACTTTCGTATATGGGGCGCCTAAAACGACGTCGGCTTTTCGATCCCGGCTAGAGGAATTCATTTGAGGCGTTGCAAAAGCATAAACTCTTAGCGCAGGAGCGACCTTGCGCCCCCGCCCCACCCGCTACCAGTTTCGATCGGATTTGGTTTGGACAACCACCGATAACTTCTCTACACTTACTGGTTAACGTTGTCAGCGCAGAGCAAACTGTAAGTGTGGGAAACAGTTAGATAATCCCGGCAACTAATGGCCAATGAAAAGCCACGGGAAAATAGATCAGGCTACAATGCAAAAAGCTGGGAACGAACTCCTCCATTACACTCGCGATAAAACCCTCACCAAATAAATTTGGTAGCGGGAATACTTAAGTAAGTATGGCGTACAAGAATGTTACAATCGGCAAAGGCTCAGTTGATATGGACAATAGATAATTCAAAAAAGCGTCAAAATCAAGCCTATGTCCGTTTACGAGGCCTCAGCCGTCTTCGGATATCGTTCTCGCCCATCTCCTCTGGTCGTATATTTCCAACAAGGTGCCTCGACGCAGCCTCATCAGTCTTAACCATCCCTCCGGGGGCTGACGTTTTCGTCTTCCCTTGCCTGTTTGGCTTTCTTGTCACAACCGTCTCCTTTCCGGAGGTCGCCGTTACAGCCTTCTCCGCCTTCTCCTTAACCCGCAACGACGCTCTCGTTGCAGCCTTCTTGACAGCCGTCCGCTTCGCTGCAGCCTTTACCTCCGCCTCTTTCACAGGTGAACCCGATCTTCTTCTCCTCCCTGAAGGACTCTCAGGGGTTGATTTCCGTGTTACCTTGCCTACCTTCTTTGAAGACGCCTTGCGAGTAGTCATAGCGGTCGATCTGCGTCCACGCTGAGTGCCCGATTTCTTCGAGCCGTGGTCAATACTGTGAGGCTCTTCGGTAGCCTTTTTGGTCTTCAAGAGAGTCTGAGACGGTTTTGGAGTGCTTCTTGCGCGTGTCACTGATGTCTTGGCCATAGCTCTCCTTGTGGAAGGTTTCTTGACCGCTTTTGAAGCCTTACTGGCGGCAGTCCTCGAAGATTGAGTCGCACCATTCTTCCTTCGGGCAGTCTGCCTCTTAGGCCTTGAAGGGGCGGGTGACGGAGAATCTCGTTTCGCTCTTTCATCCTTCTTCGACGTCTGAGTCCGCGCAATGTCCTTCGCCGGCTTTTCGACGGTTGAAGACACACTCGTCCGACGTGCAACCCGGCGACGTTTCTCGGGGAAAATATGCGCCAGTAGTGGGGTCAATTTGTCAGGATCTTGCTCCAGTGCGTGCTGCTTATCCTCAGGGATCTCAGGTTGCAGATCGTCAGCTTCCGAGTCAGGCGTCAGCGCCTCCATGATAGAATCCCGAGTAAGGAGGCCTTGAATGGTTTCAAAGTTGAAGGCAGGCAGAGGCAACCCACGCTGTCTAGCAGCTTCGTTACCAATTGCCCTAGCGCTCAGGGCGGAATCGACGCTATTCCACAGGATGGTCCACTTTAAGAACCACGAGCTCAAGCACTTGGCTTTGCCAATGAGCCTAATTTCTTTGGACGCTAGTGGACGCTTGCGGATGACCTCCTTCGAGTGTGCGATGCGCTTGAATGCGCCGCTTTCCCATGCTTTGACGGTGGCGATGTTGTTTTCCTTTATTCTCTTTTCTTCGTCATCCGTGGCCTCTACCAGGACCGATGGACACCAGACACTGAGCCAGAAAACTGACTCGAAGTCGTGACGGAGAAGGTGAGGAACGGGGTCATGTTCTGGGTAAGCTGCGTTCTCGATGAGATCAACCGCCATGAAAGGGAGGGTTCCTTCGCAATATTTTGCTTGTGGTGTACGTCGTTCACCTTGAGCAGGTAAGAGGGCCGCCATGTCATAGTCAATCAGAATGAAATGAGGCTTCCCTTCCCGAAGTTCGTACATGACGTTGTTGACGCTGATATCTCGATGAAGAACGTTTGCCTTCTCTTTCAAGTCGTGCAAGCCTGCCGATAGAAGATCGTGATTAGACCATGTCGACGGCAAGAAAAGACATCTCACATTCGATCATCTGGCTAGCCATGTCACGTACATACTCGGGATGGTCCGGTATAAGAGACTGCAATGGAGAATATCGCGAATAGACGATCATTCGGAGTGTGCGGTCTTCGTACTCGATACCACCTTTTTCGTGGAAGATACGACGGACGCCATCGGACATCTTGAATAAATCTCCCGAAAGGTGTATCCGGGGAAGATGTCCAACACCAGCCTTGCGGGCAATCTTTACGAGATCTTGCTCTCGTTGACGCGTCTCCACCTGATAAGAGAGCTTGACGATCATGTCCCCCTCAGCTATAGCATGGTTCGGCTCGACGACGTATACGAAGGTACGCCTTCCGATGAGACAGTACTGAGTAAAGATTGGCTCCTTCAGCGTGATCGCCACTTCCTTTCCTCCCGGGCCAGGATTTAGAGTCATAGTGTGACCTTTGAGGTTCTCTGTGGGCCAGCTCGCAGGATAAGGTGCAGACGGCGGGGGCGTTACGAATGAAGGAAGGGCACCCAAGTGTTCCGGAGTGGAGACCGCAATACCGACGATCAGGGCGGCTGCTTTCTCGAAATCGTCTATCAGCGAAATACTATTGTGCGTACGTACCGTACCGCACGCGTCATAGTACCATAGGCAAATCCTATCATTGTCTATCAGCATGTTGACGCAGAATAGACGAGTTCCATAGGTACACGCCAGAGTTTCGAGCGCGTAGGAGCCCATCTGGACCTTTGGACTTTTCGGAGTATTGCCTCTGACGTTGAGAGGAGTAGTACTGCTTTCTGAGCGAGTTGATTTCCGAGATAGATCCTCGATGTCGTCCTTGGAGCTACGTTTCCGCCGGCTGGGAAGAGGTTCCACGACAGGTTCCAGCTCAATCGCATTATCAGGGGGTTGCCGGTCCTGTAGCACTGCATCAAGACGTGATGCTGGTATCTTGCCTAGCTTCACCTCCACGGACATCATGCTGTGGGACCATTTTATGCCGGGTGCAGAGATCTGGGTACCAGCTAGACGTTCAAGGAGCTGCGCATATATAGCGCGAATGATAACCAGATCGGGTTTCCGTAGAGCACCCAGTGGCCCGTGCTCTGGAATTGTTTGGATATATATTGGATCGTTGCGCCGGATGCATATGTCGTCGATGGGGTATGACTGGGGAACTCCGGGGAGAGTGCCACGGGCTAGTTCCATGACGCGGTTCATGATGGCAGCTAGAGGTTCATAGCGGACTTCTTCATGGTCTGCTTCACAAAATTTGCGCAAGGCCTTCAGGACAATCGGGTCTTTCATCCAATTCTGCTTCCGAATGGAGAGGGCCCATTCCTTGATAACTTCAGGGCTGAGACCAAATACGGCCTCGAGAAAGATATCGAAGTCAATCCTTTGAGCGTCCTTTAAATCACGTTCCAGATACTCTTGTATGGATGAGGCATCGTGGTCGGTTAGGATCGTGGAGCTGACTGGGTGGTTCATATCCGTCTCGCCACTACAGCACGTGGGCGGTATTGAACTGGCTCGTCCTCTGTCGTATGACATGTTGTAGTCGGAGAAGTGAGAAGGTGGCCATGATCACTCACGGAGTAAGCCTTTATATGATATGATTCAATGTAGGGACAATATGGACATTTGACGGGACACGAATGTGGTCTGTCCTGGCCTCGGCAGGACAAGGCGAGTCGCACTCTGCGAGTTGCAGGATCAGGATGTCGTGTCGAATAGCGACTATTCTTCCAAAAATTCTATATCAGAATATCAGGGACTTTTGATTCACTTACAACTCAACTCTAGTACCACTAGCAGCGGCGATGATAGTGTCAATGGAACTGGCATGATGAGAGTGGACTGTGTCGCGTCGCGACACGCAGGTCAGTGCGTCAGTGATAGACGCTCACACGTGCAAATGCCCTTTTGTCTTCGACGTCGAATATCTTATTGGTTTGCGACGCTGCTTTGTAGAGCTCACTTCGTGTAAGTAATGAGACGAACAACATGCTCATTTCAAACGAGCCCTACACTTCTTTGGAGCTTAGTCGTTACTACACAAACCAGCTCATAATAGAGGTGAAATGTCTCGGGCATCCCGGGAGCCGCGCACCTTCCTCTTATACCCTTAAGTTCGCAGTGACAGAGCGATTTTGGGTGCACCATCGCAAGGCCGCTAGGACACGTGTGTCAGCAATGATACAGCTCATCGAGGCTTTTCGCGCCGTTCAAAAATTTTGTCAGATACCTCAGATGGTACGTTCGAGGGACCAACATTGGCAACACGGTCCAAATCGGCATTCAGTGTCGATACGATGAAGTCCCGCGTCACCAAGCCTTCGACAGTTTCACGGTCGAATACCTGTGGCGTTAAACCACGCTTATCGGCTACAAAGCGCTCGAACTCTGCATCGTGGTAAACTTGGTCGACTCGCCTCCAGATTACATTCCACCGCATGAAGAACGATTCCAAGCACGTTGCCTTTCCGATGAGTGTTATTCCGTTTAATTCTAACGGGCGTCTGAGGATATCCTTCTTGACTTTGGCGATGGCTCCATACTCGCGTGTGCCCCAGGCCCTAACAGTGGCGATGTTGTAAGCTTTCGCCTCCTTCTCCTCCTTATTATTGGGCTCCATGAAGACAGAAGACAACCACACGCTTAGGTAGAAGAGGGCCTCGTAGTCGTGACGGAGGAAGTGGGGTACTGGTTCCCTCCATGGAGAAGCAGCGTTCTCAAGGGGCTCAACTGCCATGAAAGGAAGTGTTCCCTCGCAATATTTCGCATGTGGTGTATGTCGCTCGCCTTCCGGAGGCAATACGATAGCCATATCATAGTCAATGAGCACGAAATACGGTTTCCCTTCTTGCAACTCGTACATGATGTTGTTGACGCTGATATCCCGATGTATAATATTCGCCTTCTCTTTCAAGTCGTGTAGGCCTATATACGAAGGAATTTAGCATTGGCTAGAATGACGAGATTGGCGGTCCTACATTCAATCATTTGCATGGTCATGCCACGTATACATTCGGGGTGTTCTGGAATGAGAGTCTGCAGCGGGAAGTATCGCGAATACACAATCATCCTCAGTGTGCGGTCCTCGTACTCGATCCCCGCTTTCTCGCGAAAGATACGTCGCACGCCGTCCGATATCCTATACAAGTCGCTTGAAAGATGTATTTGAGGAAGATGTTTGACACCAGCCTTTCGAGCAATCATCACCAGGTCTTGCTCCCGCTTGCGTGTGTCGACCTGATAAGACAGCTTCACGATCGTCTCCTCCTTCGAGATATCACGGTTAGACTCCACGGCGTAGACAAAGGTGCGTCTTCCAGCGAGGCAATATTGTGTAAAAATAGGATCTTTCAACACGATCGACATCTCCTTCCCTTCGACAGTATGGTCCAGAGTCAGCGTGTACCCTTTCAAGCTCTTCGGTGGCCAATGCTTAGGATAGGGCTCAGATGACGGGGGGTTGATGAAGGATGGAAGAGCACCGAGGTGTTCTGGAGTAGAGTTCGCGATGCAAACGATCAAGGCGGCCAACGTTTCAAAGTCGTCGAGGAGTGAGATACTGTCCTGTGTGCGTACGGCGCCACATGCATCGTAGTACCATAAATGGATCCTGTCGTTGTCGACCATCATGTTGACACAGAACAGCCGCGTCCCATAGGTACAGGCCAGGGTTTCTAATGCGTACGATCCCATCTGGAGTTTTGCGCTTTTCTGAGGACCATCTGCGAGACTACTAGTGTCAGTGCTACTTTTCGACCGAGTTGTTTTCCGGGCAAATTCCTCGAAGTCATCTTCGGAGCTCCTTTGCCGCAGATTCGGAAGGGGATCTTCCACAGAACTTGCCTCTACGTATTCGACAGGACCCTTCGGCCTTCGATCTTGTAAAACGGCATCAAGGCGCGAGTCTGCGATCTGCCCAAACTTGACTTCAACAGAAACCATGTTGTGGTACCACTCTATTCCAGGCGGAGAGATCTTGGATCCTGCCAGGCGTTCGAGAAGCTTAGCGTAAATGGCACGAATAATGACGAGGTCGGGCTTTCGCTGGGCTCCTAATGGTCCGTGCTCCGGGATAGTCTGAACGCATATTGGGTCGTTGCGCCGGATACAGATGTCGTCGATGGGATAAGCTTCAGGAACGCCAGTAAGAGAGCCACGGGCCAATTCCATGATACGGTTTATAATCACCACGAGAGGCTCGTAGCGTTTGGTTTCCTCATTCGCCTCGCAGAACTTCGTGAGGGCTTGAAGAATAGCAGGATCTTTAAGCCAGTTCTGTTCTCGGATTGTAAGCGTCCAGTCCCTCATAGTGTCAGGGCTCAAACCGAAGACCGCCTCCACGAAGGTACTAAAGTCAACCCTCTGGGCATCCTTTAAGTCCCTTTCCAGGAACATATGCACAGACGACGCATCATGATCGGTTAGGATGGTACTGCTGCTTGTGTGCCGCATTTCCGATTCGCCGCTGCAGGATGTCGACGGTATGGAAGTGGACCTTTCTCTGTCGCGAGGCATGTTTGGATGAGAGAGAAGTGGGAGAGGCCATGTTAACTTACAGCGTAGATCCCTTATTTATCTAGGTTGAGGGACAGCATGAAGGTATGGCCATGACACAAACAGTGCCGGTTGTCTCCTGGACAAAGGTCAGAGCGCGTGAAGTTGATCAACGTGAATATGCTTACTGTATCACTCTCAAGAGAAGATATGTAGCAAAATCAATGAGTACTCAGTCCACAATAAGTACTGATGACGATGGTGATGGTGTCGGTGAGACTACCACTGGCGGCGCCTCATCGTGTCGCGGGTCAGAGCGCGTGTGATAGACGCCGCCTTTGGTATCTGACATGGATACTAGTCGACGATTTACTGTGACCACCATAGGTATCTAGCGATCGAGCCAACCACTTCACAGCTACTTGCATCTCGTTATGATTTGATGTATTTGTTTTAGTCTATCAGCCTATTATCTACGTAGCTATGAACGGGGCCGCATAAGACTGGCTCGGGTATCTCGGGAGCCGCGCACCTTCCTCTTACGTCCTCAGTGCCAAACTTAGTATGACAGAACCATCTTAAAATGCTCTTCATGTACTCACGTGGGTCTTGCAAACAAGCATTTGCGTAAGCTAAACTTTAGGATGAGAATGTATGCATACAGCGCCAGTAAAGTTGGCATACACGACCATATGCTCGGACCGTGCCATCCGACGGTCCGGTGTTTTGAACGAATATCGATGCAGCAATTACAAAGAACGTTGAACTGCACAATTCATCATGGAGCGCGATGACTATAGTTACAAATATTATTCGCGATGTATCATAGGAGGATTAGTACCATGTTCATTACTAATAAAAACCTAGCCATAAACGATCGCATCGTAAACACGAGAGTCTGCGCTGTCACTGTGCAATGACGCGTAATCCGGAGGAGAGTAGGCAACAGGTCGCGGACAGCGAGGGTATACCGTGGCAATCGTCACTGGTACGGTACGAAGAGGCATCTTCTTAGTCCAACTCGCTGTAAATCCTACTGCTTGAGAAGGGTGTAAAGAGACTGTATACTGGGCAAGGAGGGCGAACCAACATATCAGATAGGCTGTTGATAAGACCCAATAATACGGATATTAGGTAGATGGAAGACTCACAGAGACGCTAAAATGGCCCAGTGAAGATGACGGTGGCAACGAGCTTCCTAAGTGCACCTCACCGAACAGCGTATGACGAGTCTTCCCGCCTACGGCATATAGGGTACCTCCACGGTCCCGTACTGGTTCCCACCAAACCGCAGTTGTAAGCTCATCAACCAGATCTCCCGAGGCGGTCGTCGCAGTCGAGTCTTCTAGCAGATTGATCTGTCGTGTGGAATGTCCTGCACGCCCCCAATCTGCGTCGTAACCCATAGTCAATGTGCGTACCAATCGGACTTGGGGAGCCTTCGGGGAAGACAGAATGTCAAGAGCTTGGGGGTCGCTGCTCTCGATGTCCAGAATCAGCGGAATCACCGAGCCTCTGGTGTAGCACAGCTGCCTGGTTTTAAATGTGAGTCCCTCGGAGCTATTTTACCTATTGCTCACGGGTTTGGCAAGCCACAACTGTGCGATACATGATCAATACTGTCATTTCGTCTCAGCACAGGATAATACAATGCTTACCGTCAACTGTGCCTCAATGACTCGATTACTGAATATACTCCCACGAAGTAGCACTGGCGTTATTCGATGCCATCCCTCTGGGTCACCGTCAGGGCCGATAAGAGCACTCTTCTCTTGATATGAAAACTGCCGCGCGAGGGAAGGAGGATCAGGTCTGATGATAGGCGTAAAAGCCATCTGGCTTCCAACTCTGCATGATTGTTAGATACACCACGGCTCCCAAATGAGACACTCACTCGCTGTTGACCTGTAGTATACCGCGAGCGACGACTGCGTACACTTGGTAGCGTATTGTCACACGAGCTCCTCGGACGTAAAAGGACGCAGGAAGACGGCAGCGCTGCATAGTTCTTTGGTACTTGAGGTCCACTTCTACTGGGATTGTGAGCGAGAATGGCCATGAGAACTTCCCACTTATTTTTCCTTTCGAGGATGGTTCCGCGTATTTGCTGGCTGACGGAGAGTTCTTTGATATGGACCACAATTCCTTTGTAAGCCGTAGGAATGTGTATCTTACGTTGTGAGTCGCGATGATCTCGCCATGTACCTAACATACGAGAAAGTACGATTATTGACAGGGCTGTGGCGTAATATTGCGCGTCGCTTACCATGACTGTCACAGACTTCACTTGCATCTCCTTTTCCAAGTTTAGATTTACAACACCTCTGACCTCGTCGCCTTCGTAGAAATGAGGGATGCAGGAGGGCGACGGAGCCCGACTCGACACGGAAAGTGTCAACCATGGTCGACCCTTGGCATCTTTCAATTCGAAAGTGTGGACCGCAAGCTCGCGTCTTGGGGGTCGTGATAGGCTCTGGTTGGCTGTGTACGAAGGTAAGCCTGAGAGAGGTGTCTCTTGGGTCGGCATGAAAGCAATACTCCGTCCATCGCGAGACGGTGGCCTTATTACAAGTATCGCACGTGTAGTATTGAGTTGCCGGGTCCAATGGCTAGGGTCTCCCTATGCGGAAGCCACGGAAGCCACACAAGGAGCCAAACAGTTAGGGAGTTGCGAACTCGACAACACGTGGGAAATGGGCCGCAAAGCACATGGGGCACCGGAGATACGACGCTAGTGGGGTGTTGCGCAGGCGAGAACGCACTAGAGGGGCTGAAGGAATGCAATAAATTGGCGCAGTGTCGACCGCGCAAGCGAAGACAAGATCTTATGATCTCACTATGATTGTTGAACGTTCTCCTTCTGGTCTTCTTCCGGGGCCCTTGCCGCCGGCAATCTGACTGTTGGAAGCTAAGTAAATATAACATATAATCAGCTTTTACGTGTTGACATCACAAGCTACACACCTGCGGGGGTCCGATCAAGGGCGAGTTGACGGATAGCATATGGCCCTCCCCAAGCGCGGACGCGGTCGTGGTGCCAAATACGCTAAAGAAGAGACCACGGACACGGAGGCTGCCCTGCGCGTGTCTATCCGCGACACGACATTCACAAACGCAGTCGATTGCGGCACACAATCAATGCAACGGAAGCAAACTCTGATAACTGCAGCATGCTGCACGGACCGATCGGTGTCTTCTCATTGAGCGAGCATAGCATGAAGCATGTGTCACATAGGGACGAAGGAGGCAGAGTATGAGACCGGACGTGGCCCAAGAGCAAACGTGGTACCAATTTCCACCTCTACGCTCTGTAACGGGGCGTTCGCGGGGTGCGCTGACGAGAAGCCTGCGGCTTCGAATGGTAAAAGCTCTACGGTATACTGTTGCACCAGGATAAGCTCTCAGAACAGGGAAGCGAACCACACGGAACTCACATATATCCGGTACCGTTGGAGGTGTGCAGTCGGAACCAACGAAGTCGGAAGACGAATTTCACCTTGTAACAGACGAGTCTGGGCACGACGATCGTCGTCGGATTCGAAGGGTGATGGCCACCAGTTGGCGTACTCGCAGGTTGTCTCGGATTTGGGATTCAAAGGCGTGGTTCCAGGCGCGGTGAGGACATTGGTGTCCACGAACACGGAACGTCTCAAACGGACCACGACGGCCCGCCTGACGGAGAATACATCTAACGCGTGGGTATCCGAGCTCTGTAAGGCGAGATAGAGGGGTATGACCGAG
This sequence comes from Pleurotus ostreatoroseus, assembly GCA_005298045.1. Classification (NCBI taxonomy): domain Eukaryota; kingdom Fungi; phylum Basidiomycota; class Agaricomycetes; order Agaricales; family Pleurotaceae; genus Pleurotus; species Pleurotus ostreatoroseus. The sequence continues at coordinate 190,969 of SWBT01000387.1, read as the reverse complement.
CCTCGCGTGTATGATAACTGAGTTTCGGGTCAGGTCTGGGACGACACGTAAGGAGATGGGGTCCGCGCACCGGCTTTGCTAGCGAAAGCTATACAAGAAAGGCTCAATAGGCGAGAAGCCTGAATTGACGTAGATTCTTACCACACAGCGAACGCCGATGTCACGCGTGCTGAAGAGCGTGCCCTGTATGCTGATCGAATTTAAGCTGTGCCAGCCTTCTGGATCTCCATTGGGTCCGACCAAAGTGTTTCGCTCCTGAAAGGCAAGCTGCATCATAGGAGATGGCGGTTCAGGCCTAATGCGCGGCACGTAGACGATCGTGGTGTCTACACTGTGGAATAGGTGACTTTCGACGAAAACGATGAGAGCAGGAAAGACTGACCTCCCGCTAGCGAGAAATACCCCACGATTGACTGTAGCCTTCAGCCGGTAAAGCACGGTGACGTTGGCTCCGCGTTCCATGAAAGAGCCAGGGGCCTTGTACACATTGTATGCGCGACCGACTTTGATCCGCACGTCGCTGGGTATCGCAAGCGAGAACGGCCAGCTGAGCTCTCCGTTCAACTTCTCCTTCCATGTGAGCGGGGCCACACCGTCTACATTCTCCGCGCTGACAGCCCGCGGGTCACCTTTGATGGAGGACCAGAGCTCATGGGTTACATCCAGGAATGTGAGCGATGCATCGCCAGGAGTTATCAGGTCGCCCGTGACCTGGATATATGTGAATCGTAAGAAGATGTGCACACAACAAAAAAGAGTCCTTACAGATATAGTGACGGCCTTGACCACCATTTCCTGCTCCAAGTCAAGATCGACCGACCCCGCTATCGCGTCTCCTTCAGAGAAGAGAGGAAGATGCTTCGTGGTCTTTGCCCTGCTCGTCACGCGAAGCGTCAGCCACGGAGAAGACTTCCTCGTCGGCCTAGTGTAGACATGTGCAGTGGTCATGCCATGCGGCCCTTGTTGTAGCCTAGGACTAGGGTGGAAGACAAGGTCGCCATAGCTAGGGAGCTCTTGATATGACTCGAGCAAAGGAGGTGGTGCTGCTTGAATAACATCGGTATAGGAAGGTGGGTCCATCTCACCCGCCTCTGAGAGCTACGAGGAAGCTGAATCGGTGCAGACACTAAGAGCAGTCATATCATAGGTATCTTGTAGGGAACTAGCTCTTGATCCCACGTCCAATTATGACTGATGGCGCTGACCAGCTGACCATGACCGGCGCAAGTTGCACAGTACTATAGACGAAGTCGTAGTTGCGCATTCAAGGTATGTCGAGAGAACGGAAAACAGTGTAAGGCCATGTGTAAATTATGGTGAACATGGTAGTCACGCGCAAGACGAATCAGTCGCGTCCAAGACGCGTCGCGCACGGACCACCGTAACGCACGCGACGACTTTACGTACAGTAACGAAGAGCAAATTTCAAGTAGCCTGCAAGTTCACTAGCCAAGATGCAGATTATGATTTGAATAGAGAGCAAGCGTATCATCGCGGTATCGTAAGAAAGCCGACCCCATTATAGAGGAATATGCATGATATATCGAGAATACTCAGTCGTATACGTGAACTTCAAATCCCAAGCAGGTTTTCTGCGAGCCAAATGCCCCTTGGCATCCATACGGTCGCGCGGATTTGGCACCCAAGGCCAATAATCCAACACACGCTGTTTCCTACGAAGTCTTTCCCTTTTCCGATACCGGCTCCTTCGCATCTGCTGGTGCCTTCTTCTTATCTTGGGAAGCTGCCTCTTCTTCGTCATCATCTACATCTTTTTGTTCTGCCCACCACCGCCCCGCTTGCAACAACATGACACCTGTGAGTGCTACGCTGCACACAAGATGTGACGACGCGAGTTCCAGAGTTGGTGTACGAAGCGTCGGCGGGAATTGTGGTAGTTGCTGGCTTCCACTCGAGGGCTCGGCATTGATGAAGGGAAGAGGCAGTGAAGCAAAGTTCTCAAACAAATCTGTGATTGCTCCATGATTAACTTCATCAGAAGAACAGCTCGAGGCGACATACTTGGAAGAACGGAGTACAAATACATGACAACCGCAGAGGTGTATAGCACTAGAAGGTGCCAGACTTCAGTTATGACTGCGGCTTATGTGGTGGGGGCAAACTCACAAACGCTACCCCCGTCGAACATCAGGTTCCCCGCACGGAGGTCCCCAAGACTCCAGAGCAGAGTCAGCCCGCCCGTGACGGCGACCGCCACATAAGTGTACGCGAGCGTAGGCGGCATCCGGGCCAAGATAGAGTAGTACGTGGCGGCCGTCCACAAGTGAGGGTCACTGTTCGCCGACGGCGCCTTCCAGAGCGTGAGCGAGTCCGCGATCCAATGCGTGAACAGTAAACCTGACAAAACGATATTATTTAATGAGTACGAGTTTCCCGGTGATTGAGCGTGATCCAGGGGCACGTTACCTAGCAGAAAGGAGGTCGCAGAGACCACGACGCTCATGCGCAGGCCAGCCATGGATGCGTACGGCCGCGGTCGGGGGAGAGCTGGTGGTGGTGGGGGAGGAAGAACAAGTTGGACTGCCAGAGCCCAAGCCAGTGCCTGTGATTCTCGAGCTGATCGAAGCAGGGAAGAAGCGTTGGCGCCTCTTGCCACGCGGAGGGCGGGATTCTTCCCGTTTTGGACATATCCCGACGCGCGCTTGAAGCTAGCTCCCGCTCTTGCTTCCTGCCGCCATCTTCATCCGCCTCTTCAACGTCGACTGCGGCGAGGATCAAGACATGCAGGCACTGAGGGTTTGCACAAGAGTAACTCGGCGAAGAGTAATCTTTCCCAATGCACGCCGACTCCTCTCTACAACTCCTGCCGTGCCGCAACATGTGTCTCGGTCGCCTCTTCCGTGGTTCATGGACCCATCCGACGCGACGACGCAAGCACCATCGCTGACGCGAAAACCTACCGCTGCTTGGACAGATGTTCCTCTTCCTCCACTGCCTTCATCCATTTTAGAGGAAAGCCCAATAGCCCAGCTACATGCAGCACTTGCCTCCTCACCGTTCCTAGAGCCCGGTACGCTTCTGGTCACGGAGCCTATACCGACAGCTCTTGGGCCTGCATTACCACGCAATGAACCCAAGGGCAGAAGAAAGCGGGGAAGGACATACTCCGGTGAAGGTATACCGGACTCGGGGACGGGCCTCTGGCGTTGGGTTGTACTTGCTCAGGTACGCGCATCGCTCATGTCTTCGTGCGAGACATCTCCTACATTCATTTCCATTTCAGGTCAAAGACGGCACAGAAGGCCGCGGCGCAATAGAGTCTGTCATGCGGGTTGTACGGAAGACGGTATGTTTACTAACTTCATGTATACGCCCCGGACGCTCATTATGCTTCAGTTACTGAGCACGGAGCCTCCGCTCGCCCTTCCACACAACCACAAACGCCGAGTAAGCGACGGGTGGTCGATGTTGGATGTCGGAGAGTTCGCGGTGCACATTGTCAGCAGGGCCGCAAGGGAGAGGTACTTCCCTGCAGAGCGGCGATGGCAGACTATCTGTATGTGGACCCCTCATGTCCGTTCCGGTGCAAGGAACCTTGACTGACTCCTTCGCGTAGAATACAGGGATAAAAGACGCACGGCTTATCTGTGTCTGTCACAAGATGCCCAACCCACATGTATACTCGTACCATATATCACAGCATGTCCGAAGCGTTGTTTTCTGTAAGTTTACAGACCCTTCCACTAGCGACCGTAAACCTACACGCCAAGACTCGTGCCCGTAAATGAAGCAGACGCGTCGGACACAATACGATACGCTACGGCTGCATATCTGGCCGACCATGCGTCTGTGATGGGGCGTAGGACGGGTGACTTCCCAGAGGAGCGTGTGTCATTAACGGCGGTGGACCAGAAGGTTGCAGATACTGAGGTGGCGCCGCAACAGGTGCACCAGCTCCTGAAGAAGCCGGAGTCACATACGCCCAATGTGCAGGTGCTGCTGTCGATTGAGCGGGCGGATAGCGAAGGGTGACCTCGGGGATAGCCTCATCCGCCCTTCCAGCATCTATGCAAGGCCTGCAGAACCCTACTTGATCGTTAGCCCCGCTAAATGCTGTACTACAAACCATAATATGACTCACGACCGCCCATCATGAGAGGCACGTCCGTCTGCCCACACGACCGACATGCAATAGGAACGGGTTGCGCCTGCGTGCTCTTCCTTTGATACGACCGCCTGCGCTTGACCGGTGCCGCCGCATCCTGCCTCCGGGACGTCGACGCTGACTCGACCTGTGGCTGCCCACCAGACGCCGGAACCCTCTGTCCCGATCCTTGCACCCAGCCTGACGCCCCAGCACCCGGTATCGCCGGACCCTGACCGCGCCCCTGCTGTGTCGCAGGCTGCACCGAGCTCGACCGCGACCGCGAACACGACCTGCGCGGAGGCGGCGCGCCGACGTAGTACCCCACGTGTGGGAGCGGCGCGAAGGCTGGGGCGGGCGCGAGCACGGCTGCGAGCGACGTGCGCGGGATGTGCGCGGGTGCGTGCTGGGGAACATGGGTGTACTGGGGGAGCGGCGCGCCGACGTAGGCGCGTGCTGTGGGGGCGGGCGAGGGCGGGGAGTGCCATTGCCCCTGCTGCGAGCTCGGCACCGCCGGAGGCGTTGTAGGCGGATATGTTGGAGCTGTTGAAGGCGCTTGCGGGCCTCCCGGCGGAGCAGGTACATTCTGGGATGTGCTAGCTATGTTAGTCGGTAGGATCCCCGCCGCCTGTGCCGCCATTGTTACATTTGCGGCGGCTGCGTTTTTCGCACTCTTGCTTTGTCTGCGTTGAGTGCTACGCCGTCTTGTTCTTGTACTGTCCGCATTAGCAGGTTTAATCGACTTCATAGTGTATGGCGGTGCGACGGCCTGACCATTCTGCTTAGCACACGTATGTCTCAGACAATGTGAAGAACTCACCGCTTGTACTCTGCTCAGCCAATCGCCTTCGGGGAGTTGATAAGGCAAGAATGTGCGTTTGGGCTGTTTCTGTGCAACAATGAGCAAGATGCAATGCGATGGTAGCAACACAATCTTACAATCTCTTGCATCTTCCTCCAATTTTCAGCCATCTTCTCTTCACCCCCACACCAAGCAATGAGCATATTCACAGTATTCTCATGCAAGCCCGCCCAGTGCATCTGGACGATCTGAGGCGGGAGCGTCGCAGCCTCGGGGACGCCGGCGACATTTTCCTTGGGAAACGGCAATTGCAGAGTGAGACGGACGTTTTGTCGTTCTCCTACACGTATCTTCTCGCAATATGCCGTCGTCCTCGGGATACGCCAACGGTCGCCCGGCCGCTCGTGATATTCGATGACAATGTCGAACGCCCTCACAGGTGGCGGGGCCGGGGCGGGCTGTGGTACGGCCTGAGCTATCGGGGCTGCGCCTGGAGTAGGGCTCGAAGCATGGGGGCTGTTTGCTAGAGAGCGTATGAATTGAGAGAGACTTTGGAGCTCCTCCGGGTTTGTTTTTCCTTGGAGGGCCAGCTGCAGCAGCCTATTGAGTTCGGGATTGCTAGCAGCCGCCTCGGTAACCATGGTCAGAAGCTCAGCTGTGACGACGTTTCCATCAAGTAGAGGGGATGTAGGAGCTATAAATCAGGATTTAAATACGAGTTCATTGCTCTGAATGATGTAAAGTCGGCGTACTTGTGCTAGTGATGCCCTGAGCTGGTGGTTGGGGTACGGCTGCTATAGGATTCGCTTGAGGTACGTAACGCACTTCATACAGCGTTGTGTTGTAGTATGTATGGGGTTCCACATGTAATTCAAACTTTCCATGAAACTTGAGGTTGTGTTGCGGCACAGGGATCTCTGCCTGTTTCCCGCGTGATCTGGTGGAAAACTTGGGAAAGGTGGACGATATCCAGTTTTCGCGTGCTGCAACCAGTGTCCATGATCAGCAACAATTTATTTGATGCTTCAAAGATATCTACACTGTTTGAGGGACTGCAGTAATACACGACTACAGAAAAATCAGCTTGACTCTCTTACGACCTGAAAGGAGCTCACCTATCCGGTACTGAATGAAACGTCGCTCTCTCTATATTCATGTCTTCATCGTGCAGCTCCCACCCCGGTTTAGCCCCCACAGGAAGATTGACCACAGACGGCATCGTTGGTAAGCGGAGAGTGTACGTCGCGGCTCGCGTTGAGCACGGCGGCGGGATCAACGGCGCGGAACGAAGAGCGCTTGGAGGGCCGCGGATCTAGATCTCTTACCGGCCTCCTTTCTTTCTCTTCTACCATCGTCTTGACTTTTTGCTTTGCACACAACTAGACCATTTAATACCATTTATACCAGACAGAATGTCTACTCGCGTCCGTGAGTACTCTTATCTACTGAAAAATGCACTGAGAATACCGACAGTCTGGTTTATCGTATAGAAAAGGGCGGGACTATCTTCAAGCCCATTGCCAAACCTCGAACTCGCCTTGGTAGCGAGGCTCGCCAGACATCCGCGGCACCAGACTCCCGCTCGTCTGTGGGACCTAGTGGTAATAGTCAAGCCCGCGCAGAATCCCATGCGCCCACCCCCGCACCGCCGACGAACGTGAGCGCGGACGACTCATCGTCCATGCCTCCGCCTGCACTCATCCCACGCAGGCAGCCACCGCCCTCTCCGAGCTCGAAGTCTTCTGCTGCACAATCTTCTCGGGAGACTCCACAAAGGTCGGATGAAACACCTGCGTTCGCTATCGCTACTCCGACGCGGTCAAGTGTGCGTCCGCCTACGGTGCAAAGTTCGCCGCTCCGACCTCCAGCCATTGCCTCCTCGTCTTCGTCTTCGCCTTCGCAGCAGAGGACACCAGTGCCCATTGCAGCGCCATCGCGGGACGGACCGCCACCTATCGCTGTCTCGCGGCCAAGAGCAATACCTACAATCATTGCCTCGCAGACAACAAGCCAGGTCCCACCACCAGTATTGCCTCTGACTACCCAGCCCACACCTCCACGTCTAGCATCTCACAATGACGTTGTGAGCGATTCACAGATAGACCCTGCCTTGATACAAGCTGTCGTAACTGCTCTAAGGCATGTTGAAACAGAAAACGCCGCATCATCTCAGCAAAGTACCCAACAAACGTTAGTGGATAACGTAGCATCGTCCGCTGCACCCGAGTCTATGGAGACAAGTCAAGATACCTCACAAACGAAAGGCAAGCGTGGGCGCTCCAAGAAATCTACTCGACAAAAAGGGAAAGCACCTACCTCGAATGGCGCAGATGATGCCGCTCACGACGACGGTGCTATCTCAGAAGACCAAGACTCTGACACGACCAAAACCAAAAAGCGGAAGCGAGACCCGAACGCAGCACCGCGAAAGCGGCGATCGCGCGCTCCTTCCCTGCCACCATACGACCCCGCCGCCGACCCAGGAGAGGAAATCGACCCGACGGCGGTGACGATGGCCGATCTGTGCGAAGACACCGGGCGCGGCCGTGTCAGCAGCAAGGCAGCGATGATCATGAACAATCACGCCTCGTGGCGCCAGTCGAACCGCGAGAAGCGGGCGCAGATGCGCGCACGGATGGAGGCGAAGAAGTACGGGCGCAATCCGGACGACGAAGAGAACGCGGGGAACACGGTGATGAAGGAGGCGGAGAACGTGGACGGAACTCTGGGCCCGTCTGGTTCTGCGGCTGCGTCGAGAGCGCAGTCGGCTGAGCCAGAAGGAGAGAAGGGCGATGGCTACGACTACACGCAGGCGATGTCGACAAGTCGGTATAACGTGCAGGTCCGCATCGGGCCCAATGGCGAGACCATCATCGATGAATCGTCTCTTTTCGTGGATCGCAACGAGGAGGAAGACACCGCCGAGTACACGCATATTGAGGAGTCTGATACGACCAAGTTTGTCAACTCCGCCACCTACAGCAAGAAGTTGCGCGGGTCACGTTGGAGTGCAGAAGAGACAGATCTGTTCTACGACGTAAGTGTTAAGTACATATTAACCCAATTCTCGCTCATGATCTTTTACAGGCTCTATCCCAGTTCGGTGAAAACTACGAACTCATATCCCTCGTACTGCCCGGGCGTGACAGAAAAGCGTGTAAAAACAAGTTCAAGGCGGAAGACAAGCGCAATCCGGGTCGGATCACGCTTTCTCTGAAGAATCGGCGACCGTACGGTATGTGTCTAACCTATCTTCATCTCATACTTTTTTTTTACCTGAGTGACTCTCCAGACATCGCGACGCTGTCTCGTATGACAGGCAAGGATTTCTCGGGGCCGACTCCAGAAATCCGCGCGCCCACGCCATTGCGCATGCCCGAGACTCCTCTTAACGCGTCTGAAGCGCTCTCGTCGCCGACTACAGCCGTCAAGAAGAAGGCACGCACTCCAAAAGTCCAGGATCAGGATGTGGAGATCGTGGGCGACATTGAGACGTTGTCGGTTGACGCGGAGCCTCTCGCAGCCTGAACTGTCGCGCACAGCCTTCCTCCTCGTGAGTAGCGCGATCAAGCCCGCACAGCGGTCCAGACTCCAAGGAGGGCCCTCTTGTCTGTGGTGAACGATGTCAAGATCTTGTAATGAAATTGTGTGTGCTTGGGTTTAGGTCAATGCCTCCCGGAGTGGATATTCCTTCACGTATACATCGCCGAGATAGCTCAGCTGGGAGAGCAACAGACTGAAGTTCTGGAGGTCGCGTGTTCAATCCACGCTCTTGGCATTCTTTTTCGCTTTCGTACCGACGAAAAAATCTTGTCTGGTCGGGACTCGGACGTTCGAACCCTGGCATGACCAGTTTTATTTCTTTTCTTACGAGTTCAATACTAGCCAGACTTCATGAATTTCGGGCAACCGCTGTTTTATCACTGCCCAAACCTTATACTGGGCAGCCAGAGTCTGCATATAGTTGAGAAATACGACATAAAGCCTCAAGAACGCTCTTGCTTCGATGCCAAGCCCAGGCGCGAATTGTGGCGCTTCTGTCGTTCCTTCGAAACTTTTTGACTCATGCGCGACGATAAGGATTGGGCCTTGCGGATCCGACGAACTGAACAACGAGGATACCGAGTCAGGCCGCTTCCATTGCGACCATAGTCGTGATCGTTAGCTGATTGAGCGCGAGGGCCCCCTTGCTTCCTGCGGCCAACGTCTAGGCCACTGCCAGCAGGACTGCGCTACAGCGTTCTCTGCCCTCTCGCACGACCGTAGAGAGTTTGATCGCCAGAATGGTCTCAGAACAGACGTCTTTACTGGAGGAACGCATCGAAGAGGATGAGGATCTTGCCATCAAGCAGCACGAGGCGGTCTACGACCGCTTCAGTACCCTGCAAAAACGAACCATCGTTTGCCTTATTTCTTTGGCAGGGCTGTCCCCCTGTAAGTATTTTACTAATCTGTGTAATGCAAACACTGTTGCTCACAAGCTCAAATTGGGTCTCTTCCAGTGCTCATCTCCGGCGTGTTCATACCCTCGATACCGCAAATAGCTCGCGATTTGAATACGACAGGTTCAATTGCAAAGTATGTGGTACTTGTTTATATATGCAGTAAAACTCTCGGAACTAAATTTTGTCTGATGCACTTCCAGCCTCGCAGTCAGCGTCTCCGTTTGTGCAAATGGCGTTGGTAGCCTTTGCTGGGCTACGTATTCACGATTTTGTACGCTTTTTTTTGACCGCTTGACGTTCTCTGACGGACTTATCACAATCGATCAAACAGATGGCCGCCGGCCTGTATATCTGGCCTCCCTGGCATGCCAATGCATCGGCACATTCGGTGTTGCAACCGCGCAAAGCGTTCCTCAGCTTTTGTGCTGGAGGGTGTTCCAAGCTTTCGGCTCTTCAAGCGGTCTTTCAGTCGGTATGGGTGTCATCGGCGACATATACAAGCTTGAGGAACGCGGGACAGCTTCCGGGATATTCTTCGCCGCGGTGCTTCTCGGATCTGCGCTGGCACCAGCCGTCGGCGGTCTATCTAGTACTTTCTACTCGTGGCGCATGACTCAATATGGGCTGCTCGTCTTTGCTGCAATATCTCTCGTGTTGACTATCTTCTTCCAGCCCGAGACTAGCCAGCCTGGAGCACGCGGTGTGGATGAGATCATTGAGAGAGATGGCAAAGCGTCCTGGGTATGGCTGAACCCGTTCAGCTGTGTCGCGATGCTTCGCAGCCCGAACGTCCTCCTAACGGTTGGCTATCATTTCTTTTCGTGGGCTCCGATAATCTAACACCTCTTTATGATAGTCATTGGCTGGAACGACTGCGGTATTGACAGATTACTGTGAGTATCTTATACGATAACCTTGACGATATCAGAGCACTCAACCCATCGAACCGCTATAGTCATACTTGTTCCCATTGCATATACAATCGTCAGTCACACTCAACGTTGCATTGCATTTCCCTACTTATCAAAGCGGGTCCACCAGGCTGCAAAGTATGGCATCACGAATGAAGCCCTGATCGGCGCACTATGCGCTCCTGTGGGCTTCGGAAACTTTAGTACGTGCTCCTTCATTCCCGTCATGTTTTAGTACAGAACTAATGTACCTGCTCCAGTTGGCGCACCTATATCTGGTATGCTTTCCGACCGCATCATTCGCCTTCACAAACGCCAGGGTAAAGAGTGGTTTCCGGAAGACCGTTTGCGTGCCACGACACTGGGCGCACTTTTCCTGGTTCCGGTATCGATCCTGGCTTGCGGACTTATCACACGATATGTTGGCGGCACACTCGGTCTCGTGCTCAATTGTATCTGTCTGTTTACGAACGGTCTTGGGGTGCGTAATATCGACTTCTATCATGCTGGTTCTGATGAACTTACGGTGCAATTTGTCAGGTGGACTTTGTCTTAAGCCCATCGTCTGCTTATGTTGTTGACATTCTGCACCACCGGAGCGCTGAAGTCAGCGCGGCGAATAGGCGAGTCCTACACAACTCCTTGAATTCATTTGTCGCTGACGTGTCACTATCTCAGTGCGCTGCGTAACGTGCTCACCGCGCTGTCGGTTGCAACTATCTTGCCCTTGATAAACACTTTTGGCATAGCGATAACATACTCTTTCGTAGCCGGCCTGGCGTGGGTAGGATATGGGTAAGGATTCCAATGAAAGATGCGGATAGGCAGAACACTAACCCGTTCGACAACAGTCTCCTCTGGATGACCATCCGGTACGGCGGCCGGATGAGAGCATGGGTGGACATTGGCTACTCCACCGCCGTCAACAACTAAGGCGGTATATTATGGGTCCTATAACTAATGGACGACATCAGCGGTGTCCACGGCTTGTTGCAAGCCTTACAGAACGTGGGTCACAGTATTACAAAGGTGCAGTAGTGTATTACATGACGTGGATCACAAGGATTGTGTACGTGAATATGCATAATCATCAAATGAGTGCGTTCAGTACGAAGGAGAACGGACGCATGTGAAAGCGACAGCGGCGACCTAGCTGTGGTACGATTCACCTGTAACTCTTGAAGAGCACCGTTACACTCGTCTTCTAGCTTGGTCACCACCACAACTGCCGACGATGGTGCCGACGGTGCGGGACGGTGTGAGAATACGGGCGAACGCGTACCTGTCGCAGGAACGGCACTCCCAGCCGACATATCCGCGCGCGGCCGCTCGCTGGTCCAATAATACATCGCAGGGACCGCAGAAACGATGTCCGGAATACACACCCCATTGTCGAAGACGGACCTGAGCTTCGTCCGGCCCCAAACCTCCCAAAGCTCACTGCATGCCAGAGTGCGCGCCGCTCGACCCTTCCGCAGTAGGCGACTCCTTGCTGCAGATGTCGCGCTCGTAGCACTCCATCCCGTCTGATACGGTACGAAACTCCAGCGCGGTGCTATCGGTCCCGTGGTGTGATCCGTAGATCTCGGAGTCGCGCGTAGAATCAGACGCGTAAACGAGCTGCTCGCCCATGTCGCCCACGATGGTCTTGAGCGTCGGTGCGCGGAAGCCAAAGACGGAGATGGTGGAGATATTTGTTTCATCCTCAGTATCTTGGGGGTCCAAAGCTTGTCGTAGGCTGAGCAGGAAGCGGGAGAGCAGGATCGGGGACAAGCTGTTTCATGAAAACGTCAGACGTAGAGTTCTGACCTCGCAGACGCTAGAATAAACGCACATGCTTATCGCGGTGAAGATAGGACTGATCAGCTGAAGCGAAGTCTGTGGAAGTGGGATCAGTGACATTCACGGAGGCGATAGCGTAAGCGCCTACGATGCTCTTCACGAGAATTTGCGCCGTGTTGAACGCAAGCAAGACCCTGCCAATCAGGTTGAATATCAGCAATAGCGCCAGCAGTGCTTTGTGGGGGACGGTGTTCGTACATGAAGTAAACGCTTCCTGAAAAATTGATGAATAGATGTCAATCAGTGTCAGGAACTGCACAATCAAAGACTACGTACCATCACGAAGAAGGGTGGCGCTGAGGCTTACAGAAGCACCCAAACGTGCTGCTTCTCTGGTATGTCGGTACGTTTTGAACCAGGTAACCACAATAACAATGAGATCGGAAAGCATTAGGGAGAGCCGAGAGCCGATTGCAACTGAGAACAGAGTCCTTATTAGACGCGCAGAGCAGTTTATGACTACAGCACGTACGGCTGAAAAATATTGAGTCACGATTCAAGAGTCAAGCGGGGAGAACGTACTAGAATATCTGCGTGCGGGGAACTTGAAGGAAATAGTTGCAGTAAGGGCCAATGACAGGGTCTATGGCCCATGAAACGGAGGTCCTGGTGAATGTATACTACGAAGTCTCAGTAGTCCGTTCTCAGGAAAGCCCACTGACGGCTTACGATATTGATTGCCACGGGGACCAGGCTCAATATCAATACGACGAGTGCAATAGGGAGCTTTCCGCCGCAGATGGCATATATACGAAGGGAAGAGAATGCTGATACGAGATGTCAGCAATGCCCATAAGAGTGAAAGTGAATAAATTTAACATACTAGCGGTGATTACATATGGTGCGAGCTCAAAGAAGTCGTAAATCCAAGCTGTCCCGACGCATCTATAGAGAGTTGAGAACAGGTAATGACGCTGAGCAAGCTTGGACTCACGTCTGCGGACCTAATAAGACATGCACCTTTAGTTGAAATCAGAGCTACACACCTTGGGAGTATAGGGTGCTGCCTGTACCACAGCCCACCCCAACATGATGTACCGATTAGTGACAAACAGCCATGTCGAACCTGTCCAGCGACGCTTCCAAACCAGTGCTACCTCTTGTCCAAGTGTTATAAGATATTCATAAGCAGCAAGGGCTGCGATCATAACGTCAGCCAAGAGTGGTTCGGAAAGAACAACGAGACGACGCCTTACCAGTTGTTGCGTAGATCACGTAGTACTGCACAAGGCTGGTTCACGACGAGCGTCAGCCGTTTTAGGATGTCTGAGAATGCAAACGCACGTACTTCAGCTCGAACTCAGTAGCTGCCGGCGAGTTGGACATACCAGGGGGCTGGACTAAGTCATGAAGAGAGGGCAGCGCTGCTGCAAGTCGATATAAGTGGAGAGGTTTTCGAAGAACAGAAGAGCTCCGGCAGTTAGCGTCGATTACGTTGGCGTAAATTCATCCTCCGCGAGCACGCATGCAGTCTGATCGGGATGTGGCGCTGTTTTAGAAAGAGGGGAGATCGCCATACTTTCGTCCAGCTGATATCGCCAGTGCCGGTCTGGCATCCCAGGGAAAGATATGTACACCAATGATAAAGATGTACCGCAGAAGGCCGGAATGAGGTGCAACAGCTGCCGTGTAATCCGCTAGAATACGGAACTTGACGCACAGGACTGTAAGGCCGCGCAGCCGTTGACCGCTACGCATAAGCATGTTCCCACTGCATGTGCTTCATGCTGTACTAGTCTCGCACAGATCGTTCTTAGGTTCACGTTGAAGATCTTCACTTGCGATAGTAAGTTCAACTTGGGTTGTTCGTGCGAGGCAATGCTATCTCATGAGGCTGTCCGGCGTAGTACGGCGTACCAATGGGGTAGCAAAAGGTCCAGCTCATCGAATCATTGCGCTAGATCACAATCATAGCGAAGATCTGGCACTCCTGACTGTGTAGCGTCTATGTATTAATAAACCCTGGCAACCTCGGATATCAAGCGTCGTACCTGGGAACGTGCTCAATGCGAACGACCGTAGGATGGTCACTTCCTCAAGTGTGTGCTATGACTGTGGATCTGCGGCGTACGCACTAAACATGTGGATGTAAAAAAAAAAAAAAAAAAAAAAAAAGACTGTGGATCTGCGAGTACAGAAGCTTCAAAACTAGCTTCATCACAAGAAGTTGGAGAAATGCGCGATAGATAATCACTTGACTCGAGAGGAGAGAAGAGAGCATGTACAGCGTAACGCTAGCGCTATCGCCGCGGGGCGCGACTCGGAGATCCTCCTTCGGAGATAGCCGTAGGTAGTTCCTCAGCCCGAGTCGTCTTGTTCCCGAACCCGACCTCCAATGGACACAGTCATGTTTCTCGCAAGGATAGTATTCGATCAATGATTTAATCACGTAAGGGGCGAGAAGAGAGAGAGAGATTTAGGTACATTTCTGCTCTTGACGCACTTTCGTTTTGACGGAATGCTGTAAATGCATACTTGTTACAGTTACTGCTCGTCGCCACGCACAGTACAAGGAATGTACTATGTGGTGAGTGGTTATTTCTATATCATCCGGTGGAATGACTTTGAACACACCCTGATTGATGGTGTTCCAAGAGCGATCTCCAGCGGTCTCCCTGTCGTATATTCCGGAAAGATAGCATACAGCGACCGTTGCGAACCTCATGAGACTTGACGACTGCAGTAAGTGTACTGGAGGATCTTTGTAATCGAATTCATCAACTACACAAACTCATACATCGTCAAAGCCTAGTTTCGACATTCTACTTGGAAATTTCGAAGCACGCTTTGGCTTGCCTCCCCGCTCGATCTTTCAGCCAAATTACTTTTCACCTCAGTCTGCAGTAGATACATATGCCTAAGGTGCTTATTCGTGCGATATTCCAGCTTGAGTACTGTACTGTACTGACGCATTCCTTCTATCAGCCTAGACCGCTTGCTGATGGGTAATTGCGCGCTTCCCCGAT
This sequence comes from Pleurotus ostreatoroseus, assembly GCA_005298045.1. Taxonomy (NCBI): domain Eukaryota; kingdom Fungi; phylum Basidiomycota; class Agaricomycetes; order Agaricales; family Pleurotaceae; genus Pleurotus; species Pleurotus ostreatoroseus. The sequence continues at coordinate 175,898 of SWBT01000387.1, read as the reverse complement.
AATTGCACGCGCCACGCGATAAAGCGCGCCACCGGCGGGTCGCGTTTCTTCTTCCTTTGTACCGTCGACCACCCTAACGTAGCCGTCGTAATTCCTTGTCCCAGAATTTGGTATCTTGATGCTATGTCGGAAGATATAGGTGCGTAATGCCTTAATACTCTGGTCAAACCTAATTGCTCTGCAGCCATGACCACCGAGGACACGTCCATGCATGTCACCCCTATTCAAGGAAACACTTCGCGCCAGGTGTCTCTCAACTTCGACGCCCTTGCGGCGGTGATGCCTTGTATCAAGACTCGCCGTGATCTGTTCTCATTCATGTCCACTTGCTCCGGCCTCTACAATGCTGGCATCCCCACACTCCTCGGGTTCCACTTCACGATAACTCTCAGGAATTTATCCCAGTTTTACCACTTCTTGATTTCAAAAGGCCCCGTTAGCTTTTTGTCCCTGCGAGGTCTCTACTTCAGCTTCGCGTCATGGTCGGAACAAGGCAGACTTGGTCCTCAAGAGGTCGGTTGGCTCACTGAGATTTTGAGCCGAGCCCAAAACCTGCATTATATCGAGATATTTGGAGACCTCTTGCATCAGGAGCCTACTTTGTACAAGGCATTAGCTCAACTGTCGTCTTTACAAACTTTGGACCTTCTCAGCACCCATGGCGAAGACCCTGAACAATACATCCTCATAACCCAACTTCAAGCACCCCTTTCCACACTCAGATTCGAAGGCGTCGGAGAGAATCTAGATGTGGTCAATGCACTCGTCAATTTCCACGGCACTCTTCGCGAACTGACTATCTCCGAGTTTACCCTTTACCACCTCCCGCCCGGCCCAGTTTATCCACATGTTGTCGACCTCTCGCTCACAGCCATTGTCAACCCGCAGTTGTCGATTTTGATCCCTGCATTCCCCAATGTGAAAACTCTCCTAGCCAGACTACTGATACCAAACGAGAGCGATCCAGCGATACGTGGTAACAATCTCCAGTACCAAATGGATTACCCAACACGATGCTGGCAGTTGTCTAGCTTAGTGACAGATGCACCCAGCTTGTGGACCCTGCCATTACGTGCTGGAGTGCCTGAAGTGGAGGTTCACGACCTCTCACCTGGAATTGAACTCGAATTTCTCCAGTCTTCTCTGGTACACCTTCGTCCCCTGCACCTGACTTTCGAGAACGATCAAGATCCAATTCTTGAAGACAACTGGTTATCAAAGGCGATCACGGGCGACTGGAAGGAGCTGGTACGGCTCGACTTCGACTACATATTCCCTGCGGTTTCCGACAAGTGCAATGAACATCTCGTAAGTCGTATGTGCTTGTGCTCGGCGCTGGGCTCATCAACTAGCCTCTAGAATAAACTCTACAATCAGCTCGCGCTGATCTCGGTGTCAAAACCCGATTTCTGCGTGCTCAGCATCTGCCTGTCGCCAGATTATCTCGATGTACAACCCACTGATATCAACGCTACAAGTGAATTTCTTGCCGACCTTGACATGTACACAGTTGCCTCCAAGATTGCGCAGGCAATCCCAAGTCTCGCCCTTCTCAAGCTCAAGAATATATCGCAAAAGTCGTACTGGATTCGTCAGGAAGACAAACTCGCCCCTTTATCGCCATCGACCCGACAGGCTTTTGAACGTCTTTCTGAAGAGCTATTAGCTCCATTGCGCAAAGGTGAGTTCAAATAGATTATTATCCATTTGCACGCATACGCTAATCGCCCGCACTCAGCCTATCGCTCGACTCCCGCACCAACAGATGACGATAATCAGACCTAATATACGTGCAGGACATGCAGGCATGTTCAGTAATGGGCTCTGTGTACAAAGATGCATGGGCCGGGGCTGACGTTCTGTAACCATATACGCTTATTTTGTGTTTTGTATAGAGTACCACAAGTATCCAAATGTCACGTTTACGCGGCATCTCAGCTGATCCATCGTGCGCAATGTATTGGACACATGCACTGATAAAGGTGAGTTAAAAGATCACTTATGGGCAATGCGCTGATACTAATAAGATGGACTGTACCTACCGGCAGAGATCTAACTCGCAGTCGTAACCGAGTCGTCATAGTGTCAGTTGGGCTCCCGGAGAAGCAACTGAACGATACAACAGATCTCGCGTGAGAGACAGCTCAGCTCGATCAGAAGTGTGTCCACCTTCGGTGACCTGCACCGGGATTGTCCTCTTGATTAACGTGACTCGCTGTTGCGCGCCCCAAGTCCCCCGATCAGCGCGGCCTGAATGCGCGGCGCCATGGTGCGCGCATGCCAGCTCGTCTCCGAGTCGCGTCTCTCTTCTTGATCATCCCTCTCAACGTCGCAGTTTCATCGCAGGAGTTGATATTTCGACACTATGTTAGAAGACATGGGTACGCAATATCCTTCTGCTTTGATTTTAGCTAATCGCTTCAGTGCAGTCATGACCGAGGACGCGTCCATGCACGTCACCCCTATTCAAGGCCATCCTACGTGCCATGTGTCCCTCAACTTCGACACCCTTGCGGCGGTGATTCCTTGTATCAAGACTCGCCGCGATCTGTTCTCATTCATGGTGACTTGCTCCGGTCTCTATAATGCTGGTATCCCCACACTCCTCGGGTTCCACTTCATGATAACCCCTAGGACTTTGTCCCAGTTCTGCCATTTCTTGATTTCAAAAAGCCCCATCAGCTTCTTATCCCTGCGAGGCCTCTACTTCAGCTTCGCGTCATGGTCGGAACACGTCATGGTCGGAACAAGGCAGGCTTGGTCCTCAAGAGATCGGTTGGCTCACTGAGATTTTGAGTCGAGCCAAAAACCTGCATTATATCGAGATATTTGGCGACCTCTTGCATCAGGCACCTGTGTTTTACAAGACGCTGGCTCAACTGTCGTCCCTACAAACTCTGGACCTTCTCAGCGCCCATGTCAACGACCCTGAACAATACACCCTCATAACCCAGCTACAATCACCTCTTTCCATACTCAGATTCGAAGGCGTCAGAGAGAATCTCGATGTGGTCAACGCACTCGCCAATTTTCGAGGCACTCTTCGCGAACTGACTATCTCCGAGTTTACCCTTACCCACCTCCCGCCCGGCCCAGTTTATTCAAACGTCATCTACCTCTCTCTCAAAGGCATCGTCAACTCGCTATTGTCGATCCTGATCCCAGCCTTACCCAATGTGAAAACGCTTCACGTCGACCTTCTGGTACTAGATGAGGGCGATCCAGCGATACGTGGAAACAACATCCAGTATCAAGTGGAACAACCAGCACAATGCTGGCAGTTGTCGAGCTTAGTAGCGGATGTACACAGCTTGTGGACCCTGTCATTGCGTCGTGGAGTGCCTGAGGTGAAGGTTCACAACTTCTCGCTGAAACGTGACTTCGAATACCTCGAGCCTTCTCTCGTACACCTTCGCCCCCTACAGCTGACCTTCGAGAACGATCGAGAACCTATTTTCGGAGATAACTGGCTGTCAAAGACGATCACGGACGACTGGAAGGAGCTGGCACGGCTCGACTTCGAGTACATATTCCCTGCGGTTCCCAACAAGTGCGATGAACATCTCGTATGTATGATGTATTTGTGCTCGGCCCTGGAACTAAACTAGCCTCTAGGATAAGCTCTACACTCAGCTCGCACTGGTATCAACGTCGCAACCGAACCTCTGCGTACTCAACATCTGTCTTTCGCCAGACTACCGGGAGGCTCAATCCACTGGTTTCAGCGCTACATGTTACCATCTCGCTGGCCTTGACATATACGCAGTTGCCTCCGAGATTGCGCGGGCAATCCCAAGTCTCGCCCTCCTTCAGCTCAAGAATGTAGCGCACAAGTTCCACTGGATTCGTCAGGAAGACGGACTCGCCCCGTTATCGCCGTCACTTACCCAACCGGATTTCGAATGTCTTTCCGAAGGGTTGTTAGCTCCACTGCGCAATGGTGAGTTCAAAAAGTAGTTCATGGTTTTGTTTGCACGCTAACCGCTGACACTTAGCCTATCGCTCGAATCTCGCAACCACGGACGATAATCAGACCCAATAGACGTCCATGACATACAGGCACTTTTATAACAATTGTTTATGTGTACAAAGATGCACGGGCGGGGGCCGACGTTGTATGACCCTATACGCTTCTTTTCTTTCTACAGAATCACAAGCATACAATTGTGGTGTCTACACGGCTTTTAACTGATTCATTGTGCGTAAATTTGTTCCTTCAAAGCATTGGACACATGCATACTATAGTACGGGTGAGTCGGTCATACCACCCGTCAAAATTGCATAATTACTAATAAGACGGAGTATATCTACCAGCAGAGATATGACTCGCGATCGTCAGCGAGTGGTAATCGTGGCAGTTGTGTCTACTGAGACGCGATTGAAAGATACAACAATCGGTCGTAAGAGACAGTTCAGCTCGATCAGAACCATGTTCACCTTCAGCGACCTGTATTGCATCGGGGATCGTCCTCTCAATTAACGTGAGTAACTATCGCGCGCCTCAAGTTCCCCGCTAATTACGGCCTGAACACGCTGCGCGACGGTGAACGCATATAAGCTTACCTGCAAGTTGCCTTTCTTTTCTGATCATCCTCTCTATGTCACAGCCTTGCGACGGGAGCTGGCATTTTCTCCCCATGTCAGAAAATTCAAGTACGTTATATCGGACTCTCCTTGGCTTTTGACTGATTGTCCTATAGCCATGGGTGAGGACACGTCCTTGCACGCTACCTCAATGCCAGGGACTCCTTCAGACAAGGTGCTCCTCAACTTCGACACTCTTACGGCGGTGATACCTTGGCTCCAAACTCGTCCTAACCTACTCATGATCACCTGTTCCGGCCTCTACAACGTCGGTATCCCGACGCTCCTCGATATTCACTACAAAATAATCCGACGGAACTTGTCCCTGTTCTACCGTTTCTTGGTTTCAAGAGCCCCTACCAGTTTCCTGGCACTACGAAGTCTCTCCCTGTACTTCAAGGGGGACATTTTCGTAACAAAGAAGCTCATTTGGCTTACCGAGATTCTAACTCGAGCCGAGAACCTACAATACTTGGAAGTATGTGTCGACCAACTACGTCAGAACGCTGCGTTATACAAGACGCTGGCTCAACTCAGGTCTTTGCGTACCTTGGACCACTTCCATGCCTATGGAGCTGACCCTGAACATTGTGCCCTCATGGCTCAACTTGAATCGCCCCTTACCACACTCATGTTTGGAAATGCCGGAGACGACATCGATGCGGTCAACGCACTCGCTAATTTCCATCACAAGCTTCAAGAGCTTGTCATCTCCCAGCTTACGCTTTATCACCTTCCGCCCAGCCCGGTCTATTTCAATGTCGTCCACCTTTCTCTCATAATTATCAGTGACACTCGATTGTCGATTCTGATCCCTGCCTTGCCCAATTTAAGGTCGCTAATTGCAAAGGGCCTCCATGTTGATCACGATCAAGCAGCATACCGTAAAGATAGTATCCAATTTCAAATGGATTACCCACACAACGCTGGAAGCTATCAAGTTTAGTGACAGATGAACATTGCAAACGAGAGTATCGGAGGTAGATATTCACGAAGCGTGTCCGAACGAATATCGCGATGAACTCAAGTTTTCTCTGCCACTACTCCGTCCCTCACAGCTGACTTTCGAGAACGAGAGGCCGATCGTGGAAATTGACTTGTTACTAAAGGCGGTCGCTGATAGCTAGAAGGAGCTAGCAAGGCTCGACTTTAGCTACACATTCCCTGCGGTTCTCGATCGATGCAACGAACATCTCGTAAGCCTACGTATCTGATTTTCTCCACTCTGAGCCAGTCGTCTATCTTCCAGGACAAGCTCTACGATGAGCTCGAGCTAGTATCAGTGTCAAAGCCCAACTTCTTCGTGTGCAGCATCTACCTTTGGCCAGAACACTCCGATGATTCGAGTCCTGCCATCGTTATCAGCACTGTGCACGACTTTCTCGCCGACCTTGACTTGTGCTCAGTCGTGTCTAGAATTGTGCAGGCAGTCCCAACTCTTATGCTTCTCAAGCTCAAAAATATAGCTCAAATATCGTATTGGATTCGCCAGGACGACGGACTCGTGCCCTTGCCCGACATTGCCTCTCCAGTACACAGGCTTCGATCATCTTTCTGAAGGGCTGATGACCCCATTGCGCAAGGGTGAGTCCCAAAAGTACTTCGTTGTTCTATTTGCGTTCTGATCATACGCTTGACCTATTGCTCAAATTTCGCTCGATCGGGTAGTAGTGCTGGGGTTCTGTAGTCCGCTGCATTGCCATACATGTAGCGATATATTCTGCATACAAAACTTGCATGCACGACCCAGGAGGCGCGGCAATTCCTCATAAAACCCTGTAAACACATAACCATCACTATCGACTGGAGGGCTAATTCGATACCCTGCGATACGGGTCGTTACACATACTAGACACAGTGAATAAGAACAATTTCTCGCGCCTAGTATACAGTCGGAACGATTCAAGCGAGGAATTGAGAGAATGAGTGGTACCCAGATCATCAAAGCCTAGAGAGAACGAGAATGGGACTATAGTTACAGACGTTTTACATTACTTTCAATCATCCGCCTTGAACTTCGCGGATAAGCAGCGGGAGTTGTGGTCCTGCACCGGGATTAGAGCAGATATAGGGTCGACCGACGATGTTGGATTTGCGTCCCACATCCTCTGCCTGGATTGCGAGCTCGAATTCGAAGGATTTCACAAGAGTGAAGAGTAGCGATTTCATCCTATTAGCAACACTCGTTCAGCTCAAGGTATAAGGAGACATAACCAGGAAACCTGGCGTACTCGAGGACGGCAAACCGGTAGCCGATGCATGCGTGAGGACCTGAGAGGAAGGACATGATGTTGCTCCAAGCAGATGGAACGGCTCGTACTTCATCGTTTGTCTTGAACCAGCGTTCAGGTCTTGTGACGTAAACATGTACAGGGTCAAAAAGGCGGCGATGCAAGAGAAACGAGGAAAGCTGACTTGAATTCTTCCGCATCGAATCCCCAAAGCTCTTTAGATCTGTTGATGCTCCGTATGGGGATGAAGATCGTGTCTCCTGCATTCATTCTTGCGATGCAATTTTCGTAAGCCTGATACTTTGAGTGTCAATGAGACGTACTGAAGAGCAGTCTGGTGAACACCATTCTTATCTATATAGGGCCTGTCTAACGGAACTACCATGTTGGTCGTCGCGACGCGTTCAGTGAACGCAACTGGGGCATGCAGGCGCATGGTCTCTCGTATTGTTGCGTCGAGGTACGTAAGAGCATTCAATTCCTCCATGGTGGGGTTATTTGTTCGAACTTGGAGTAGCTCAGAGCGCAATTTCGATTGTACTAGTGGGTGCGTGGCGAGAGCGAAGAGAGCCCATGTGACGCTAGCACTATCGAATATAACTAGTCAATATGGCTTTCGAAAGGGGCGAGATAGATGCTCACCTCGTTGTCTCATGCCCAGCAACAAGAAATGCAGGGATTTCTACAAAAAGATATTTGGCAACGAGATTTACATCTAGTCATGAGGTTCATACGGCTTAGTATCTCTTCGTCGCTCATCCTATCGCTTTCTTGTAGATCTGTGGCCATATTTGATTTGATCAACAAGCTCAGAATATCACGACTTGTGACATCTTTACTCTTCACGATATGTGTCGTCGCAAGAATTTCAGCCTTCTTCTCTGCGATCATTCTAGTGCCGATGCGACGAATGACCTCTAGCGACTGTGCGGTAGATCTTGACCGTTGTGTGGGCTATATATGTAGAGCAAGCGCGCAAGTATTTGTGACGTGCAATATATCCCAATAGACGGGAAGACTTACTAAGACACGAGTGAGAGGGAACAGCGCTTGGACAAGAAACGACACCGTAAAAGCTTCGAAGTCAAACATCTTGCGCACGGCTTCATGCAGTTCATGCGTCTCGCCACTAGATATATGCATTGAATGGAATTCGTAGTTGAAGCCTACAAAGAGGTTACAGGCGTATCCATCGATAAAAACAAATATGACTCGTACCGGCCAAGCCAATGATATCGAGTGTAACTCTGTTCATCCATTGGAATGCGTCCACTTCCAGCTTCCCATCCGGTCGAGCATATTGGATCAGCTGAGTGTACCAGATGTCGCGCAGCTGATACATAGATCGAATAATGTCTTTGTTAGCCGTCGGTCATCACATGTAAAGTTGCACATACTTCCGCTGACTTCTCTATGAAAGTCCTAGTAAATTTACCCAGTTCCGTCGAAGTGAATGCTGGGTTCTTGAGTGAAAATCAACGAAGGAACGAACAAATATATGCATAGCTCTATTCACCATAATTTTTCTCTGTTATAAGCATGTCAGAAGCAGACACTGTGGGCCAGAGGGACAAACTCACCTGTCGCTGATGCTTCGCACCTATACGGCAATGAATTCAAGGTTAAAGACGGTTTTGATGTGTGCGTAATATCTTGCCTTCAACGAATAGTATACCTGAAACAGTATCGTCAGCTTACTATCATCTATGACTGTAAACACATAATACCGTTCCCTAGCAGCTGACCCAGTGCAAATTTCAGCTGCTCTGATTTCTCGAAATTTGGCGAGTTTAGAACAAACTGGAGTGCTTTAAGATCCAATGTGAACAGCTTGTCAGCCTACCAGTAGAATATTAGTCACAAAGGAGGACGATAAAAACACTTTTACATTAAAAAATGAGCTGTACTTGAACGTTCGACCGTACTTCTGTGCCCAATGATCAATGAGACGGTCGGCATCGGCCTCGGTGACGCCCCGGACGCTACCAAAAAACCAACTGAATGAGGGGGGGCCCGGGACGTTGCGAAGAGGCGATCGGTAGAGTCTGAAGAGGCGTAGGGAGACGGCAAATGTCACGTAGACGAGAACAGAGATACACACAAACAAAACAGCGTAAGTAACTAGGGCGAGTGCTTGAGCCATAGTAGAGGGGGAGGGACACAGCATCCCTAGGGTACTAAGGCAGTCTCACGACCGCGCTGACTTTTGCAATAAATGTTGAGCTTGTGCTCGTTTCATGTGGCTGGGTAATGTTGAAACTTTCTCTGGTAGCTCTCAGGATCCGACTCGGCTCTAATCTCGTGAGATGGCAATACCTTATGGATGACTTGCTGAAATTTACGATGCTGGCGTTGCTTGATTGCGGTGGCAGGAGGCCGACCTACGAATGCGAGACCTTCGAGCTCGATCTGCCGTGGCTAGGCCATGCGACTGTGCAGATATCGGGGCGTGATTGATGGTATGCGAAGCACAACACTGCGGGCATATCAAATGGATATGGGGGGCATGCAGATAAGAGGACCTCACTTCTACACACCGTGCTTCTCGGATGAATGACATCTGTCCCCTCTAGCCAGTTCTTCTTGTAGACATCATTACTCCGTGATAGTAGGGCCTTCATCATGGTTACTAAGAGTCCAAACAACCGCCTGTGGACAACGCTGCATGCTGCGTGCTGAGGAAAGAGATATTGAAGCGCTGATGAGGGAGAGGCGGGGAAATAGAGTTCTATGAGACTGTCACAGCGGACTCAAGCTGACAAAGCTGAGATACGCGCTTACAATAAGCGCATTTTAGTGTTCGTAGGATGCCTGTCCGTAGGCAAGTGTGAAGCTTCATACTCTAGATTTTGCCATAGATTAAGGTTGACGCTCTCCGGCATCACGGCTTTTGGGCGGTACCGTCGGGTCGGGATGAGAGGTTGCGATTGCAGACCTTAAATCTGTAGAGGGGGGGTACCCCCCTCTACAGAATAGAATCTATGGTCGTAGACCGGGTTCGAACTCCGCGTCCAATGACCATCTTCGCTGACGGCGTCTTCATAGTCCGCCCACATGGAAACACTGATGTAAAACTATCTATGAGCCAAAGTAAAACCGGTCCTGCGGGAGCGGACCTTCACACTCTAACTTCGTAGGTCAATTTTCAAGCTCCGGTCTGTAGTCTGTAACGCCATAGATTCCTACGGACAGGCATCCACTACTAGACGGTGCGTATGCTCTACGTAACATGGCGCGCAGGGTTGGCTACAAATGGAAGCCGCAGCCAATTGTGGCTGCCGCGCGCTATGTCTCCTAGCAAGATGATCCGTAAGAAATACAAGCATCGTCCGACCTCAGGAACACGCAGTTGGGAATGTGTATGCCACTGTGGTTGGGAAGCTTGAGAATGGGCTGTTCAATATTGACCGTGAAATGCCACCGACTAGATATTCGGCCACACAGCAAACATTCATCGAAGGCGTTCACTGTCTAGCTTCTTCGGCTTTCGGCTTTGAGAACATACCCCAAACGATGGATAGCACCCAGCTCCGCGGAAGGTACGCCATAAGCTTGTACGTCCCTGCTTTGCCACCTGCCAACAGATAGCTTGGTGGGCTAGCACTGTCCGCCTTGGAGATGACCTCTTCCGCAAACAAGCTTGTTTGCATGGCCTCTTTGTCCCGCGCGGCTTCCAGTCGATCCCGAATGTTATGCAAAAACCCACCGTATAATGAGCTTTGAGGTAGTTGGTAATCATCATGCTTCCCGATGATTTGTGACCGAACTGACGCAGCTGATACGAGCATGACCTTGACATTAAAGGGCTTGCACTCAAGCGCAAGCACTTCAGTCATCAGCCGAACAGCCGCTTTCGACGCATCATAGTGGCCAGTCCATGGTGTCGGGCTGCAGAGCGAATAGAGCGGAAGTGCCGGCAAAGTAGGGCGAGGAACACAAGCACTTACAACTCTCCTGCAACAGACCCCATATTAACAATAGTGCCTTTCTTCCGCCCAGCCATGTGAGGTATGACTGCGCGAGATACACGTAGGATAGAGTAGACATTTATGTCGTACACTTCCTTGATCTGATCATCCGTGTAGTCGATGATAGGACCTGTACGACGCCGTAGGAGAAATTAGCCAAGCTATCACACTCTGGACGCATCAATTACGAACCTGGGGCAAGGATGCCTGCGTTATTAATGACCATGTCAATGTGACCCTCGATGCTGATGATAGTGGCGACGACAGACTGGACCTGCTGGTCGTCTGTAACATCGAGCACGAACTTCTTGAAGTTAGGATGAGTCAGAGGCGCCATGGACTCTAGTCTGCGCGCTGTAGCATATACAATGTAATTGCGCGCGGCCAGCTTCTCACAGCTACCGATAGGCCAAATCAAATCAATGTCGGTAACGAGACATACGGAGAGCTGCGTACTCACAAAGCATACCCAATGCCACCTTCCGAGCATCCCGTAACAAGGGCAACCTTAAGGTCTGACATACGAGCAAGACGAAACGGCTTGAACCTGTGATAGATGTAGCAGCGGGTGTGAAGTGTAGCTGAGCGTGGTAAGGTGGGAGAGGTCTTCAACTATATGCTATTGGGCTCCTTGCGTCGCTTTCCTGCGAGCCTCCACGGGTACACCGTTGCTAGGAGAAAGTAGCTTCTGTCAGAGAATTATGCATCAAGAAGCCTTTGTCAAGTCTACCCACGCATGACATTAGTACTGTACTACTCGCTCCTGGTCAGATCATTACATCACGGTCGACTGTGACGTTCATTACTATTTGCGCATGCTTTGCTTGTGCATGCTTACGTGTCAAGTGACAGCTGTGACGCTATAGACGCTGAATTGAGTGTCAGTAGCCGCCAGTACCCAACTTATCCAGGACGCCATGGCTTGCTAGTGATGCTTGACGACCACATATATGCGATAGATCAGACGGCCTTTGAAGCTAATGGCTAATTATTAGTGTCTTTGCAACTTCAGTCCCATGTCAACAACTTCCGGTACACCTCAGGCTTTAAAGCTTTATGCCTGAGTACCTCAACGGATTTTCTCACACTAGACCGCTGGTCTGTACGCGGTGAGTTAACATAGTATCAAAGCTACATGCCATACGAATGTAAGATTCGGATCAAGTTCACCTCATCCGATATACACACAGCATGTCAGGTCTTCGTCAACTGCGCGAGTACTCCAGCACTCGTACCTGAAGCTGAAGCTTAGCTTTGACATGTCGTCACGCTGATTGATAGCACGCGGTACGCCCTGTCCATCAAATGATATGATTCAAAGTGTTTGCTTCATTGCATTTATGTTCGTGGCACAGCAGCGGCCTCACTGCAGACCACCATGTCCTCTAAGGGTACCGTCACCGCGAGCACGCCCTACGGGAAGCAGCCATGGTACACCATCTATCTAGCGTACCAATTGACTACTACAATTTTGCTGCGTCTACCTTTGTGGGTGCTGTACTATGCTGTGCCTTCCAATCGTCCCAAGCCGACATGGTCATTGAAGCGCGCCATCATGCTCCGCATCGTCAAGCTTCTTATCTGTATGGGATATATGTGCGTTCTCATTGTCAAAATCGCACGATGCACAACTTAGACGACGTCTAGGGTCGGACCGCTTGGACACACACCAAGTTATCTGGCCATTGAAGACGGACCTAACGTGCGAGCTGTTTGGATTGCTCCCACTCCTCAATTAGTAATTGGCAAGCTCAAAGAATGGGCGGTTGCGGCGGGTGTAGAGAGCGTCAGGATTCCGGGATACTGGCACCACAAAGCTGGCGACGACCGTGCGCCAGGCACTTCTGCCAGACCTGGAGAGAAAGTTCTTCTTGCTCTTCACGGCGGAGCATACATTCAACATTCTGCCCACCCAGCCGATCACATAGCTAACATCACCACCGGCATTCTTGGGGCGACGCCGTCCCTTTCCCGAGCCCTCAGCGTGGAGTACCGTTTGACGCAGCTCCCACCACTCATGCCCACCAATCCGTTTCCCGCCGCGCTCCTCGACGCGATTGCAGGCTACAACTACCTCGTCGATGAACTGGGCTTTGACCCTGCCGACATTGTAGTTCACGGAGACTCTGCCGGTGCCAACTTGGCACTTGCGCTCGTTCGGTACTTGGTTGAATACCGGGCATCCCCCGGTGCAAACCTGCCAGCCCCACCTGGAGCACTCCTTTTGTGTTCACCATGGGCTGATCTCAGCATTTTCGGACACGATGTTGAAGGATCCATGCGTACCAACATCCCCTCAGACTATGTGAATGTCACAACTGGGCATATAGAACATATCGTCACAACATATACTGGTGCTCTTGGTCCTTTTGCCGCGGGAACAAATCGTTATATCTCCCCAGCATCCAGTTCCCCTTTAGTGAATGATGTGCCCTTCACACACTTCCCGAGGACGTTTATTCTCAACGGAGGCTCTGAAGCCTTACGAGACCAAGTTCAGGTCTTGAAGAAGACGATGGCCACGGAAATGGGCACGAATGTAATGCATTTGGAGATGCCGGACGCAATTCACGACTTTCTGGTTTTTTTGTGGCACGAGCCTGAGAGATCCGAAGCGTTGACAGCCATTGCGGCGTGGTTGCAGTCTGACTGATTGGAATGCCGTCACATCTTCCTTCGTATTCCTTACTACGTACGCGCTGCATTGTAGTATTCGTTAATTTTTCGTGTACGCCTCAATATGTGGTCTAACGCTGTCTTGTAATCAATATTTTTCATGGTTGTACCAGTACGACGATGGCAACAGCCTCGGCATATCGTTTCACGCGCTATTGAGGCGGTGAGCACCGAAGACCGTACGAGTCCGACTAGTAGGATACAGTACAGTACCAGCTATCTAGACTCTACGAATGGGATGCTACGTTCTGTGTCATGCGACTCGGACCTTTATCTTTGTGATATCAACACAGCCTTCGAAAGTCGGAACAGCGACTGTTAGCATACTAGTAGACGATGAGCTCTTGAGAAGTACTGTCATTATTCATCTGACATCAGGTGCCAGCTACTACAACTGCGATCCGTGTTCCCTGCAGGAGGCATCTTCGCCCACTCCAATCGCCAGCATGATATCAATCAATTGTAAACTTCGTGGCGGTGGCAAGGGTGGCTTCAGGTACGGGGTCTTGCTAATTGAATGTGGGACGCGGTGACTTCGTGTTCTGGTGCCGATTTTGCAAACCCTAAGGCTCGCTCAAATTTCGTCCCATCAAGCTCAAACTGTGCCATGGAACAGCTCTTACACATTCTTATCAATCCCATGGATCTAATCTTCAGAAACTAGAAATTATTGTTTGTGCTCGGCAATTTGGCAGTTTCCAGCCTGCGCTTACCCGGCGATAACTGGCGCTTATTCGGCGAAGGGAGATCCTACGTAGCAGAAATAAAGCTCAACATGATTCTGAGCCGTCGCAAAGGACATTGAAATAACTCTAATTCATGTTAGAAGTCTCAGATCTCATCCCATACATTTTCAAGAGATTCCTTGCTCCTGCTTACCGTGTTCACGTCTAAGTGCCTGAAAAGCTCCGCTGCCAGCAGGGCGTCCGGCTTTAGGGTTAGGGTTACATTGTTAGAATCGTCCTAGTGTCGGGTGGAAAATAGGGGTGTAAGTTACAGGGGGATTAGTTACAGTGTAACTTACATGTAACTTACATTAGCTACATCATGGCTGAAATTTGCATGTAACTTATTGTAACTAATCCCCAGAAGCGCCGGCGGGTTCCTACCACAGTCTCCAGATCCCTTCTACTTAAGCCAGAGTCGCCAACGTTCGCGGAACGAAAGTATTGTGCGACGTCCGTACGTCGAGATTTAGTCCAAAATAGGTCCTTCTGAGTCTGTATGCACGGTATGGGGTCGACTCGTCCAAGTCTTGCTGGCGCTAAGACGCGGTCCTCGTGAACTGGGTGAAAGGCGGGACGAAACACAAGCTTGCACGGTATACACGGCAAAAGCCGTCTACGAGACAAACGAGGCAGGTGGAGTGATGGGGTGAGTAAAGCCACATGGTATCGTCCCCCGGGCCCCAGTGATTATGGGTGTACTTGACGAGCTGAAGTTCGCTGACGCTCCTTTCCGAATCCCCGGGATGGAAGGAGGGGACGGGGCGAGCAGAAGCTCTCCAGTCCCGCTGCTGTGCGACTGCCATCCTATCGCGAAGAATACGGTGACAACAGTCCTTGAACACGACTTGAACAGGTCGCTCCGACTCGCTCGCTACAGGAACATACAGCATCCACGAGCTTAGAAGCCGGCCAAGATGTGCATTATCGTAAGTAAAGTACGGCAGTGCGAGCTAGCATCGACTACAGAACAGAATATAGTATTTATGCTATTGCGTATCTGAGCGTTCGAGAGCGCACGGCGACGACGGGCGCCATGCGTAGTATAGCGAAGCAGTAAGCAGGAATTACTAATATCGGCCAGAAATTCAGTAAAATTCAGAGCACGACGCATACATACGAGGCGCAGAAAACTGTAAAGTTTGAAGAGCAGTACATAGAGACGATCTTGCAAGAAAAAATATACGAGTCGAGTCGGGCAGGAGGAAGTCACGTGCCCGAGGCAGTCCCGTCCCCGATAGTAAGACCCCGAACCACAGGGGATTCGGAAAAAGGAACGTCCATACGGACTGTGGGCCGGTCCAGGTCTCGAGGACCGCAATAGAAGAT
Organism: Pleurotus ostreatoroseus; assembly: GCA_005298045.1. Taxonomy (NCBI): domain Eukaryota; kingdom Fungi; phylum Basidiomycota; class Agaricomycetes; order Agaricales; family Pleurotaceae; genus Pleurotus; species Pleurotus ostreatoroseus. Next base: position 160,385 of record SWBT01000387.1, on the reverse strand, counting down.
TTGTGGCGACTTGACATGAAGTTGCGACAAAGTTGCGACCCACACCATATGATATATCGAATTCAAGCTTCAAGCTAAGGTGGATGATTAGGTTATGTAAACCGAACACCTTGAAGACCAGTAGAGTGAAGCGTGAAAGGGAGTAGCATAGGTCGTATCATGGAGAAAAATCTGCAGAACATACCGTACGCCTCGCGAGGAATAAATTCTAACGTGGTTGCAGGAGATAGTCTTACTGGACGCCGATTTCAGCGGCGGTAATTACGGCTGTCCAGAACGGTATGTCCCTATCACACGATCAATTTCCTGGGATACTACTTGCCGTCCTATACATACGGGTACTCTGCTTATGATTTCATGAAGGACGTCCGAGCCAGTTTGAACAGGTATCTTCAATATTTCATTATGGAAATAGTGAAGTAGCTACGTTTTAAGTTAAGGACTCTAGTGGTACCGTTGCATGCTAGTTATGTGTTCCAAGCTACACATCCCAGATGCTTGGTAGCTTATTAGCTTGAGCTACGAACAATCACATTTCCGGGGATATGCGACCAGGAACTATATGCAGTGTGTCTTCGAACTAATGTTACATCGGTTCAGAATCTTGTAGGTCGTATATAGAGACATGGACACCTACTGGGCTCCCCACAACTATTCTGTCCCTCCGGTAAGACATTTTGACGTCCACGCTACCACCAAACGCCACATGTCGGTGCGTCCACCCTGTCCTGCCTCGAAGTCAATGAGTAAATCGATATGGACCCCATTGGACTCTACGTATTGAACCACACGCGAATGATTCTGTGACAGTTTGTTTCCCAATTCGATGATTTCCTCTTTGCATCGCTCGACCTCTCCCGCCGTTATGAGTATGTCGGCCACGATCCTGTCGAGGCCAGCCCACCACGACCCATGTGCCGTAGACGGATCGTAATAAGGGCGATCGCCTTCTAAGAGATCAGGACGTACGAGATTGCAGAGATAATCCTCGAAGGACGGATGTGAGATATCGCGCTGGTCGTGAATAGCGGGTAGTTTGTCAACGAATGAGACCCATGGCGAGAGAAGTAAAACTCCTGCAAATGGGCCATCGAGTGACAGTCGGGGTATGGTTGGAAGAGGCCGAAGGATATGAGACAAGAGTTGTAAAATGAGGCTGCCACCGGCCGAATCGCCACCTAGTATTATTTTGGATGGGGTGGTGCCGCACGATACTAAATACTGAATGGCGGACACGAGCTCACGTAATTGGGCTGGAAAGGGCGATTCGGGTGCTAATGCTGAGTTGGTGCTGAGCGCATGAAGATATAAGCGACAACAATCATAACTCACAATATCCCAAAAGGACTACTCCGACTCTGCCCACAGTGCCTTCAAGGTCTCGTTCAACAGCGCGTAAGAAATTCATATGTTGACCAGGGTTTGCTGGCATGCCAAATCCGCCTCCTAATGACAATAAAGTCGTCATAAAACACTTCAGGAGCAATACAAGTGAACGAACTCTGACCATGCATCCAGAGTAAAATACGCTCGTATTTACGACTTCCAAACCAGACAAGCTTGACACCGCCTTCAAGTTCATCGATACGACTTTCTAGGCCGTTTTTTGACGACCATTTTCTATACACATCCTCTGTTCGTGCTCCGGTGAAGAACAAAATCTGCCGTATGTTCCACCTTCTACTTGTGAGATATCGGATGACGGAATCATTCGCAGCGCGTCGCCATGACCTCTGTCGATTTGCAGGACTGAATACCCCAATGACCAATGCCAAAGCTGATCCAGTGTGAATAGAATGTGACAACGCGAATTATGGCCACGTACGTAGGAAAATCAAAGACCAGTAAATTTGGATACGTTCAATAATCGACGGATTTGGCATCGCTGTGCGTAAAGGAGACGTAAGTGGACTCCTGAACACTGGAAGAGAGAACTTCGGCTAACCTGGGCAAGCTATCTCTGTGCAGACAGGAATATCACGAAATCTAACAGTGTTCCACCAGCAACGGGCAGGATCCCTCATATGCCCGAGATCCGGAAGTGGTCGAAGACGTGCGATGAGTGTTGGTAACACAATGGGCACAACCATTTATCATGTGTTGTCAGTGCAAACGTGTGAGTAGGGGAAAGGCCAAGTGAGGATGTAAGAGCCTAATCCAGGCGGAACCTCCACTGCTGACCATGGTTGTGGAGAGCAACAGCCGTTCTCTCTTGATAACGATACATGTGGGCCACAGATACAGGTGACAGCGCTGATGCTGGCAAAAGAAAGTTACGAAACTCGCATTTTCACTGGCCAAATGCGTGCCATTGTTGAGGTATCAATAGAGGGCCTATTCGCAGATGCATACTTACTTATCATGGGTGTATACCGTACATGACCCATGGAACGCATTATGATATCCGAACTTCTTTGCGGTCTCTAGCGGTGTCGGGAGTCCTAGTCAAAGCTCTGGCCGACATCAAAGCGCGCAGTTGTGTAAGCCGCAAACTTTCACAAACTTGCCAATTCAGACTTGGCTCGGGCTCTACATTTATATTCTCTCATTGTGAAGTTCACTCCTTGGGAGCAATAACCTTCGCAGCTTTTGTAATCATATTTTTTGACTCTAGTGCGCTCGTATGGACACGCGATACACGGCCTGTGGTTATCGGCGCTAGTAATAGTGGAATCTGACTGGGCTGAAGCACTTCCTTCTCACGTACTATCAGGATCACTTACGGTGCTTGCTATAGTCTCATTCAATGCCAAACATTCTCGAACAGAATCTGATTATGGAGTGATACGCTTCAGTAGACGTCTTGAAAAAAATTTGGTGCAGCGATTCGACCTAGCCTCATGTAACACGGCAGGTCAACGTTCAGCGTCGGACGACCGGATTTCCTGAGTAAGTACCTATTCATCATAGAAGCGTGTTCATACTTATCAATCACAGATCGGAGCAGGGAACAAATATTGGCAGAGTGGGCATGGAAGGTATGCTCCAGTATGATGACTAGTCTCCGTTGCTGACCATAATTGAAAAGAGCAGGCAGTCGTTTTGTTCTGAAAAAGCGACCTCTCACGCCGATATGGCAGCACCGCCTTCAAGATTCTTCCGGAGCCCGAACAGATATCCGTTCATCGACTTCGGCAAACTAGGCTTCTTTGGTCGCTTCGTTACTCCGTATCATCAAGGTCTAAATGAGGTCCAAAACTGAGTTGTCTTATGCAATGATACAAGGCGGAGGTAAGTGTTTAATGAGATCTCGCTCGTGTCAGATCCACCGAAACTGATGTAGTCGGACCAGGTTCAAAAAAGGTGTCAATCGTTGCACCGTACTTTCACCGGCATAGATGAAGAAGCCAAGGTGCTAGAATCATCAAGAGACCTTTGTGCCTTGCTCATAAATCGCGCTATCGTTCAAGAAAACACTGCACCATAAAGGTGCGATAGCTGTCCTGCTCCTTATAATGATAAGAGTCGTAACATCTCATTAGCGGGAAGATTGCTCATATCAAGGATTTAGTTCTCTCACTTAACGAAATGATATTTCGCTGACTCCAGTCGTGATAGATCGAACGCGGCCTCTCCCACTCGGCATACTGAAAAGACATAATCAATGTTCAACGAGTAGCTATCAGGCCTAAGCATGAAGATGAATCATGTTATCTCAAGGTTGCATGAGGGCCTTTCTGAGAAGATCGCGTGCGAAGAGTGAATGACAGCGTCATGAAATATCAAGGGTTGTGCTTGCCCGGTCAGTGTCGGGTGCAGTCCAACATGATTCTTATCTGATTGGTCCGAACTTAGTGCAAAGGGGTATAAGGCGCAACCTATGTATGTGCCAGACCCATTATAAAACTAGTCTCAATACCTAAGCTGATTTATAAAGACCCGTAACGAAACGACTGTCAGTTCCATTTCTAAATTTTCGGCAAATTCGCGACTACAATGCGCCCTACAACGATACTCGCGAAGGACCCGCTTTTCCAACTGCGGACGGACAATCTTCCGTGGAAAGCTCGAGTTGCAATCTCATACCAGAGAGCACGAGCCATCGCTCAGGCCTACAGTACGTCTCGACGTTTCACGTTGAAGTTCTTCTTATTAACAGCGGTCGTCGGTCAGAGCTTACCGCACAGGATGTACTTTGCGTGTCGGCTAAATACTGGGACTTTCACACAGACCCTTTACTTGCCGTGGATGGATCAGTCGGAACGCTGTTGACCATCCATTACAATCTTTGCGTTGGAACGATCGCTATGTTCGCGTCGGAAAGGTCTGATCTCACCAATTTACTTGAGACTCTTTTGCGTTTCGAACTGTCGTAAGCTCACATTATCTTATGACATTGGTTTTAGCCGTTGATAATATGTTACAGTGGACAATATTGTCTGACCGAACTCGGACACGGTCTTGATGTCGTTAATTTGGAGACGATCGCTACTCTGCAATCTGACGGTGCATATGTGCTGCATACGCCATCCGAACGAGCCGCTAAGTGAACATCTTTTTATCGCCGACATACGTCAGTCAATTCTCACGACGAACGACAACATTCTAGATATATGCCTCCCACGATACCAGGTGGCATACCGTGTGTGTCCATTGTATTCGCTCGTCTCATCGTCAACAACGAGGATCGAGGAGTCAAACCATTCCTTGTTCCCTTGCACGACGGCATGTGTATGAACCGCGGCATTTCAACAAGGTATCTGCCGACTCATCGGTCCGCTAAATAAATTTATCAAATATCTTTGTAGACTACTCTCTCCACGCGGCGGATCTCGTCCCGTTGAACATGCCATCACCTACTTCCATCGTGTCCGCCTTCCAAAATCGGCTTTACTGGGGCATATCGAAAAAGGCGAAAATATCAAAGCCGCATTCTTTTGGAATATTTCTCGTGTCATCTCTGGAACCCTGTGCATGGGGACTCTCGGTATCAATGGCATGCGCCTTTCGGCTTTCATTGCTGCGAAGTACAGCCAACGCAGAGCCGTTTGGGATGCGCACAGGCAATGTCCTCGTCCGATCATATCGTTCAGTACGCAATATCAACCTATTCTGATCGTCATCGCTCAGACATACGTCATGGATGCGTTCGGACACGCATCTCGGGAACGTTTTGCTGAGGCCAGCGATCCAGTCATGAAACACTTCGTGGCAGCTGTGTTCAAGACGACAGTTATGAAACTTGCATCGGAGGCTATTCTCGTTCTCGGAGATCGTTGCGGAGCCCAAGGCTTATTCGAAGTCAATCAACTCTCTGTTATGCATGTGAGGGGATCGTATCTGATCAATCTACTTCCCCGCTAATACTTGTAGTCTTATAGACAGAGCTTCGCGGCGCGGCTACAGCGGAAGGTGACACCCTCGCAATTTCCATTCGTAAGTTCATATTTTCGTGACCGGGCGTATCGACTAAAGGATCACAATTAGGTTTTGCCATGGAAGTTCTGTTGGGCCGAATTGAGGTGCCTCCTTCTAAAAACCCGACCTCCTTACTATACAAACGCGAGACCGCCCTCCTGAATGAGCTTAAGAGATCTTTAGGGGAAGCCTCGGGACACCGCGATACCCACATTGAGTCGATGATACTACCGCACTGCCAGGAGTTGCTTCAAACCATTGGCTATCGGTTTGCCTACGATGATGCCCTGATACGCGGAGTAAAGTCTGACCTGATGGAGCTATTCACAGCAAGCGTATTAACATACAGCGAGGGGTGGTATCTAGAAAGCGAGGGCATATCTCGCTGGAACCAGCGCATGAAACTGTACGAAGCCGCGGGTGTCCTCTATCCACAGCTAAATCGTCTGCTAGACCACTGGCAGGTTGAGCCCTACGTAACAGCCCCCATTGTCTCACAAGAAAGATGGGATGCATACGTCCGCTCATTGGAAGTCTGGGGTAATCCAATAACTTTCACCACCCAGACAGGGACGAATTATGGTAGTTACTCTAGCAGTATTGAGCTTTCTGCAAAAGCTCGCTTGTAGCTCCATTGGTTCAGCACAGCCTTGATTGATCTGTCCGAATTTTACGCTTACTCATTGACATGACGGCTAGAGGTACTTGCGCGTTGTAGCTTAGAGAACCACTACCACAGCTGCAGAGCGCCTTGGGCGGAACCACTCGATACTCTATACCAAAATGTTCAGGGTATTCAGATACGAGAACCGCATTACGATACTGAACAATTATATCTGTAAGGTCACTGAGTGCTGGGCACATTGCAAACCAGCTAGCATGGCGGCGCAGGACGCGGGCGTCGCGATGGATCTGGATCTATTAGTGTACCTCCAAATGGAGCGGGTATTCGAAGGTAGTTACTCTCATGTTATTTACCCCATCCAGAAAGCGTTTGCTATCAAATTCGGTCGGGAGGTTCAGTCCATGATTCAATAAGAGTTTAGCCAAAACCACTCGCATCTCGAGATAAGCGAGTGACTTTCCCAAACATCCGAAGGGTCCTTAATGAAGGATGTGAGTGCTTGCGACTGAAGATGGAGTCAAGAGACTTGCCATGAGAGAAGGTCATCAGCGCATTCCTATTCAGCCGAGAGCTTGGGCCAAGCCCGCCTGGAAGCCATCGCTCAGGGCGGAAGCTGAGAGGATCAGGATAGAAGTTGTCTTCAGATACCATCTGCGCCCAAGCCGGAACGAAGACGATGGTCGTTTCGGGGACAAACTCGCCGGCAAGTATGGCGCCACCGCGTGGAGTAACACGAGGGAATGTCCCAAGTGGCGCACCCAATCTCAGTGATTCTTCCACTACGGCATTCAAATAGGGAAGCACGGCAAGATGCTGTGTGTCTAGAATTGAATAACCATCGACGTCCGGGAATGCTGACACAAGCTCTTCTTTGAGGCGTTCTTGAGCGGTCGTGTGAGACGCTAGGTAGAAGCACGCAAACGTCAGCGCGGTTGAGATGCCATTGGTTCCTGTGTAGCGATTTGATACCGTTCATATCTCGATTTTACACTTATGCTTACCAGCTTGAAGCGCAAGCAAAGCTTCTAGTCTCAAATCCGCATCGCTGAGGCGTGGAAAAATGCCATCCTTTTCCTCCATCTATAACGTTGTCAGTATAGAAGATATTACAAAGAGAGAGGTCATTGACCAGATGCGAAACTATGTCTTTTTCGTGCGCGCCTATCTCCCGTCGAAGTCGTAAAGCGTTCTCTGCGATACCTTCCATCTTCCGTATCACAGCAGTAGTCGGCAAGTGAGCAAGAATTTCGAAAAGTGAAGGTATTTCTCCTAATCTAGTGGTTTCACAGAGCCTTCCCGTCAGCCTGGACATCTGTAACAAGTGGTACGACATACATTTCAAATGTTTGCGCTAGCAATAAAGCTTCCTGTACCAGACCGGTTCTGTCGCCTTCTTTGATCATGTTCTGAATTAAGTAAGCTGCAAAACACTGAAGGGGTAGCGTGGCTCATACCGTAAGATAAGTATCTCCATATGTCAATTCGCCCTGTATACCAGAGTCAGAAAGCCGTCCCCTACTCTTTCTCTACAGGACTGACCGTGACGTCGTGAGCCCAGTGCTGCATGAGAGAGGAGACGTCTACAGTGCGTCGTTCTTGTTGAGAGGCCAAAATGACATCGAGCAGATCGTTTGTACGACGTTGAAGCATGGGGGAATACGACGCGACCCTGACAGAGTCATATGGATCACTAATGTTAGCGGAAGTGTACACATGGCACATTTGTAACGTACTTTTCAGTAGTAAAAATAGGAGCCCAGTAGTGTCGTCTCCTGATATTGTGAACCTCTCTATCTTGTATGAGGAAAAGACTGGTGCCTCGCGTCTTTCCAAGAGAATATGCTTGACTTCGGTCCCATGCAGATGCAGCGGAATATATGGGTCCGATAGCCCCGTTGTCGTTTATAGATAGTGTATTTGGGCCTACAACGGGTAAGTTTCTGTATTTTAGCAGTCGACTCGCATTGGGTAAACACGTACCGATACGGACGAAGGGTCCATACTTATGGTGGAGCTCGACGATGGTTTTGTGTCTCCGACCGCTCGCCACCATTCGAGCCAATCCAAGACTAGTTGTTCGACTCCATAAGGGACCAGGGAATTTGTGCAAGGGATGAAGAGGAGATAAACGATACATGATTGCGGTAAGGATAAGGGAAATTCCATGCCAGAGAACCATCTGTATGACGAGGAGAAATGAGGCTAAAACGAACTCGCCCTTAGCAATTTGAAGAATGAAAACAGACAACCATGCAAGAAATTCAGTGCATAACCACTGATCCCCCCTAAGAGGCTTATTCAAAAGGATCGTGTATGCACCCTTGTCATTTCAGTAAGACGTATGCAGCAAGATACAGCACTACATTGCTCACCAGTCCTGAGAGCATACCCACCATGACATTGGGTAGCATTAAAGAAGTCATCGCGTCTTGTTCTCACAACGTAGTCCGTGGCAGAGTCAACGTCGCTCTCGCTTTTAACTGCAAGGCGCATCCTGATTGATTTGATGACTACAAGGACAAAATATCATCATTTCACATCGGTTCCCAGGTATGCCGAGCCAAGGTTTGTGGGTGTGAATGCTTCGAGTTCAAGCAGAATACTGAAATGGGAGAGAGTAGCTGTAGCACCGCATACGCGGGCAGGATTGGACCAATGTTGACATACTGATGATCTAGGACACGGACCCCGAAGACCTGCATTACATACGTCAGCAACGTATCATATACTCGATAAGGTACATACAAATCTAGGTCAAATTCCTGGGTACCTGAGAGAGTGGATGCCTGTCCGTAGGAATCTATGGCGTTACAGACTGCCCCTCTCTGCTCCTGCCATCTTTCTGAAAATTGACCTACGAAGTTAGAGTGTGAAGGTGCGCTCCCGGAGGACCGGTTTTACTTTGGCTCATAGATAGTTTTACATCAGTGTTTCCACGTGGGCGGACTATGAAGACGCCGTCAGCGAAGATGGTCATCGGATGCGGATTTCGAACCCGGTCTACGACCATAGATTCTATTCTGTAGAGGAGGGGTACCCCTCTGCAGGTTCAAGGTCTGCAATCGCAACCTCTCATTCCGACCCGACGGTACCGCCCAAAAGCCGTGATGCCGGAGAGCGTCAACCTTAATCTATGGCAGAATCCAGATTATGTATATGAAGCTTCACACTTGTCTACGGACAGGCAGCCAGTTGTGAACTCCAGTTTGATTGACAAACACTACTACTCAAGTACTCAAGCACGAAAATGGCAGCCTGAGGGAGCCGCCGGCGAGAGCCGGAGAGCGGCATGGACGGTACAGTACTGCCGAGTCAGGCCCCAGGCCTCAGGCCTTGAGGCTCAAACCGCAAGTTCGGTCCTTTCTGTGGATATTTGCAGCCAATACATAGTACATAAGAAAAGTCGCCGCTATCGCTCAGCTCAAACTGTCCACTCTATTGATAACACCCTGGCAGACACCACACAGTCCGCTATTCTGCCCCACAATCGACGATTATTCAACTCGGCGAGGTTCATAGCCGCAATTTAAAATCATAATTGATACTCGCAAGGTAAGAGAGAGCAAAGAGAGTAACTATATACATTTGTATCATCAAGTTTTGTGATACATGGGACATTCACATGGCCTCATTGCCTAGTTCATTCTTTGTTAACGTGTCGCACAGGACAATTGAAGTACTTACCATCGCCGACGCTCCGTGTTGTGATCTCGCTTCTCCCAAATTTCATACCGCTGATCGTTGCAGATGTTACGGCAGTGGAGTCTAAGACGGAGCACTTGGTGAGGGACCATGCTTCTGTTCTGATGTTCATGAGCATTTGGGAGCCCAGTATGCTTAGTAACGACAGTGTTAACGTAAACGACACGCTTCGCAAGGTAGCCTGAGGTCGCAACGATGGTTAGCATCGTTCTGAAAGGCTTGCATACGAACGTACTCTGATGTAGATCCAGCCGAATAAATTGGCAATATCTGCCGCGAGAATGCTGTATGAAGACGCATTAGTACATCTTAAGTGCCAATACCGCAACCTCACATGAAAAAATAGATCATAGAGTCGCGAATGATAATCCGCATCAGTCGAGGTGCTTGAGATATGCCTTGTCGATATTGTTCTATCCCCTTGTAAAAAACGAGCAAGAAGGCGGCAACTTCGAATATCAATATAGGCAACCTAGAAGAATATGAGCACGCGGTATAGGGATATACGATCAGCTGCCATACCAGATAAGCCATATATCGGTCATGCCGATAGGTCCGCAGACATTTCCAATGTCAATTCCGAGGTCGGTGTCAAGATTAAAGGCGGTGAAACTGGGCTCATACTTTAAGGCGACATATAACTCCGGTCCAGCAGCTGCGCAGAGGAAGAGAGCTAATGCATACATCAGCTTCTTACTGCCGTACAGGCCATAAAGTCGGAAGATTAGGATGGCGTGCACAGCGTTCACAGTAGTGACACCTGATACAGCCATAACAATTAAGCACGAGTTATACAGCTCATGGATAGTACTTCGTACCTGCTATCACAAGACTGATATGTCCCCAAATTTCGCCTACGCAGGGTACAAGGGTTAGTGGATGAGTAGCCAGCGAAGACAGCGTCCCATATGCACACTTACAACTAAACAGGAAAAGATCGGGATACACAAAGTCAATCCTGACAACGGCAAGCAGAGAAATTTGTACACACATCTGGTGGAATTATTAAGTACCACGGAAGGATACAAAACGAGATAGGAGCACGTACTCGGGGAGTGTCATCTGCACTGAAAAACACTTGGGATAGAGGTTAAGTTCTGTGCGAGCGCCTTAAAATCGACAACTCACCGACCATCCAGTAGATCTCCCAGGCCATTGGAGTGTACCGAATCTGACATTCCCTTGTTATGGATCTGGCTCTGAGAGTGCACGGCCTAGTCCTCACCCAGAAGAATAACAATTGCGGCATGGACCATTTTCGATTCTAGATGCTGAGATGAGGGTAAGTACGATAAGGAGTTGATAATATAACACACCCAAAATAGATGAACCTGGGCGAGCCTTGGTCAGTGAAGTGTAGCAGGACGAGGTAGGGTAACGAAGTACCTCGTCAGAGAAGGTCAACGACCAATGGTACAATATCCATACGAGTGGGGTCACTGCAGTAGTCTAGTTAGCACTTCGATAACCCCTAGAGACAACGGTAAACACTAACCTAGTGTGTATCTCGCTGTGTAATAATCTTGCAAGGATTGAACTTCCGCATCCATGGCGGGACGAACGATAGCTAGCTCCGTAGGATGGCCGCCTGGTTATAAACGTGTCCGATACACTCCAGGTTTACATAAGATAGTTTGATGTTGCAGAGAGAGCGGCTGACCAGCGGCGATTCGGCCCCATGAAGGTCGAACCGTACAGAGTCGGTCCACGCAGTCATTGGCGATGGTGAAGTCTGAGGTCAAATATATCAGAAGTGATGATCAGAGAGGGCAGGGATTTCAACATTCCTATCAAGATGGGCAGATGCTTGGAATCTTGAGCTATAAAGTTCAGTTGCATGTGCAAGATTCCGGTGAGAGGCCCTATGACACAGCAGCTTTGTGGCGGTGAGCAAGCGTTGACCTCACGACGATGTCACACGCTGTGGCGACTGCGTTACATACTTACTGAACTATCTCATGTGAACGAAGTGGCTTCGTGGGAATATCATTGGCTGCGATAACAGCCGCTGATCGCGCTCCGTCGCAAGCGGTCAGCGGTCAGGGAGCTGAGTACTGAGTAACGTGTGACTGTAAGTGCGCGGTTGATCATTGAGGTTGGATATCAAGTTTTCGTCCGTGGCACCTATATCAAGTACCTGATTGAGGTGGTTAGCATTAAGTCCCGAGAATAGCACAAAATGTGCGCACCCTGTTTGTTAGGCGGAGGCGAGTGAGAAAGTCCTTTGTCTTTTGTTCTTACTGCGGGCCTTCGCCGTGACCGTTGGTAAAGCACCCTCAGAGCTAGGCTGCTGCACTTGAAGTATCACGTTTGGAGACGAGCTGGACTCGCTTAACGGTGTCAGCCAGATCAGTAAGTTTGTTTTGTATCTGAGACAGGGCTCATAGCTGTACGTTTGTACCATCGCCCATGACCTTAAGTCAGGCTACATAGCACATGTGTAAGAAGTAGGTGAACTTCTGCCAGAGGTGTATTAGACAGAAGTTACTTAAGCGGCTCTAGCGGCGCGATTCGGTGAGAGCAGGCAGTGCGGTCGAGATGGATCATTGAGCGCTTTGTGCGTACCTGTTATTTTCAGGTCAAACCCGTCGAAATTCAGCTATCAGACAACAGAAATGAGTCAAATAGTGACAGATCTTGCAAAAATGTAGCAACAAATATGTGATCGGCTGCCTTAACTTCCTCGGCTCTCAAGACCATGTTTAATAGCTTCAAAATAGCGTATATGAGCCATGATTCGGAAAACATCAACACAGCTGTCATACCTTCGCACGTATCTTTCGCATCGCCAAATAGCATCTTCGTGTTTGACATGTAGAACATCGGATTAGGCACATCAGCTGCATATCAGAGTCAGTCGCTTAATCCACAAAGAGCTACTTAGGTTGTACCATATCCACTCGACATTCCACGTTTCATAACAATAACCTGTTTGCTCTTCCAGGCATGCAGAACAGGCATACCGGCAATGGCGGATCCTGGCTCCAAGGCGATCGGGTTTACGGTATCGTTGGCACCAATGACGAGAGTTACATCGGTTTCTCCGAAGTCATCGTTGATTTCGTCCATCTCAAGAACAACTGAGGACAGTTAGCGTCAAAAAGATTGTAGAAAGAAGATGTGCGCAGCTTACTATCGTACGGAACCGAAGCCTCGGCAAGCAAGACGTTGCATTGGCCAGGCATACGTCCAGCAACAGGGTGAATAGCGAAGCGTACTGTGATGCCCTTTGCACGGAGCATACTCACGACTTCTGCAATCGCGTACTGTGCCTTAGCTACCGCCATACCGTACCCAACCACCTATGTAAAACAAAGAGGGGTTAATGTGGATCAACAGAATACGAGCGAGGCGTACAAGAATCACGCTGTCCGCATTGTTGAGGGCTTCAACAGTCTCATCGACGCTCGTCTTGGTGATCTGTCCTTCAATCTTATAGTCTGACTGAGCGGCGGTAGTGCCTAGACCACCGAAGAGTACGTTTGTGAGTGTCCTGTTCATGGCAACACACTATCGCCAGGAATTAGTATGGCTAGCCAAGCAAAAGGATCAAAGCAAGACGTGCCATGATGTACGACAGAATCGAGCCGCTGACACCGATTAAGGATCCTACAGTAGTAAGGAGCGGATTGTCAAGCATGAATCCTTCTGCCACAAGCGCGAACCCAGAGTACGCATTAAGGACAGTGATGACGACGGCTAGAGAGCAAAGCGTCAGGCTCGCATGTAATTGATAGAGATTCCGGTTGAATACGTACGCATGTCAGCCCCGCCGATAGCAGCAGTGGTCGTGAATCCCTTGATAAAGCTCATGACGGTATTGGCACCCATGAAGGCAGCGGCGACCATCGGTACCGTCGGCGCCAATGTGACAAAGGCGCCCATCGTTACCGCGTTCGTGGCTAGCAGCGAGCCGTTCAGAATGTGGCGTCCTGGCAACATCAGCGGTCTTGATGACATCCGTCCAGCGAGTTTCAGAAATGCGACGATAGAGCCAGTGAAAGTCACACCACCTGCGTTTAATCAAGGGTCAGAGATGTTTTGTCGCATAGGTGGCGAAGTACCCACCAATAAGGACGCCCAAATAGGCAGTAACGAGATGGAGAGTGGAAGCATGACCGAGGTCAGAGAGAACACTTGCAATACTGGTCATGACGGCCGCAAGACCAACCACGGAGTGCAAGGCAGCAACCATTTGGGGGAGTTCAATAGCGGTGATGCGACGTCCGATGATGGTGCCAATACCGCCCCCCATAGCCGCAACGGCCGCGAATTGGAGAAGAGTCTCGGGTTCGAAACCAACTGCTGCCAAAGATGCAAGAATGCCAGAAACTGGATGAAACGTTAAGTCATTGGTTGGGAGTGTAACGATACAAGCAGTACTCACTAACTCCCAATATTCCGAGAATGTTGCCCTGTCTTGCAGTAGCTTGAGACGCTAGGCCAGACAGAGAACCTGTTTCGATCGAAGATCGGCTTGGGTATTCGACGATTTGAGTGATCGCACTTACCAATACAGAGGACACTACTGGTCAAGTAACCAGCCTGCACAAGACCAGCCATACCCGTGCTAGCAGCCGTCAAGAAACCACCAGTGAAGACAAAAGCGGGAATGATGTAAAGCCAGTTGTATTCAGGAGGATCCGTTGCACCTGTGGATATGGTTCAGGACGAACTCGTGTTACACCCCTAGGATCTAGCTTACGTTTGAACATGTCCAGCATGCGCTTCGTGATCACGAAGCCTCCGGCGACGTTGACACTAGCCAAGAGCACAGATAGCGCGCCAAGAGCTTGGGGTATCGTTCCAGGAAAATATCCACCTCCCATCACATAGAGACCGCCGATGCCGACCATGCCTTGAAGCATGTCTAGCAGAAGAAGTCTCGAAGAGAGAGGAACACGCACCAGAAATAGCATTCGTTACCGACATGAGGGGAGAGTGCAAAGCGGGCGCAACACCCCAGACCGTACGATAGCCAATGAGGCCCGCCAAACCGAACGTGAAGAAGCTGTCCATGAAAGCTGGACCGGTCATCTTGCCCAATGCAACGGCGGTACCCATCCCCGCAGTGATGGTGGTTACTTCCCTCTTAGCCTTCTGCCATGGCGTGATCGCAGTGACCTCCGCTTCCTTCGGGGTTGTAGGGGGAGCGACAACGGGTGGGGGCACGGGACGGGGAGCGGGTGGGAGGCGTTCGCCGTTATGCAGCACGATTGAACCACGGACAACTTCATCCTCGAGGTTGATGTTGTACTTGCCGTCACTGCCGATGGACAGAAGGAACTTAGTGATGTTGTTCGAGTAGAGTGTGGACGACTGTGTAGGTAGGCGGGAGGGAAGGTCTGTATAGCCTAGAGAATCTCATGAGTCGCATTCATTACAACATAGCATATATGTACTCACCAATGATAGTGACACCTTTGTATAAGGCGAGCTCGCCGGGTTTAGTGACAGCACAGTTACCACCCGTCTCGGCAGCCAGATCCACAATAACAGATCCTTGTTTCATAGCGGATACCATCTATACTTTATAAGTATAACACTTGACCTACAAGAGTGTCCTTACCTCTTCAGTTATCAGCTTTGGTGCGGGCTTTCCGGGGATGAGTGCCTAATAAGACAGAAGAGGCGTAAGCACTATATTGTAAATGCGAAGTCAGAACACCCACAGTAGTGATGATGATATCGACATCTTTGGCTTGTTCCATAAACAATGCCATCTCGGCCTCGATGAACTCCTTGGACATCTCTTTCGCGTACCCACCAGCTCCATCACCGGACTCTTGGACTGTTACCTCCAAGAACTCTGCGCCAAGAGACTGAACTTGTTCCCGGGCCGCCGACCGAGTGTCAAAACCACGGACGATGGCACCCATGCGCCGAGCCTGAGCAAGACCACCTTGAGTACCGGTTATACATCGAAAAAACTATCCACGCACCGTCGCAATAGCACTGAGACCTGCAACACCAGCACCGATAACCAGAACCTTGCATGGTGGAATTTTACTATGGAGATGGCCACATGAGTGTCGGCCCATGAAAGTCGTGTGGAGACTGAACGCACCCGGCTGCTGTGACCTGACCCGTCAGGAAGCGTCCGAAGTGATTCGCAGCCTCTAATACCGCCTTATAACCAGCTATATTAGCCATAGAGCTATATTAACGTCCCAAGTCGTCAGTACCGGATACCTTTACTAATAAGCTGTCGCCATGCACGTACCTCAATGCGTCAAATACCTGAGCACGCGAAATCCGGGGTATCATCTCCATTGCGAATGCATTGGCTTTCCTTTGAGCCAGTGCATCTACAATCTCCTTGTTTTGATGGGGGTATAGGAATGAAATGACCGTAGAGCCCTCCTTGACCTTCTCCGCCTCACCCCCGAAAACGGGAGGCCTAACCTTGAGCAGGATATCTGAAGATGAGAGGACTTCGTCTTTGTCAACCAGGATAGCCCCAGCTGCCCTATACTGCTCGTCTAGAAACTGCGCTTCAGTGCCCGCTGTCTTCTCTACTAGCACGCGAGCGAACCCCTTCTTCAGGAGCACCCCCGCGTTTTGTGGTGTAAGTGCGACTCTGTGTTCATTCGGATAGATCTCCAAGGGTACGCCGACGGTCAGCGAGGAGTATGGTACACCTTGAGCAACGATAGACCGGGGGGTTAGACAATTGACTCGGCAAAATGACTCATTGCGTACCAGAGACCTCTGCTTTGCTTGGAACTGCACCGTTTGAACCAACACTAGCCTTCTGCTCATTTCTCCAGCTTGCAGAGACGCGATAATGTCGAGTGTAAACAAGAACTGAAGAGCGAGGTCAGCGAGATGGAAAGTGAAAGCAAGGCGGACGAACCTTGCTTGAACTGAGTACGCGACAAGCTCAGCAGCGCCGACGTTCGAACCGAGCATCTGCTGGCCATGGCTAGGTCCAGCATCGTTCAACAGCAGCACCCAGCGACGGGCAAGATATGCCCGCACAATGTAGACACGTAGGTCGTTGTAAGTGGTTGGGTAATAGTCGGGTTTGTATACCTTTTCAAGGCCATCTACTTCGAGATCAAACAAACGCTGGCAGAGCAGCCCTTCGCGATAAAGTTGAATTGCTTTCCGCAAAAGTACATCTCTCAACGTGTTCACGGCGTGCCTGCGAGGACCTGTGACCACCGGCCCGCATGATTTGGACCGATGGAAGTTGGATGGAAGAGTTCCCATCAGTTGGCCAGCCTGTCGGTCATGGCGCTGGAATGGGACTGCTACGAACTCCGAGACTAAATCTGCTTTGTTTACTTGGATTATGACCTCAATGTCGATGAGCAGCAAGACAGATCGTGTTATTCGACTAATGAACAGTATACAAAGTAGCCAGCATCGCAAACAACGCGAAGTGTGTAACGTACGACAGGAAAGTGAGTCAGAATGACTTCAAAAATAGACAGTAAAGTGTGGGGAAGTATGGAGTCGGTTATACAAACTGACCGCCAAGCTCGCGTTCGAGAGCGATGATGTCCTGCGTGTGAGGGTGCTGCCAGAGCGCAGCACCGTCCTCAGGATCAATGGGCGGTAGCGGCCTGCGAGGGTTGCCGCCATAACCGTAGAGCTTCTCCACTAGGAACTTCGTGCCGGCAACTCCTGCTTTGGCAATGGTGTAGTCTGCACGTGCGACTATGCCTTGCACACGCTGAGCTTCTGGGAGGAGAGAAGGATCTTGCAACGTAGCGACCGAAAGCTGGAAGAGCTTAGAAATCGTAATCTGCAGCGATATTAACAAAATCAAGTATATCGATAGAATCAGTGGTATTCGTAGAACTCACAGGTGCGACGTTTCCCAGACCAGTAATGACACCGTGGCCATTAGCATAGACGGCAGGGAGCAAGAAATCTGAATATCCGCCTAGGACGAGGAACGGTGCATCGGGATTCTTGCGAGGATGTTTGTCGGCAAAATCTGGCTGGGAGACGGTCGCACAGATTCTCGTCAGCTTCCCAACATTGCCACAGCTGCAACTGAGCGTTAAGATGTGTCCAACTTGAAGATGCCACTAAAGCCTACGTTAGCTTGATCCCAGCCAGGTTAGGGCATTCTGCCGCTAGCTCCGTCACAAGATCTGAATCTAAGTCCACGCCTCCTGATGCCCCAGGGTCTATAGAGTAAGATCAAAACCGTGGGTATCTTTTGGATACAGCGGAACTCACAGTTGTACATGAGGACTGGGATAGGACTCTTCTCGGCGACTTCTCGCCAAAAGGCTTTCAAGGCTCTTGTGTGGGTTGCGAGGACGCCTGCGAAGTAGCCGCTGATGATAGTGATAGCATAGTCTGCACCGGCTTCGGCTGCCTCCTTGCAAAGCTCGATGCTCTCGCGAGTGGACCCTGTGCCTGTGCCTGCGATGATTGGCACGGTCTCCAGTCCTGCTGCGTCTAAAGCACGACGGGCAGTCTTGATGATCGCAAAGCGTTCTTCGTGCGTTAGATGAATTGCTTCTCCGTTTGAGCCTGCTAGCAAAGGATACACGCCGGCTTTAGCGACGCGAACAACATGTTTCTCTATAGCCTGCAAGTCTACGGACCACAGACCAGACCAATGTTAGTCGCGTTTTCTAAAACGTCGTATAAGGAGACGTACCGACGTCCTCGGTTTCCGGCGAGAAAAAAGTAAGGATAGGCGCAAACACGCCGGGCTTCAGAGGACGAGAAACAGTAGTCATGAATGTCGACTAGGAGGACGTGGGGATACTTCAGCTGCATGGGACTGTAGATACTGTAGTTATATCATGGTGCTGTGAACCAGAAGAAGTTTCGGTCCGGCATGGAAAACGGCCTGACCCACCGGACCGTCCACGCGTGATCTCCAGAATGAGATCATAGCCCGTCGGCACGTAACTTGTTCCAGTTCGCTGGTCCTCTACAGCGTGTGCCTTGCCGCACATGCCTGTATTGATTTCACGCTAGAAAGCTTGAGAATGTCATAAAATAAGCATAGGAAGGAACTACAGAACATATGCAACACGGTAATCAGATGCTCACTTGATAGACAAAAAGTCTTGAATTTGTAGTTAGTTTGGAGCGACATACGCGTGACCACACGCGCTGAAGCGACAACATGAGCTACCCGCAGTGATTGCCACACTTTGTATCGTCAGCGACTTGCGGAGCTCGCTTGACCGTAGAAGCAGAACCACTGGACCTGGTCAGCAGGTTTGTCTGCAGTCCGACAGTCGTTCAGACTACACCAAACGCTCGTCTTCACGGCAGTCCGCCTGGAAAGATATGCCACTGAGCTGACAATATGCAAGCGTTAGCATCTGTTATGATGATCCGACAATGACAGAACAGGTACCTCGTGAGATGGGCTTCTGTTTGATTGTGTAGACGATAAGCATCCGACAGCTCTGTCCTGGGAAGACATAGTCAGACCAAGAGATAACACTTGCAGTCTCGTCATGTGCAGAATGACCTGTAATTCCCTCCAAACTCGTGACAACTTCCACAAGTTGTCGTGACATGGCCTGAATGCTCATTATCATCCAATAAAACAAGGCGGACTTCAAACCAGTGTACAGATATTGCATTAGGATGTATCTGGGCGTTCCGGTAGACTCAAAGTGCGAATTAGTTCGAGTATGACGTATGAACGAGAGTCAAGTCGTTGCGAGAGGGGGCAGTACATTGTCTGACAGTGCCAGAATAAATGAAATCTTCACACTTTCACAGGTGAGAGAAAACGTACCAGAAAGTAGAAATCTATGGGATATTACTGAATGCAAGAACGACAACGTGAGCGTAAAGGACTCACGACGCCTTCTCCGTTTCCACTAATGGTCGTCGCCAATTATCTCCATTTTATCCAGCACCGCCCGTTCCCATACATACCGTCCATCTTCGTCGGGTTCACCAGGGTTCTCCAGTGCCTTTGTGAACACTTCCCACGGTACACAACCGAAGTCTTCCTCCGCTGTCGGCTCCAGCGCGAAACGCTTTTGCCGCGAGCGAGTGAGAGTGACGACATGAGCAGCTGAGCCCAGCGAATGCCCGAGATCGTGCACAATGGAGCGGACATAAGTCCCGCCGGACACGGTCATCTTCAGGACGAACGCGGTAGGCTTCTCGTCGGTAGCCTCTTCTGCTTCGGGCTCGTCGTTGACGTTGAATTGGTTTTCGAGCCCATGCATGGCCTTTTCAACGGCCTTTTTTTGCTCCTCCGTGAACTTCTTTTCTGGGTAGCGGTAGTCATGATTGCTGCCTAGCCAATCCACGATTTCCAGTGAGTGTATGGTAACTGAACGTTTTTCAATAGGTCGAGGAAGTGGTATGCCTTCGCGGGCGTAATCATAAAGGTGTTTACCATCCATCTTCAACGCCGAGAATCTAGTCGGCATGTCGTCAGAAGAATTTTGTATACTCTTAGAGCCGCTTACATCGGTGGTGTCTGTGTGATCTCGCCACGGAATTGCTTTAGGGCCTCCTCGACCTTGTCTCGAGTTACGTGTTTCCATGGGGCAACTCGTACAACAGCACCCTGGCTATCGAAGCTGTCGGTTTCGCAACCGAGCAGCGCGGTCGTGCGATATTCCTGAGTGTCCAAGATTCATTCAATACTCAGTATACGTGTGTAGCAAAGATTCAACAACCTTCACGCAGTCTAAGAATTGAGAAAGCTTCTTCGTGCCCTTCCCAACCCCGATGACTGCAAGGTTGTTGAAACTCAGATGCGCAACTCGGAGAAGGCTTCACAATATAATTACCAAGTACACCGTCTGCTAAGGGATCTAAAGTCCCTCCCTGGCCAATCTTAATCACGTCCTTGGCGAAGCGGTTCTTTTTTTGCTTGCCCTTCGCTTTGTGTTCTGCTAACTTATTCGCCTCGACAAATACACGAGAGGCGGTAAGGAGTTTCTTGATCTCATTGACAATATTCATTGATACTGGACCTGATGGTTTTGCCACCGCAAAGAGGCCCGAGACGGGCAAGGATGAAGGAACCTTGGGCATGATGAGTGGGATTGTGTAGAGTTCGGAAACGCGAAGCGCCCCTTGCTGCCCGCGGATCCCATCAAATTATAGACGCCTTAGCATGTTCCTTGATGCCGGCGCTATCTAGATGACGAGAGACGGAGCTCGTTGCATTCGCCCACCACTAGCAACGCGTTTGCTAGCTGTAAGAAAGCCTCTGCCAAGACTTGCTATCTTCACCACTCTTTTCAATGCTTTCATGATACATAGCTGACGGTAAGCGACTGTTATCCTCGTTGGCAAAATGCGAACACCGCTGATGCCAAAGGCTTTTTTTATACCATCAATAGCTCAGCAAACTTCGGCCGAACCGAAGCCACCCATGACATTATAACTTAGACATCATGAACCTCGAAAAAATTGTGTAGAACGTGGAGATGTGTGTTGTAGGGTGCACGTCCACATGCCTTGGATCGTCGCGCTCCTCGGACTCGGCAAATTCCGTTCAAGGGGATCATCTCTGGTAAGCCAAGTTTTGTGTCTGTCAGCTTCGTTTCATAAAGAGTGCGTCACTCTCAACGTGCTATCGTATCTTAGCAAGCTTTCAGGAGGATAAACTATATCCGTACTACTGTACGCAAGCAAGGATGCACACTCACCAAGCCGCTATACCTTTGTGTTGCAAGCTCCAGCGAATATGTCATGCTTTCTTTGAACACCCCAAGTGTCCCCGAATGTAAGTAATTCGCGTTTACGTCGTCATCAGGGTTCTGATGTTGCGCAGCCAAAGCTGCCGTAGCATGCCTCGGCGTCATTATTGTTAGACATGCACAAACGAGAGGCCATAATCGCCACATTGACTGGCGGATATAACTATAACCTTCCCGGTTCCGTCCTCGCCCAATACGCAAGCCCCGGTTTTTGAGGACCGACGCTAAAGCGCCTTGTTACAGGGAGATGGCGATCCGCTTGCTTCGCACAGCCGCTTTGCAGCAATTTACCTCGCTGAACGCGATCGGCAGGCACTGAAGTGTGTAGGTCCGTAAAATCCGTTCTGTCCATGTCCCGAAGTCGCACATGCATGCCCGTACCCATTTAGAAAGCCTTGGGGCCTCTCAGGTACGCGGAGCGAACGCACGGCAGCTAGTGGATTTTTTAGTCACTGATTCGCGCGATAGGAGAGTGTCACTCTATCTACGGAGGCGTCAGGGCGGATGCACCCGAAGAGGTGTAGAGGTTCACAACCTTTGGCGCGTTTATCGATTATCAATGAAGGCCGCCTACTCGGACGCAGAAACGCGTATCGGCCCCTATCTCAGCTTAACTCGCAGGGCTGCGCGCTCGCAGCCTGCAGGACATATCTGAGCGCGTCAAACACGTCGAGGAAACGATGTCCGCGCGGCATCAACGCGTCGAACGCGTAAAAGTAAGCATGAGCAATGTCCTTGTGGTCATAGGACCGGCCGGTCCATGTCTTTGCTGATCGAAGCACGGCGATACAGGGCGATCGAGAAATGTGCCTCCAAGTTGTAGGGCATGTAGCGGCAAAATGGTTAGGAAGCTCCTGTGCGCGCCGTATATCGAGATGTGCGTGCCGAAGGACCGTATAGGATAAATCATATCGACGTATTTACGCCACAGCGTTAGTATGGATAAGACTTTGAGCTCTTCATCGCGACCAATGAAGAAAGGAGGTTCAAGGAGTACCCCTGAGGTACCCCGCTAAGAACCCCAACGTTCGTTGGGAAATTCGCGTTTTCAGGCAAGTGAAACAAATCTTTCCGCAATCGCCCTTGCCCTAGAGCAAACCAGACCCTGGGAGGTACATGGACGCGTGGGAACGAAAGGACATGTAAGATTGAACCGAGGGGATTAGATCTAGCGCCCATACTTAATATTTATCTAGCCGGCGCTCCGCTCGATCAATCAACACGGCCTGTCAGTGCTTTCTTGCTGCAGAGACGCGTTCTTGCGCTTGACTGCGCTCTTCCTTCTTCCTCTCATCTACGTTCCCCCTCACGACCCGACGGCGGCGACGACCTCAAACTCGGCGTCCAGCAACACGCCCACGTCGCCCACGCCCCCTTCGTTCTCGGTCCTAGCCCCCTTCGTTGCGGGTCTCGAGGTGCGCAGCATGCTGTACGCATATACCGTCTCTCCAGGGTCTGATTTGTCCGACCGACCAGGTGACATGCTCACTGGCCGACACCACTACTAAACACCTGTCTTGACCTCTTCTTACATCTCTTTCGTTCACCTCGCCACGATGTTGTCGGTGCCAAGTGCGGCGTTGCGCTGGATACGGGCATTTGGGACGAGGTTTTTTCACCGGTTTGGCATGTGCGTCTCCTATTCTGCTTCCATCTGGCACAAATTTACGCAGACCATTCATCGGCGACAGACATTGTGCGACCCACCAGATCCGGGTTATCCTCATATCATCGGTCGTCATTACGTCCCTCCTCTACCCCGCAATTGCTATTGCTTCCTCGTCACAGACCCACTTCTTTGCCTTTTCCTTACGAGTTCTCGACGCTTTCTTAACCCCCGACGACATATCAAGTTACTTCGCGCATGAAGACCTACGCCATCTATGGGAAGGACACAACGTCCTACGTGTCCGCGAAGACTCTGTCGCGCGCGCTCGCTGTGGGAAGGAGGGCATCATCCGTTCCGAGCGGATACTGATACACTCGCTCCCCCAAGGAGACAGCTGGAGTTCCCTCAATCATGATACATTGCTCGCGACGCTTAAACTGGAACGGCGTATTGATGAATTGCTGTCCTCTAGACGCGTGCCGTGTATCCGCGGGCCCGACAGACGCTGTTTCTCCCTCAGTCCGCTCGCCTTTTGGAACCATAACGAAGAGGTCATGCTCAATGACCGCGACGTCCTCAAGACACTCGGCCGTTCTAGGAATGCCACGGCATCGGGAATAACCATCACTCCGGATATGGTTCTGGCCGGCCGCGGGGATCCTGCCGTCTCGGATGCGGATACGACTACATTTCTGGTCCTTACGTATTTCTTCCCTGATGCGGACTGCCTCGCAAATCATGGACACTTCGTCTGGCTTCATGTCTTGGAAGATGCGTCCAATTCTAGCGGGGACCTCATCATGCAAGCGCAAGAGCCCACTTTGATCGCTCTCGAGGTGCGTTTTCTGGTCTCGTTCCGTTGCAATACATGACATAACATCCTATACGTGACAGTACGAAAAGAACCTGTCTACAAGCAGCCGCGCAATTGTCCTCTCAGTATTCACATACACCGCATATATGCTATTCATCGTCTATTTCTGGCGATCTATGCGACGCATGGACACCGTACATTCACGTATCGGTCTCGCTTTTACCGGCATCGTAGAGATTGTGGTCAGTACCCTCACAAGTTTGAGTGTATGCGCTCTTGTTGGCTTCCGCGTGACCATGGTTCCCTGGTAAATCGTCATTGCGTCGTACGACATTGCGGGGATTGATGGTATCTCTTACAGGGAGATCTTCCCCATTGTGGTCATATTTATTGGCGTCGAAAATATGTTCAGCATCGTAAGTGACTCCCTCCAATGACTTCGCTTGAAACTCAAATCTGTTCAGGTGGACGCGGTAGTGAAGACATCCATCGCGCTTCCGGTAAAAGAGCGCATCGCAGAAGGACTCGGACGTGCAGGGACATCCAACACCCTTAAGCTATGCACCTATAACTCGGTTCTTGGTGTCATGGCCTTTTTCTCCACTGGTGCCATTCGGCAATTCTGTGCCTTTGCTATTGTGGTGCTGGTCGCCCACTGGTTCCTAGTCCATACTTTCTTTGTCACGGTTCTTTCTATCGATATACAACGTTTAGAGGTGCGTCATGCGAGCTTGCTTCCTGCACGGCACAGCGCTGATCACAACTGGCTTCCAGCTTCACGAACTCCTGCGTCAGGACTCCAGTCTTGCACCTTCCCTTGCTCCCGCACCCATGAAATCGAACCAGAAACAAGCTCACTCCAACTGGGCACGTTTCGTAGAAGGCTTTCAGACACTCTCTCGGGGACGTGCGGGGAAGAATATCAGTCTCGTGCTCGTAAGTTTTTACATCGTATGTACTGCCACCGGGCTTACCGGACACGCCACTAGTTACTCGCTATCACCGCAACGCTGTACCACATGACCCAGCCATACTCCAAGATCCACGTTGAGCCGCGCATACCTTCTCCTCGCAATCACTTTGCCCGTCCTCCCAAGCTCACAGCGTCAAGCCACGTTTCGCCGGCGATGCAGATATGGCAGACACTGAACCCGCTTGAGTACGACCTCGTTCACGTTCGCATCGAATCGCCATCGATCATCGTGATAGGGCCTGATGCGGGCCAGGAGGAGGAGGCGAGCGTCGAAAAACAGCGCATGGAGTACGAAAAGGCGCAACGCGCGCGGTGGTCGAGGCTCTGGACGCGTGCCGCACGGCGCCTGGCCTGGCTCACCAAGACGGTCGCGGTGCCCACGGTTGCGACTACGGTGCTTCTCTATGGCCTGCTGCTGTACCTGCTGAAAGGTGCAGAACTCTTGGAGGCTCAGCGCAATCGGCCCGAACCGGACAGTTCTGAAGTGGAGGAAAACATTCCCGCTCTCGAAGACCACGTGTCCTTCCAGACTCTCCCGCGCGTCTTTGCTACGGACGTGGACAGCGTATCGGGAAGCAAGGACGGTAGCGTCGTTGGCACCATCGGGCTTCGAAACGAGCTCGTCCTATGGCGGACGAAAACGCAGACGCACTTCGTGATAGACACCACTGATCTGTTACTCGGCAGCAGCGGGAGTTCGCCCACAGCTTCTTCAACGCTCACCGCCATCGCCCTAAATGACCGAGGAACATATGTCGCTGTGGGCACAGGTTCTGGCGTAATCGCCGTCTGGTACATTGGACAAAATCGCCTGCAGCCCCTTCCCCATCTCATCGCAGACAACTTCTCCGCCGTAACGCATATACACTTCGCCATGACTTCGCAGGGCGATAGCACCGGTCAGTCCACGCCACGTCGCCAAACGCCCCCTATGATGTCTTCTGTCAGCCCGGAACCGCCGTCTCCTACTGAGTTCCCTGGGCGTATCTACGCTACCTACGAGAACGGCGCTGCCATCCAGTGGACCATCGGGTCGTTTGTTGTGCCAACGTACATCAAACCATCTCGGTCTGCCTCTGTCATCAAGTCGATGCTGTTGCAGGTGCGAGGCGACGATCGTGTGCTTGTTGCGTTCTGCCTGGAAGACGGCACACTAGAACTGCAAGATGTCGAGCGCCCGGACAACCTTCTTGCCCACGACTGCTGCATCGCCGCGGGCAACCCGGCCGACTTGGTATCGAAAGTAGAAGTCTGCAGTGTCCAACTAGAAGGAGAAACACATCTCGTCATCGGAGCAGCAACGCACGCCGGTGTCGTCTCCCTCTGGGATGGCGCGACGGGCGAATGCATGAGCATTCTGGAGGAGCCGTTCGGCATCATCACCGATCTTCACCTCACACCCGTACATTCTAAGCCATGTTTGACTTGCGGCGAGTACCCCCTGGAGAGCTTCTGCTTATCTTTCTCTATTGGCCACGTCGTCTTGTTCTACCGGTGTTACCTCTCACTTCCGACCAGGCGATGTTCGTGTCCTTCCCAACAACCCAAATATATGTCTAGTGTCCTAGGCCGACGATCCCGAAGCTCAAGCGTCGCTAGCATGGCGTCAATAACTGGGGGTTCAGGGTCCATGTCGCCTACCCACTCGCGCTCTCGGATATCTTCCTTCACATCGTCCACCAGCTTCGACGGCCTGAGCATGTTCCCTATCTCTGGTCACGGCGTTCACACCAGGAGGATCACGGAGAAGAAAAGTCTGGAGGCGCTGACAGCAGAGTGCGAAGATGACGGTTCGCCGCCTGTCGGTCCGCAAGACGTCACGCCTGCGACGTCGACGTTCCTGACACCAGGCCAGCAGCGTTCGTCGCTGTGGGAAAATCTCCTCGTCGTCCGTGTTGCGGACGCAACGTTCGAACGGGGTGGCTGGGATGTCACCAACGATAAGATCGTGGGCGTCCGCCGCAAACCCCGCATGCCACTCAGTGGTGGAAGTAGCTTTATCGGCAAGGGAGGGGTAAAGTCTTCGACGGGCGTTCAACTACGTCCAGAGTCATCGCGGGGACTTACCGGTGCCACGCTTGAGCGGTGGGAGCTCTGGACCTTCGATCCGTCGGAATCCCAGCTGCAAGCTTCGCCTTTGGTCGTGCTCGACGAAGAAGTCCGACGGCAGCAGTCAAAGACCAGCGGCAGCACTACTGTTGGAAACGGGTCTGCAAAAGATCCCTCAAGTCGAGCTGCTATCAACGGCATGGCGTCTCCGCTTGCGCGGCGTCGAGTAAAGGTGGACATGGTCCCTCGCCTGCATTTCACACGCGTGTCCCCCTTCTGGAGTAGTCAAGCGTACTGCCTAGCTGGGTTCGGCAATACCGTGGGCCTGTTCAATTTCGCCCTGCCTTCCTCTTCTACGCGTCAACGGCCCTCCATGGAGCATATCCGTAAGAGTTCTGGGGGCGGGCAGTCAATGTTATGAATTGCACGGACAAGATGTACTCCTTTCCACTTTTTCTATGGGTTGGTGCCGTTCACTGTGGTTGTCTTCCTCCTCTTATCGCTATCGCTCACTGTTCGCTCGCTCGTATCGTTGTGCTCGTTCAGTCCCCTCACCTTCCGCCTCGTCTTGCATCTTGATTCTTGTATAAGCGGCCGCGGTTCCGCACTTGACCTGTTCACACACTACGCCTCCTACAACCCTGTACTCACCGTCGCCAGCAACCAAGAAGTGGTCTCTTCGCCTCATGTGGATAATATATCTGTATCCTAAACGTGTCACCATAATATACCACTAGATGTACCATGTAGTACGAGCGGTCGATCTGTATATAGCAGACATGGATCAAGTCTTTAATATCAAATATCAACATACACCGGGTTGGACGGCGTGATAAGCGCATCCAGTAGATTCCTAGAGGCACCCCGTTATGGCTCTGACCGACCGTCATCGGAGCTTTCGAAAGGCTGGGAAGGACATCCGCTCACCGGTTCCGACATCGACGGCGCATATCATAGGTGCAATGGCGCCATGATGCGCTCGTAATCCTTAAGTACACTCTGGAAGGTCTCTTCCAATTTTGCCTGGCGTTCGTCTTTCTCGAGCTGCATCAGGGTTTCCTATGACGCACGGGGACGAATGGAATGAATTGTTTTCGCAAAGAACGAAGTCAAATAGTATATACGTACGAAGTTGAAGCGATATAGTCGCTCTTTGACTTGCAACCGGAAAGTTTTCAGCTGTTGAGCATCTAAAGCATTCAGATGTCGCGTCTGTAGCATCTCCGTCAAGCGGTAGAACTGCCTCTGTATCTCACAGAACATCAAGAAGGGATAGAATAGGGAAACGGAAAGTACTGACGGATGCGATCTTGAAGTGAAGCCGCCACTTCTCTAGCCAGCCCTTCTCGACAGGAGGACCCATCTTACCGCGCTTCGCCTTGGCTTTCCCTTTGCTGGCACGTCCGACACTGTGCCCTTCGGCCTCGTCACCAAATGCCTCCCGGATGAATGTGTCTTCTGCGAGAAGCATGGTCAAATCACAGCGATCACGGAGATCTTCGAAAGCCTCTGCGGGGTCTTCTACAGTGAGCTCCGCGATATCTGGACGCGTGCGTATATATGCGTAGATAGCTTCGTACAGAGCAGCTGGAACGTTGCAATTTCATCAGTCGAGAAACTATGGTCAACGCAAGCGAATACATACCTCCATGCCGCTTGCCTTGATACGGCGAAAGAATCACAAATTGGCTGAGTCGCATGCGAACCTTTTCTGGGAAGTAATAGAACGGGAACAGAGAGGAGTAACCTATAAAATGATATCCCTCTGTGGCGTCCTTTCTTTTCCTCTTTTCGAACCTGGTACATTTCGTCTATGAGTATAGTCGAGGCACTGATATTAGGTACGCACAGCAAAGCAAATTCCCAGCCTTCTTCGTCTTCCTTGATATAAGAGCCGCCTTCAATATACAGAAGGATGAAGAGCTGTATCCGCCGATGATATTCGCGGAACCCTGGCGTATCCCACGTACACTGCGGCCAGTTAGAGAAGCTAATGAGTCAGTGGTATTTAAGACGTACGTGGTACACCTCAAACTCAACCTCCTGATCCTCTGTTGCCTTTTCCTTCCCTTTTTCACGCAAGACGCGTTTGTATGAGTGTATCTTTTTGCCAAGCGGTCGGAATGCGCGAGCATCTTCTTCAACAGCGGCTTCGAACTCAGATTCGGACGTCAAATAACCTATCATGAATAACTCAAGTTCAGTCCATATGAAAAACTTCCTATTATGAATTAAAGTACCAGGAGGGACGAATTCAGACAGCAAGCCTTCTACGTCGTCGATGGTCTCCGCGGCCGCCGTGGGAAGCTGAGCGGAGTGAGAGACACCGAGGTATGTTGTCAGGGAGCCCGACGCAAACTTCAGCTGTTACAAAGAATGAGATAATTATCTTCGACACATAGAAGAACACGCACATCTATAACAAGATCCTTGTATCCGTAAAGCTTCTCGTCTTCTCCATATATCTGGACAGTTGGCGGTCAACTCACTCGAGGCGACATATCTCTTCAAGAGAGAAGACATACTGGGTATGTAAATGAGGGGTGAAATCCTTCATATTCTTCCTCGGACGTGAGTACCTCTTTGTCTTCTTGTGCGCGTACTGCAATTCGGTTGATTAATGCGCGTCGACGCGTAGCAAGAAATTCCTGATACCTAGTGACAATGTGAGAGCTTCGTTCGCGTCTGCGGTCCACTCTTCCGCGTTGAGAGCCATTCGGTCGTATTTTCCGATGAGTTCGTTTGCACAAGTGTAGTTCTGCGATGGTGGTCGCGGTCAACCAGTAACCAGTCCAATCAACCGCGTCTTGCTTTGCGGCGGTTGGCCGGCCGGTCGGGCCGAAAATGACCGGCCAGCAACCGTCCTTTGATCACTGTGGTTTCAACTTTCCTTTCAGCACGACCATGGCAGTGACCCACTGTCGGGCGACTTCACGACCAGAATGGCGGTGAACACGACTGTAATCTCAGGTGGGCTGGTTTTGCACACTGTTTGGCATAGTCTTAGTGATTGATATCATACATGACAGCACGTTGACTATACTGCATAGTTCTGCTATAATGAGTGTGCACCAGAGGTTCGAACACACCGGCCGGTGTATAAGAACTACTGAACAATAGTGCTGGCTCATAATATTCAGAGCCTGAAACGTCTTTGAATCTACTTGTGCTCACAGGAAGCGCATCACCGGACTCGTCATGGACTACAGTATTGATCCCCGGATGGCGACAAAAGGCCAAGGCCATTTTTGTTCTTCCTCGCTTCACGCGGACATGATGGATGTTGCGACATGGCCTTTGTGTACAGACTGCGTGGTATAAGACCCAGTTGCTTTGGGTACGCAAACCTAATATCAATCTCGCATTGCTTTCAGCTCTGCCTCCGCCACACGCTGAGCCTTACACTCAACTCTTCTCATACAAGCCTTGACCTACGACCGCAACCTCCCACAGCTGTAACAACCTCCATCTTGCACTTCACATGGACGCCACTCAGACTAATGTATGGCCAAGTTCCTCTACGGGCACCAATGCTGCATCCATAGCACTGACAAAATCCGAAATGGAGGCAGAGGAGCTATTAGCTTTACTCGAGGGCATCCAATCAGTACGTCTTCCGCGAATCTATGTTCGTTGCTTAGCCAACTGACGTTTCTTTTACTGTGACAGAGCATCAGGATCTCACCGGATACACGAGCCCTTGCAGAACGTGTTCTTCATGAATTGCCTAGCCCTATATCTGCTTCCCGGTTAATCACTGGTCAGGAAAATCATCAAGATAGAATGTTGTCTCACTTAGAAATGCTACTGGTAAGTCAATAGGATCTCTCTCGTCGAAATAAAGTAATTCACCAGTCGGTCAGGATTCTCCTACCAACATTGTTGATTTCGACACCAGAAAACGACATTCGAATTCAGAATGTAAGCGCATACCATCCTTCGATGATCGGCCTCCACTTGACGATGTCCAAGCGAAGCACTCTGATCGAAACGAAGAAACCGATTCTGGCGCAGATATGGACATCGTCGACGTGAACATGGAAGTCGGTACAACGAAGGATTCTGCTATCCCTTCCGTCTTGAATTTGCCTGGAACCCTTCCGGCGAACGACCTCTTGGCTGCTGTATTGGCGGTTTTAGCAATGGCTTCGAGCGAAACCTGAGCGTGGATCGTTTGACCTGTCTGCTATCACCATTAGTCTGAATGAGGACTGCGAACATCCATCCGAACCTGCATACCACCAAACATAGACACTCAATGACCAAGTTCAATCATATCAGTCGTAATAGCGTAGATGTGGTTCGTAAACAGGGAATGACAGACTGCTTGAGCTCCGCCTTCATCGTCGTTTAATATTAGACGCCCGATTAAAACCGAACGTCGGGGTCTGACGCGGCGGTTGAGTAACAGTCGCGACGAGTGTCTTGACTTTGTCGTCTATGTCTGCACCAGAAAGCATTCAAGAGTGAAGGAAAGATAGAACTGACGACGTATACTGATAGACTTTAACGTTGAGATGGGAATCTGTAAGTGAATTAGTGACTCGGTGACACGTTCTCATAGCAAAACTCACGCTATACCCTCAGGAGACTTCGGCCTTCGAACAAGTCAACTCGCGGATCCGGAAGACACACTTTGACTCCTTGGCAATTAGATGGAGGCTATGGGAGCCGAATGAGTACGTACAGTACATCCCTGCCAAGCTCTGTACGTTTTCACAGCTTGTAAATCAAAGTGATTGGACTGAATATCCTTCGTCGGATATAGCATCTAAGTCGAAGGTGACGGAATTTTCGCTTTAGTCCGCTTCTCAAATCCCAGGGCGGGCTGAGTAATGTCCAAGGCAACTCTCGCGTATTTAAAGTGGGTCTGATCTGAGGGGCAGGCATATTCACCTCGTCTCTGCGGCTTTCCTCTCATCAATCTTGCTGTCATGGGCAAACTAACGTTCTCGGATTTCTTCCTAGAGCAATGGACCCGCCTCCCGCCTCCGTTGCATGCAGACCTGTCGAATAAGGTCGTGATGGTCACCGGAGCCAACACTGGTATCGGTCTTGAGACGGCCAAAATCTTCGCAAACCAGCACCCTAAGAAGCTCATATTGGGCTGCAGGAGCGAATCAAAGGGGAAAGCTGCTCTCGCGTGTAAGCAATGTAACTTCTAACATTTACTACGCTTTCGTGCTAAGTCTCTCTTGTGTAGCCATCATTAAAGATACCGGGTATCACGATATAGAGCTAGCTCTCTTCGACATGGCTGACTTTGGATCAGTTATCAAATTCGCTGAAAGCTTTCAGGACGAGCCATTAGATATCCTAGTGGCAAACGCCGGTATCCTCGTACCAGAGTACACAGTAACCGAGGACGGATGGGAGAGCACGTGGGTCCTCTTCATATAAGGCTGACTTTCGGTTCACTGAGGCAGGATCTACATAGCCTTCAAGTAAACCATCTCTCTACGGCTTTGCTTTCGCTGCTTTTGATGCCGAACCTTATTCATACCGCTCAAGCCAACGGTACAATCTCGAGGATGGTCATTGTGTCAAGTGATATGCACTACTGGATCAAGCTTGAAGAAGAGCTCCTCGACTCCCCAAGCCTATTACAGAAGCTGAGCGAAAAAGCGTACTGCACGCCTGAAGTAATGGAGCAGCGGTATTCTGTCACCAAGCGTGCGCTTTGTTTCACAACTACATTACTGCTGCATACTGACATTGAGAATTTAGTGCTCAACGTACTCTTCGCACGCGGGTTGAACGAGCACCTTCCTGCTTCTACTCCTCTAATCGTCAATTCCGTTAATCCTGGGTACTGCTATTCAGAGCTGCGGCGCGCGTCCAGCTTCGGCGTGCTCTTCCGACTCTGGCTCATGGATATAACCCTAGGCCGTACAGCTGAAGGAGGTGCCCGGCAGCTGATCTGGGCTGCGCTTGGTCCCGATGGGAGGGAGGGTAAACATATTGACTGGTTGAGGGGTACATATGTGAGCACGCAAGGATTCAAGGAGCCAAGCGACTTTGTTATAAGCCAGGATGGTGGGAGAGCTCAGGAAAAGCTTTGGGTGAGCAGTGGTGGTTTGCGGATTTAACGAACGAGGCAGCTGACATACTTGCAGGAAGAGACTATCCAGACACTAACAAAGCTCTACCCAGACCTTCGCACTTCTATCGATCAGTGTCTTACGGCGTAATAGTATACAGTCACGATTGACTGCAAGGACTTTCGAAACCCGTATCATGTTCAAAGCTCGTCGCGAGTTGTGACGCGTCGCTCAAGACTGCAGACTCATATAATAGATTCGACGTATACGCCGCTAGCCCAGCGTTGAATACCATAGTACCCGCATCAAGCGGTCACGCGAAATGACGAACACGCGCACGCAGCTGAAGTTCGAGTGATGCCAATGTCGACTCTCGAGAGAAGCGGGATATGCTAACGTACGTAATGACACTTAAATACCGCCCATCAGTGCCCCCTCCTGTAGTTAGGTGAGACCTCTCCTTCCGCCGTGCTACAGCTACCCACTTCGGTATGCCCACGAGCGTAGAACAGATTCTTGAACAGGTTTGCGACGACAAGAAAATTCGACAAAAAGCCAAACGGTTCTCTCGTTCCATACACAGCCTTGTACGCGACAAGGGTGTCGTGGAAAACGTACCTGAAGGTCTTGAGTATGTCTGCGCATTCTTCGCTTTTCAACAGTACGTGTTTATTCTCAGGCTCTCAACATTAAGTTCTGCTCTTACGCCTCTACGGCAATCCATAGCCTCAGAAACTCCCGAACCTGTACCGTCCTTCGCCAGCTATCTAAGGACTCAGGTCTTCGCCCGGCTGTATTTCTAGCCACAACAACATTCGTGCAGGCGCAACTCCAACCGCAAGATAAACTACCGGAGCATCCAACTCGCTGTGAAGAATGTAGGAAACATGACCTTTCCTGTGTCGAACTAGCGAAATCGACGGGAGTATCTCTGCCTTGCCTGGCATGCACGGTCAAGCAAATAGTCTGTCGCTCTGGGACACCTGAGAAGGACGATGACGAGGTCAAACGGGCAGACAAAAACGTTTCCACACCGGCTGAGGACGTGAAACAAGGTGAGATGCTGTCTACTAGTCGACTACATCCGCCCCCCTTTAGCTCTCTAGAAGCGAATCTCATCCGATTAACTCGTCCTTTAAAGTGGCGGAGAACAGCAGGGAGGGCAGGAAAAGGAAATTGACGCAAAGACAATTGGACGTCGCTGCCGCAACTCGCCCCAAAGACAGAAATTCTTCCACGAAGTCTAACGCTATTTCACCCAACAAGATCGTGAAAAAGAAGCGCAGTGTGGAATCTGCCATTAGTAGCAGTAAAGTTGCGAAACGCTCCCGGCCGAATAACCCCGGTACCTCATCATCCTCCACTATATCCCAGGAAGCTACACCACCATCCTCAGCTTCAGAGCATCCAGTTACACCTGTCACCATCGACTTGACCCAGCTCGATGACTCCGACGATAAATCTGCAGCCATTAATACAGCCCTTCTGCGCCACATCAAACTTACTGGCGCTGACATCACGCGTTACATCGAGGAGAATAGTTGTGCAGACACAGAACTGCTTCTACAGGTTCTCGACATGAAGACGCGTATTCAAGAGTTAGACATCGCCGATGGGGATCCAGGAGCTGATGTGAAAGTGGGCGATATGAAGATGCGAGAACGCTTGAAGCAGGAGGTACTCAGGTTCGCGCGCGGTATCACCGCATACGTGAAGGATCATGGCTGTGAAGACTTTGATCTGAGGATGAAGGTCTTGGATCTTGGAACGAGGTTGCAGTTGCTGGAAGCTTAGAGCCATGGTCGATAGAAGTTGTTTAGGGACTTGTCCTAGTAGCATCGGTCTTTGAAACATGTCATGGATGGGTGCGAGTTGCAGGATGCTGTCATTGGACCATGGCTTCCAGATTACAACAATATAGGTACAATGTTGCCGAAACATGTGTACAAATAGAACGAAGATTTAATCGCGAACGAGAGAAGCGCGAGGTAGAGCAGAAGGGAGAGAGCAGCGATTCGCAGAGTGGCAGGGGAGCGGATGGGCAACTTGAACGACGCTGCACATCGAGGGGCGCATCACCGCATGTCCAGTCTGGTGCCAAGGTCCATGATCTTGACTTTCAACCTGACATCTGAGCATCCTTGCTCCGCGAGATGTTCTACGACCGCCTTCTCCGCGATCTCCACGAGCTCTTCCAGTATCGCTTCCTCCGCCGTATGTTCGTCTACAGAAGACCGCAGTTTTAGGAGCCGCGACAGCTCTCCCAACCGTGTGTTCAAATCAAGCACCTTCAACCGCAGCCCGAAGTCCTCGCAAGGGTGAGCTTGCACATAGCTGGTCACAGCCAGCGCGGCCTCGCGAATAGCACAGCCGAGTAATATTTGCGCGTCAAAGGGAACAGGATCAGGTGCTGGGGTGGCGGATGGTGTGGGAGGTGTGACGGAGGGTGGAGCCGGTGAAGGTCTGGGGGATGGTCTCGGCGAAAGGCTCGGTAAACGCTGAATACAAGGTGTGGTGGGCAACGAGCCAGCGGGCGTGCGGAGCTGAGTGTTGGGTTCAGTCGAGGGAATTTGCTCGATTCCGCTGGGGCTAGGACTTGGACTTGGGATGCGGGATGCACTCCGAGATGCCCTGGACGGGACAAATGCCGGTACCGGTAGGGGCGACAGTTCCTTGTCGTTAGTGGTGTGGACCAGCGACGAAGGTAAATGTCGCTTGCTTATGGGGCTATTTGGTGTAGCCAACTGAATTGAATGCATCGAGCGACGTGCTTGTTGAGAATCCAGCGACTTCCCCGACGGCATCCGATTCGTCTCAATGCCACTCAGGCGCGGCTTCTTAGCCGTCACAGGCGTGCGTAGAATCCCCTGAGCGGGACGTTTAAGTTTAGGACAGCTCGTCTCAGTTTGAGCCGTGACTGTTGCCCTCGGAGACATTGGTTTGAAGTCTTCTTTGGGACTTGCGAGTCCAAAAGAAGTCTCTACGGTATCTGTGCGCAGTATAGGTGTTTGAACGGATGTCGGAGTGGCAGGGCGGGAAGATTCGCGGTGTTCGGCATGCGAAGCGAGCCCTTTCGATAATGAGTGACACGAAGGCTTCGTGATTGGGTGCATAGTGCCAGAGAGCAGCTTGTCTGCTTCACCTAGTACGGAATGAGAAGAGGATATATGGCCACTAGAGTTGAGCTTACATGCGTCCGGTGGCTCCTCCTTGATGTAATCCGAAGGCGACTTCTGCATTACCTTTCTCGATAACGGCTGATCATCACTGTCATTTTCCATGTCGGAAGATTGAGTATTTTCGCAATCTGCAGCGGCGATATAATCAGATGGGTACACGTAAAGACCGTTCAGTCGAACGTACCTGCCGTAGATTTATCTTCCACCGAACATGTCAATTGTCGCAGGTTACAGGCTACACATCTCGGACCCTTTTTCGATTTCCATGAAGCTTTCAAACAATGATGCTGCTTCTTCAGACAATTTTGACAGGGAGAATCGGAAAGCGGAAGGGGTTGAAAATTGTAATTGCACGACAAAGCCCTTGCGTCCTTGAACTTCACGCTCTTCACAGTCTCCTCTGCCTTCATAAGCATATCTTGAATCGACGATAGGGAGTCGAGAAACGCCTTGGGTGTGGTCAACGACACCTTCTGAAATGGCTTTACCGATGCGGGACGTTTGTGTCCCATGCTATGTCGTATGTCAGTACGCAATAAGGTGCCGAGTGCTATACGACGCACCGCACATGAGCTATGAAAGCGCAGATTGATACTACCCCGGGAGGGAGGTTGCTTATACCCTCACCCGGCCGTAAGGACCTGATGAGCTTGAAATAGTCCTTTGCTAGCTTCTGTGTCTCCTGATTCTTGCAAAGAGAGGAAATGTCGGCATCAAATGGATCCGAGTGCATATCCGTATGGGAAGTCATTGAACAGATGTACAAGATGCAGCGTTGTGATGGCCTTATAAGGTGGTGATCACAGGAGGCGAATATGGAGTAATTTTTTTCTGAACGATCAAACCCTGACGGAGCGAGCGAGCTTGACAGCGAGGTTGAGTGTCACAGGCTAACTTGCTGAGTTGGAAAGTCTGTCTGAGTATTTTCGTCGAATAAATCCTTTACAGGTAAATACGCACCGCTAGGTCTCTCTGGCGGTTGGCTGGATCAACACAGGGGTCGATGCAGCGTGTAACAGTAGGAGGGTGATGTGAAGACCTATGGGATCTTTCTGGATATAAAGGCGAGTAGTGGGAGTAGATGGAAGAGCTGTGTGTTCAAGTTGTCCGCCATGTCTTGGGCTAGACTTCCCAACGTCCACACTTCAAGGGGTCGGTCGAAAAAAGCGATTCCGCGGGCGTTTAAATTAAACGCATCGAGGCGCAGGCGGCTACACGATGCACGTGACATCATTTTGCCTTTTGCGGGAGCATGCACCGTGCGCGCTTGTTCGCAACCTGGTCCCAATCCACCTTCACGCCGATTGCAGCCTACGTTCGCGGACTGACGAGTGGAAACTGGAAAACATGTTCGCGGGACGAGCTGTAGCAAGGACTGTGGCATTCAGCACTGTGGCACGAAGAGGTATGCTCAGAGATCGCTCACCCCTCGAGTCATCTAATACCGAAGTGATGCAGGCCTCAGGACCACAGCGGTATGTAGGGTAGTGTCCAACTTCGGGATGCCCGCAATGTCGCCAACGATGACAGAAGGTGGAATTGCGTCGTGGAAGGTCAAGGAGGGCGAGAAGTTCTCTGCTGGGGACGTCTTGCTCGAGATCGTACGCATACTCCTTCCTCCGTTGCAACGGCGCTGACCGACACAACTTGATTCTGTAGGAGACCGATAAGGCAACCATTGATGTCGAGGCACAAGAGGACGGTATCATGGGCAAGATCCTGGTGCGTGCGCATGTGCATCAGCGTCGTCCTCACTGTCCTCATTCTCCCGAACCCCGGTACCGCCCAGGCGCCGGATGGAACCAAGAACGTCCCGGTCGGCAAGGTCATCGCACTGCTTGCGGAGGAGGGTGACGATATCTCCAACCTCGAAGCCCCCAAGGAGGAAGCAAAACCCGCGCAATCCACGTCTTCGGGCGGACAAACACCCCCACCTTCTTCCGTCCCGGACAAGGCTAGCGCTTCACCCTCGGTACCCCCAACGCGTCCCCCAAGCGATTCATCTGCTACGCACGAGTCCTCCGACCGCCCGCTCTTCCCATCCGTGCTTAGGTTGCTCCAGGAGAACAATATAAAGAGTGCAGACATCAAGGGCACTGGTGTTCGGGGTATGATCACGAAAGGCGATGTACTGACGTACCTCGGTAAAGCAAGCGGACCCTTGGGTTCATTCCAAGCGGCACTGGACCAGGAGGCTCAGAAGGCGAAGGACGAGAAAACCGTTACGAAGAAGCCGGAGGCGCCGCCAGTCCTGGATGGTCCAGCAGTGAGGCGGTTGATCGTAGCCAATATGCTCGAAGCGTCTCAGAGGAAACCTGGTACGCCTAGTATTTGTGTTGTGAGAATTCGCCACCAACAGATTTTGCCCATACAGCGCCAGGGCCTGTTCCTACCTTCGACGACATCATTGCCGACTACTTGCCTTCTGCTCCGAAACCTTCCACAACAACCACACCCGCACCAAAACCTCAGAGTGAGGTATCGGACGGGCTCAAGGGGTTGTACTAACTGATTACCCACATACCTCCATATATCCATAGCTATGCGTGTCATAGACTCTTGCGGTTTAGCTAGCCTTTATAGACGACTCCTCGGATTTTCAGCATATCGTTGACTCGCTTTATACACTGTCATCAAGCGCAAGACACTGGTCATTGTGATCAGCGGCATTCAGCATGCAGCATGCAATATGATGAAACTGAACGCACTCGGTACTCAATAAAGGCCTCTGCGGTGCCTCCTCCTGCACTTTGCCCCGAGGTTGGTAGGAGGAATTGTAAACTGAGTAACCCTTCGTGATTGATCCGTAGCGAGGTCTTCGTGGAACTCTGCAATGCGCGAAGGGCTCTGGATATGTGCGCAAATTTGTAGCTATCGGATATGTGCAGTAAGTACCGCGAGACTCCGCGGATATCAGTGGTGATGCGCACCTGAACACGACCAACTCAGGACAATCGCACGTTTCCAGAACTTCTCTATCGTTCGGGTAGTCCATCTATGCGTGTCCATCTCATGAGGGCGTGTTTCGGTGCGGTATAAGCGGATGACGTACCTCCGTACTTCCGAATACACCGACAGCCTTTAGCCTCAGTCTCGGCGGCGCGTCGACGCGCGGGGCTCTGCCTTCTGGTGGTGGAGGATGACCGATAATGGTCAACTTCTCACACGATGGATCTATTTCTGAGAGTGCGTCCCTGAGCCATGAAGACTGGTCAAACAAATGAGTAAGAGTCAAAATCAGGCATCGCAAACAGTCTACCTTTAGGATGATCTTCATGATACTACATAAATATCCGTGTCAAATGTTAGAAGTGCATATCTCATTGCAGAAGTACTCACGTATCATCAATATCGAATGGTAGCTCAACATGCGGCTCTGGCTCGAAGGTCGTGATCTCGCAGGTCGCAGTAGGGCTAGTGGGGTTGCCGTTATCCTCGGCGCTGCATATATGCATGTCAGAACGTCAGATATACGCCAACCCAGTTGTCTACGACTCACATCAACAAACAAAGCGGATACCCGGGACCCGCATACGATATCCTCATGCCAGTCCCCCTCTGCGACTTGAAGTAATTATCGATCCGTGAATTTTCACCACCCGTTGCGTCTCCACCACCTCCCCCTCTGCGATCGTCTTCATCAGGCATGTCGCCTAGCCGCTTCCATCGCCTTGTCTTGTTGGCGTTGGCATTCGAGTTAAGATTCGTATTCGCGCTTCCCGCCGTGCCGAACAAGTTCAGCGTCTCGACGAGGATGTTCAGAGGGAACTCGAATGTAGTGCTGCTCCCGTCCATCTGGTCTTCCAATGCAGGATTATCTATCTGTCCCGGATGTGCGGCCTGGGCTGCGGCTGCAGCGTTCTCGATATTGTATTCGTACTCGTCGAAGATGTCGGCAAAGATGTATGCGGTGGCTATTGAGCTGAAACGGTGAGCGGGTGCATATATGCGCATAAGAAGGGGGGTT
This sequence comes from Pleurotus ostreatoroseus, assembly GCA_005298045.1. Taxonomy (NCBI): domain Eukaryota; kingdom Fungi; phylum Basidiomycota; class Agaricomycetes; order Agaricales; family Pleurotaceae; genus Pleurotus; species Pleurotus ostreatoroseus. Next base: position 120,405 of record SWBT01000387.1, on the reverse strand, counting down.
CTACGCACCCAGGAGCGTGCGTGCATCTTCAACGTTGATAACGAAGCCGCTCTTCGTTAGGGTTGCGGTAGCTCGCTGCAAACGCGTCATTTGACTTGAAAGTATGATGTAAAAAAGAGAAAGACGCACGTTGTTGAAGTATACACCGCGTAAAAGGGCAGCGAAGGGTCTAACATCGTGCACGGACGCATTCAAGATCTACGAGAGACGTGGAATCAGCACACAATGTAACGCAAAGAATAGAGTGTACAAGTGGCTACATTCGATGAACCGGGGTTTTCTTGCGACATATGAGTATGTGTATTCGAGTTGTGGTAGGTTAGATGATTGTTGTTGAGTACGGTGAGGGAGGGTGAGGGTAAAGGCCACAATCATGGTCGTCGGAGTAGTGATGATCGAAGTTGCGAGACGCGTGCCTATGATCGCGCTCGATCGTGTCGGGCCGCAGCGGCCGACCAACATACGAATCTCAAGTTCTCAGGCACTCTCTTTCTCCTGCTGGAGCAGTGCTGAAGTACGCTCTTGGAACAATCTGGACAATTTCAGCACCGTAGCTTTTTGTACAAGGGTCTGGGATTGAATTATAGCGAGAAACAACGTCACAGCGAAGTTCCAGACGATTAAAAGTACTAATATGCTTGTTCAGTACCAGTTGTCGACAATTCTGCATCCAAAACATGAGTAACACTCCCAACCTCTCTACACAACGCCACGCCAACCCATCCCCTCCCCCCTCCTTCCTCACCGCCACCACTAGTTGCAGCGAACGAAATCTTCTATGAACCGAAGAAATCCTTGAGACAACAAGCATGTCAGGAAAATGCTTGCGCCATGCCGCGGGTGGGGGTCGCAAAGCGATCAGCTATCAAAGAGTGCGGAGCTGTTATGAAGGTAAAAACATGCTTAAATATCGGAAAGCGATAGGGTATGCTCACCACTTTTGATAGCGAGAGGACTGTGATCTCATAGATCACGACGAGGCCTACTCCTGCCTCGCCATCATCACACATCACCGCCACTGGACAGGCTGGTCGGGCGCCGTGCAGTGAGGAAAGGTGTGCTACCAGTGTTGGATGCGAAATTGTCGAGAACGAATGACGAAGGCATAAGATTATAGCGAAAAAACTTGCAGCGGGGGAATTGCGACGAAACGAAGGTATACGCAAGATCTTGAGATAGCTTGATGAAATTAGATGGGCGATTGAAAGCTCGAAACCTGATAGTGTAAAAGAAAGGATACCAGCAGTCTCACAGTAAAGGAGAGCTGGGAGCGTTGTCGGCTGCTGAGAGCGGTGACCAGCTCTGGGGCTTGGTTGGTACCTTGGGCCTCATCTGGAAAGGTAAGTCAGATATTGGTATCGTGTGCAACGACGCAGTACTTACAAAGCGTTGGAAGAGCTTGGGAGAAAAGAAAGTTGATGGAGACTCTTGAGATGACTGAGGGCTCCCATCACCGGGAATGTCTAAAGACAGACGCTTGTTCACGGGTGGAAAGAAGATGTCGGGCTACACAAAACAAGTCCGTCAGATGGATAATCGTATACCGACCGGGACTTACAGTATCTGGAATTGTAATATCGAACTTCGCGGGAGTGGGCACTAGCGGCACAGACGCAGTCTTGAGCCCTAACGCAAATGCGCTGTTCCTCGGGCCAAGGACTCGCCCATCTCCAGGACGGACAAGCACTTTCGTCGGTGTGTCAATTGTGGGCGACGCCAGCCCTACGTTCTCTTTCTCGCGCTCCTGCACCAGCGCTGTGGTCGACTTCTCCAGCAGCCCCGTTGTCTCCTCCAGCAGCGTCTGCAGCGCGTTACGCTCGCGCGTCGCACTGGCGAACCGGCTCTGGATGCTCTGTAGGTCCGTGAGTGTGCTCGTGTGCGCTTCGCATTCGCGGAGGAGCTGCGCAGAGAGTGCGGCTTCGCGGTCGTGCCACTCGGCGCGCTGCGTGAGCCAGAGAGCCTCGTTTGAGCGGAAAGCCGTAAGATCTTGAAGCGCGGCCTGTAGCTGTGTGGCGGTCGTGCGGTGGACGGCGTCGGCTGCGAGACGTTCGGTGAGTGTGGTTGTCCGCTCGATCTCGAAAGAGGTGCAGGCGAAGATAACAGCGTGGCGGTTAAGCTCTGTGGACGAGTCGCACTCTTCAAGCACGAAGTCCAGATCAGCTGGCGCAGGGATACTGTCTGCGAGGAGGCCTTCAGCCTCAGCCAGTTTCTCCTCTAGGACCCTGGACCTTTCCTTCTCGAGTAGTAGCTCCGCGAGAAGGTCCTCCGCGTAGTGGCGCTCTGTGTCTGCCTCAGCCCTCGCCTCCCTCAGCGATTGCTTCAGGTCGTCCTTCTCCGCCTGCAGTGTTGCCGCCGTCGCAGAGAGTTCGTCGTACTCGACTTTCTGAGAGAATATTTGAGCACGTGCGTCGGCTAAGGCCCGAAGGGAAGCGTCGAGCTCAATGCTTGCTGACAGTCGGCTGTCCTCGAGATGCGAGAGACGAGCCCGGAAAGACCTGTCAGCCGCGTCAAGCGCATCGGCCGTCTTGACGAGCTCGTCTTCCATGCGCGCGAGGGACTGTGCGCGGGCGACGCCCTCAGCCTGGAATGCCGCGTGTCGCTCCTTCTCTTGTACGAGCTCGTGCTGGACGCGGTAGATCTGGGAGTAGAGGACGCTGAGCTTGGCGTCGTGCTCCTCCTCGCGCTGGCGGACTGAGGCGTGGAGGCTCGTGATGTCGGCGAAGGCTTTGTATGCGTACCACGGTGGGCTGGAGTGCATACGCTGAATACGGTAGGATTATGAATATATGCTAAAGTATCGAGAATTATTGATAGCGTACTTCGCGGATCTCGGTCTTGGACTTGGGCGTAGAGCGGGTGCTTGCTTTCTTGACGCTGTCCAAGAGTCTTGCTGCCATGTCGATAGTGGATTATAGGGTTGATATATGATTGTTTAGTGACTTGAAGCAAGGGGGAAGGAAAAGACGGCACAAGGGAACATGCAGCGATGCATCCTCTAGAAATATGCACATAGCGGGTGAGGCTGGCATCCGCTCCTCGTCCCGCACAACAAGCCTAGCATTCGACTTTTGGATCTCCTATACGCCGTGTAACCCGAGTGAACCAAATTGGGAACGGTTCACGCCATAGCTAGACAGTCAGCCGCGCGGCGAGGCTGGGAATTGCGAAGCAGACATAGCAGAATGTCATGAGTGTAAAGCAAGTGATACGTGCAATAAACTTGGACGCATCAGCGCATACACTAAACTGTGTAAGTTTTGGAGCGAGTCACCTGTGCCTATGGCTGGGCACTGATCATGGTGGTTCTGAAGCAAGCGTACTAGCGCCCATCCCGACACCACCCAAATTAGGGGCAGGTACGGGATTGTGGCGTTGATCGCATCGCAAAATCTGATCTCTCCAAAGTCTATGTCATTGCACACGAAAAGGTTACTGACAAACAAGACGATTGATTGATGTGGGTATACTAGAAGCTACAAATTTATTTGTTATGATACATCCGCAATCTTGTGAGGTATGAGATCCACATCATCAGAATTTTAGGCGATGGTAATCTTCTTGGGTGTCTGCTCAGGAGTCGTCTTTGGGAACGTCACGCTGAGGACACCGTTTTCCATGGCAGCCTTGATCTCTTCGCCCTGTAAGGCGGATAGTCAGTATTTGGTTCAATTAACCAGGACTTGGGAAGTTTGAATATCTCACCTTTACGCCCTTGGGCAGAGGAATCGACCGCGAGAACTTGCCATACCGACGCTCGCGCACCGCATAGCCGTTCTCGTCGCGTTCCTCAGAGATCTTGGACTCGCCCGAGACCGTGAGCACGTCGTTTTGCACGTCGATGCTCACGTCCTCCTTCTTGAGGCCAGGGAGCTCGAAGGTCGCTGTCACGGCGTTCTTTTCAGCGTCCTCGTGTATGTCCATCCTAGAAAATAATAGTCAGTATCCTCATACGAGCTCAGGTAAATGTAGTGCAACATACCTTGGTCTCAAGGATCTAGGTTGACCGCCTTGCCGCTGCACCTGAGTGTTGTCACTGGTGCGGCTAGCGAAGGCCTCGTCGAAGAGACGATCGAAGTCGTTAAGAGAGAAGAAAGGCTCAGAGAAGTAGTAAGACAGAGACATTGCGTCTAGCAGGAGGGGAGTTTGGATGAGGTTCTAGTGTTGGTATCGATGTGTTGGTATTTCTTGGGGAGAAGGCATTGCGCTGGACGAGGTCCTTTTATACCTATAGCTCGCTGTTCGATGGTCTTCGTCGACGAGCGTATCGCATGAACATTACGCTACGTCGCATTTCGGTATCGTTCGAAAGAAATGCTTCGAAGGAGGATTGAACACAAGCTCGGAGGTTCTGGAATGTGGCCGCCTCTCGTCTCGTTTCGGAGAAAGGAGCAAGTAGCCGTAAATACCGGCAGCGCCTAAGTGCGCGCCGGCCGATCCGGACATAGACTCTTTGGCGCTCGTCTTCATTCCTCCCGGTCGTCCTCGCGATTTTTTCTTCGACTTCGGTCGTGTTTTGACAGTGCTTTCGCTTGGGTAATTCAACATTGTATCTGCATCGACCAGGGCGAATGCACTGATGTCACTACCGCAATGTAAGAGAGGCCCTCCAAAGTCCATTGTGACAATGATGATGCCGGCGGCCCGCCAACATCGTTTGATGCCCGCTTGATGCTGCCATACAGTCTGACCATCACGAGGCTTCCTCCTTCCTCAAACGTTCTTTCTCGCCGTGCAAATGGACCGCTGAGACACCAGCTTGCACAGTGGCGAGCATGCCGAGGCAGTCAGCTGGCGCACTGGTTGAGCGGTCGGCGCAGATTGCCCGCTCTGGGCCTCGGCTGATGGTATATTTCATCCTTCTTCCTCGTCGCCACCACCCTCCGCTCCTCTTTGCCTCTCCAACCTCCTGAGACCTGAGGCTCTGAACGTCGACGACCACCATGCCTTCACCACGCCTCGCGACCACCTCCCTCTGCCTCGCACTCGGGGCCTTGCAGCTCACCTCAGTCGCCGCGTCCACCGCAACGCCCCCGCCCGAGCTCTTCTCCCCCCTCATCGCGCAGAAGGTCCTCGCCACCGCCCAGACACAGCACAACCCCCCTCAATACCCCCAGTGGACGGACCGCACGGCCGGCGCGTGGCAGTACTTCAACCCAGACACCTGGACGAGCGGCTTCTTCCCCGCGACGCTCTACGCGCTCAACGCCCGCGCCGCGCTCTGCCCGAACACATCTACGGCTCAGGGCCTGAACGGCACGGACTGGCTTGCACTCGCGCAGACGTGGAGCGCCGCGGAGGTGCCCTCTGAGACGAACACGACCGTGGGGCACGACGTCGGGTTCCTGAGCTTCCCGTTTGCGGACGAGCTGGCTGTGTACGTCTCTCTGTCTTTCGCCGGCGATGATGCTGTGTTGGGGCGTGTACTGAATTGGCTGATTGAATTGCGGATAGGCATCCCGATAATCAGAGTGCTATCACTGCGGTGAACGACTTTGCGAAGGAGCTTGCGGCGCGGTTCAGCCCCATCGTGGGCTGTACGAGGAGCTGGGACACTGCGGACCCTACGGATTTCCAGGTGCGTTTACAGTATAGCTGTGCATGATCCGCGCTTGCCGTACTGAGCTAGCTCGGTAGGTTATTATCGATAACATGATGAACCTGGAGGTACGTCTCTGTTCCCTAGGACAGTTGTACTCGGTCGCTCATGGCTGTGCCAGGTCCTGTTCGTCTCTGCCAACTTGACCGGAAACAATACGTTGCGCGACATTGCGACTTCCCATGCAGATAAGACGAGAATCAATCATCTGCGTCCGGACGGTGCGTCATTGGTTCGCTCACCTGGCTGCAATAGTGTAGTGTTGATCCGTCCTGGCTTCCCACCTCTGGATTAGGCTCGTCCTTCCATGTCGTTGAATACAACTCGACCACCGGCGATGTGATCCGCCAGCGTACGGCTCAGGGATACGCAGACAACAGGTGCGTATTTCGCTCGGTATTCTTATCCTTGCTACTAACCTTGTTCACCAGTACATGGAGTCGTGGCCAGTCATGGGGTATCTATGGCTTTGCTAACAGTGAGTCAATCGCTAATCCTTTCTACATCATTTGAATGCTAATTTGCTGCTAGTGTTCAAGCATACCGGGAATGTTACGTATCTCGAGACGTCGCGCAGCATGGCGAAGTACTTCCTCACCAACATGCCGGACGACGGAATCGTCCCATGGTCAGTCCGGATCCCACATCACCATCAGTCAGTTTAACTCAGCCTATATTCACATGTCTCACAGGGACTTCAACGCGCCCCTCACCCCGCCGCGCCCCGCGGACTCCTCCGCAGCGATGATCGCCGCCAACGGCCTGCTCCTGCTCTCCCAGGGCGAGCTCGCGCTGAGCCCGCCCAACACGACCGGCGCGGACTACTACACGAACGCGGCCATCGAGGTGCGTTCCCACGTCTGATGTGACCCGTCTGCGCGATCACGTACTGATGGCTGTCGATCAACATCTGTATCATGCATCAATCCTGGATGTGTGCCACTGCCACATGCTTCGCCGCATCACGCCTGCGACATCTTGTGGTCGAACTTCGACGTTCGGATCCTGCGCCTGCGCTCTGTTCTGTGTTCCATGTTGCATGTTCTGTGTGTTCGCGGGACACGATTTTAGTTGATCGCGAACATGACAGCGCTGGCGTGGCGCCCGGAGTGGCAGAGCTTGTTGGCGAACGGGACGGTGAACAACCCTGAGCTGAACAACTTGACGGGTATCGTCTACGGTGCGTGTCGAGTTTCTTTACGCCCATGCTTACTGACATATCGCTACGCTAGGCGATTACTACTTTGTGAACGCGGGCAACGAGCTCATCTCTCTCGGTTTGATCGACTGCAACGGCAACCTCACTGGCAACAACGAGACGGCCCCATCGAGCATAGCGAATGTGTCGACGTCGGCAACGAACACGGCGAGTTCAGACTCAGCAAGTCAGTCGACTTCCTCAGCATCGCAGATCACCGCGGGGTCAAGCATGTTTGCGGTGGCGGCCTCGTTGCTCGCCTTACTGCTGTGATGTCACACGTCTTTACCCCACACATAGCACGGACATTCGAGGATTCATTACGGACACACAGACACTAATAGTGACATACCCAGAACATCGCCACCAGTGGTGCCACTGCGTACCTGCTGCGTACCCGTCGTAGGCTAGCACGGAGCTTCATTTCCCACCGCATGTTCGAATCGAACACAAATAGCCTTTTTGTGCGAGCTTGGACCGGTAGGGGCCACAAAGGACGACCGGGCCTGACGACGCGGGTGGGCGCTGTGGCGCCTGAGAACGCGACGACTGTGTGTGGCAGGAGGGTGGGAGGGCGCCATCAGAGCGTGCACGGAGAACGCGAACGCGAACGCGTCAATCGCGCGGACGCGTGGAAGCGCGTTCGGGCGCACGGCTGTGGCAGCCAAGATCCCTCGGCATGGGCAAAGAACCTTGCTGACTGGAAATTTTTGGCGCTCCCTCCTCCGTCCCTCTGCTCGCTGTGACTCTGTGGAGGAGTTGTGTCTGGGAATGCTGGCGCAGTAGCCTCGTTGTCCGAGCGTTGCAGAGGACAAAGGGATGTCCGAGCTGGAGAGAAAGGGGTGATTGTTCCCAAAGTCGTCGAGACAACAGGGAAGGCACGGAATGTTCTTGGAAAACGGCGCCCGATTTGGAGGAGATTGTCGGATGTGATCGAGGCGCCCAGATAAGAAAAAGGGCGGCCGCTGAGCTTACGTGGAGGCAAAAAATGCACGAAAAATTGCTAGGAGGCGGAAAACGGCTCGTTCTTGGAGGTAGACATCGTCTGGGGACCGTCAGCGACGATGTTGAGATGCGAAAGATGCGTTTGGAGGGGACAGAGGATGGGAGGCGGTGATGGTAGCCAAAGGGAATCAAGAGGTGATTGTGGCTGATTGATAAGCAGAGGGCCAATTTGTTGTCGGAGCTTGAATTTGCACAGTATATAAGAGGGGTCGCGCTCGAGTCCGTCCACTCTCTCTTCCCCTCCGTAACTTTTCCCACGCTGCCCGAAATCTTAGATTAACTTCTCAACGACTTTGGGCTCGCCTGCCGCGTATCCGACAACCTCAACACCGTTTATATTAACGAACACCGTTACGAACATGGCGTCCTTTGCTCTCCCGGCCCGTCAGGTCACATTTGGCCGCACCGTGCATGTCGGCGCGCAGCAGCCGTACCAGCAGCAACAGCAGCCACAGGCGTACCAACAACAACCACAGCAGCAGGCCGCGAACGGTCTTGCGTTGCCCTATGCCGCGAGCTATCTGCCTGGCCCGTCCGGTCTGGCACTGCCAGGTCCAGTGCCCACCGCGCCGACCTACCCATCCCAACCCCAGCCAGCGCAGACGCAGCTGCAGTCCCCGACGGCACCGGCCGTCGCCCCACCCGCACCGCTCGCGGGTCCATCCACGCCTGCACCCTCTGCTGTCCCATCCACTCCCGCGCCGCTCACTCTCGAGCAGCAACATATCACCGCCGTCGAGGGTATCGTGCCCACGCTGCAGAACATCGTCGCCACCGTCAACCTTGACTGCCGGCTGGATCTTAAGACGATCGCGTTGCACGCACGCAACGCTGAGTATAACCCCAAGGTTTGTACCCTCCTTTTTCCTTGAGTGTGAATGTCGGACTTCTCTCCGTCATCGCACATAGCGTTTCGCGGCCGTCATCATGCGTATCCGCGACCCCAAGACGACTGCCCTTATCTTTGCGTCGGGCAAGATGGTCGTCACGGGTGCCAAGTCCGAGGACGACTCGCGGCTGGCCTCGCGCAAGTACGCGCGTATCATCCAGAAGCTTGGCTTCGACGCCAAGTTTTCTGAGTTCAAGATTCAGAACATCGTCGGCAGTTGCGACGTGAAGTTCCCCATTCGTTTGGAGGGGCTCGCGTACAGCCACGGACAGTTCAGCAGCTACGAGCCTGAGGTGCGTATTTTGTCGTCTCGTTTAGCTACTTGGCTTAATCGTGTACACGTAGCTGTTCCCGGGTCTCATTTATCGTATGATCAAGCCGAAGGTCGTGCTCCTGATCTTCGTCTCTGGCAAGATCGTGCTCACGGGCGCAAAGGTAATTATACGTCTTTCTTGTGTGATGTGTTCGACGATCCGCGGTCCGCTCACGGCGGACCCTCCTTGATACAAGTTCGCTGACCGTCGATCTTCCTCGACCTCCTAGGTCAGAGAAGAGATTTACACCGCATTCAATACCATCTACACCGTGCTTTGCGAGTTCCGCAAGCCTTAATCGGTTATCCCCACATGCAGCCTCCCCGTCTCGCACCGGCAGCCACATCGACGCCGTCGTCATCGAACGGACTCGTCGCGGATTCAACGGTGCGGGCGCAGGGGCAGAAAACGTGATGAAGGGGTTTCGGACGAGGAGCGGACGTAGTGCACGGACGATGTTCCTCCTCCCCCCCTTTGACCATTCACACCATACACCACATTGCATTCTCCTTTCTCCTCTTTTTCCCTTACGACTCGCTGGTATGTCTGGACTTCGCCGCTTGGTACTGGTTTTGTGCGCACATTTGCCGTTCTTTCTCACCCACTCCCTTGCATGCACACATAAACAACTACAGTAGCCTTTTATACTTATACTGTGTCATTATTATTGCCATAGCAATTGTATCCGTATGTGACAATGAGCTGGCTGTGGTGTGAGTGTGCGCGATGCCAACGAGGTCGACGGCTGCGACGGTGCGGCTGGCGCGTTTTGCTGCGTGCATGGTTCGAGAAAGGGACAAACAGGCGTAAACAAAGACCGCGTTGATGCGCTTGATCGTCGCGAACTTTCTGCTTCGTTCTCGCCACCTCTTGCGCTTGCCTCTTTAGACGGAGCAACTGTGTCGAGCAACATGCAGTCGAAGTTACGAGAACGCTTGGACGTCATCCTCAACGTTGACCACCGAAAACTCTAGGAAAGTCTCGTACGGCGTCGAGGTACTTAAGATGGCGGACGAGGCACGGAGCGTCCACCAAGCAATAACCTCGAACAACACAGCAACAACTCTCTTTAGTCTGTAAACGCCTCTCGAGTAACCCTCTTCGATAATACGCGATATGGCTCTCTCGTACTACTTCTCTGAACCCTTCTACCCCTTCAAGGAGTTCGACCGCCTGTTTGACGAGGCCTTCGCGAACCGCGCGGGCAACGGCGGTGCCAACAACGCCAACGCGAACAACCAGTTGCAGGCGTCGAACGCCTCCTCCGTGCCCAAGCTCCTCCGCCCAAGGTATGCCTCCCCATCCTCTTTCTCTATTCAGAACCTTATGTACTGACGACACGCGCAGGATGGACATCCACGAAGACGCCGCGACGAACCGCGTGACGGCGACGTTCGAGCTGCCGGGGCTGACGAAGGACGACGTGCACATCGACGTGCACAACAACGTGCTGACCGTCTCGGGCGAGTCGAAGATCGATGCCGAGCGCGAGGAGAAAGGGTATGCGGTGCGCGAGCGGCGGTTTGGGCGGTTCTCGAGGTCGATCCCGCTGCCGCAGGGTCTGAATGTGAGCGCGGTTTACAATACTTCTTTGTATCTCGGACCCATAAACTGATGTGCTTTGCGCAGGTCGAGGAGATCAAGGCGGCGATGGAGAACGGGGTGCTCAGCGTGACGTTCCCGAAGACGTCGCCTGAGCAGGCTCCGAAGAAGATTACCATCGCTTAGACGGGTTGAAACCCGCAAAAAACTGCAAGAATACTATCGTCTCTCTCTGCCACATATGATTCCTTTATACCACTCATCCTGTACACCATGCCACGAAATGTGTAGTCCAAAGCCGTGAAATGTAGCATAGTTTTCTCCAAGTTACATGCTTGAGCTTGAGCTCTTCTCGCTGTTTCCCGTCGTGAGGACCTCCCCAGTCGAGGGTCGACCACTCATTGGTTGTGGGTGCCTGGGAAGTGTTCCGGTTTATGTAAGCAACTCGCAGAGTCTTCTGCCACCGGCCACGGCGATTGGCGAACTCGGTGTGTCTTACGATGAGAGAAAGCCACGGCTGCGAGTCAGGCTACTGCTACCCTCTCACGCACTCTGTGTATGCTGCGAGAGCTGGCGTTGCGAGCAAGAGGGCTCTGAAGCGACTTGTACATCTCTTTAACGGCAACTTGTGAGTGCCTAGCTGTCGTGTAGACTTAACTCTTTTGACTTCTATCGCCCGTCACAGAGCACTGCGAGGGTTAAGCCAGTCTTTCGGGACGTACCGGTGACATGGACTCGTCACCAGATAAGGCCCCTTCAATGGATATCCCTCTCCAGGTTTTGTCTGCGACCCCCGCAGACCTAGACGGAGATGGTCCTCAAGATGTGATTGAGGTGTCTCGGTCCGCGCAGCCAGGTACCGGGGTTGTGGACAGCGATGGTGTCAATGAGCACGGTGAAGGGGCGCAAGAAGAGCCGTTCAGGCTTGATAATCACGGGCTGTGGTCTCTTGCTGCCCAGCATCTCTCGAGGTACGGATCCAAGTTATGACTTCGTCCAAGCGTAGACCTTTGTTTATCTATCTCTCTGTACAGCTCCTGGGGCGACAGAACGGCAGAATTTGCCTTCTATCTGTACCTTATCCAGCTGTTCAAAAACACGCTACTTCCCGCTTCTCTCTTTGGCTTCTTCACAACAGGTCTGTCGACAAGATTTCCTCAGTCTCAAGACTCACTGATCTCGTCGTCTCAGGCATCGCAATCCTCTTCTCAGGCTCCGTCGGCAGCCTCGTAGACCGTATCCCCAAGCTCCAATTCGTGCGCTGGTGCATCCTCTTCCAAAAACTCTCCGCGACCGGTGCATACGCATGCTTCCTCGTCCTCTTCGCGACGCCCCTCCAGGCGAGCGCCGCATCGGGGCTGCACGCATCCGCGCCCGTCTGGATCTTGTTCGCGCTCGTCGTCGTCTGCGGGTGCGCGCTGAAGCTGGCGACGGTCGGGATTTCGGTCGCGGTCGAGCGGGACTGGGTGACGTGCATTGCGGAGGGGCATGATGGGGCGTTGACGACGATGAACACGGTGCTGAGGCGCATTGATTTGATGAGCAAGTTGCTGGCGCCGTTGTTTGTGTCGCTTTTGACCACCGCGGCGAGTTATAAGTTCTCTGTGGCGTTTTTCCTGGCGTTCGGGATCGTCACAATGATTTTCGAATTCTTCTGTAAGTGTCCCGTCAGCAATCTTGGGACCATGGTGGTACTGACAGATTCTTTCCCCTGCAGGGATCCAAATTGTGTACAAGCGACTGCCCATCATTGCTGCAGAAGAGGAGAAGCTTAAGACCGCCCGAGAGGCCCAAAAAGCTGCACGGCCTTTGTCTCCGAACCGCCAATCGCTCTCGATCGCAGGCATCAAGGACAAGGCTCGAAACTGGATGCGCGCACAACTGACGGACTGGGTCGACTTCGTCAAGCACCCCATCTTCGGGAGCTCGATCTCGATCTCGTGTCTGTACTTGACCGTGCTCTCGTAAGTCGCCCCATCAGTCGTCAGTCACTCGCTAATCCATGTATATGTACCCAGATTTGACGGTACGATGCTTTCGTGGCTCAAGACACACATGTTCTCCGATCCGTTCATCGCTGGCATGCGCGCCGTCTGCGTCGTCGCCGGTCTCTTTGGGACTTTTGTCGCGCCCTATCTCGAGAAACGACTCGGGCTCATACGAGCTGGTAATTGGGCAATCTGGTTAGTTCGTCCGATAAATGTCCTTAAACTTCAGCTTATTTTTTTGCAGGAGTGAGCTGTTGTGCTTGATACCAGTCCTGCTTACGTTCTTCGTTGATGCGCCTATGGAGGGCATGCGCAGTGCTAGCTGGAACGCGGCATTGCTGTTCACAGGTATTTTCAATAGATGAATCGAACGCTTCTAGTGCTAAAGAATACTATGTCTAGGCATGGCACTCTCTCGTGTCGGACTATGAGCATTTGACTTGTGCCAGCTGAAGGAGCTTCAGACTGCCCTTGTGGACCACCCTCGCCGCAACGCTATGTGAGTACCGTAGTCACTGTCCACGAGCGACAACGGACTGAGCCATGAACACACACAGAACCGGTCTCCAATTCTCAATGCAGAACATCGCGGATCTGCTGAAGTACGTCCTGACCATCATCCTTTCGCGCCCATCCCAATTCCGGTGGGCTGCGTTGGTGTCTTTCGTCGCCGTGGGTGTGGGCGCCGGAAGCTATCTCGTGTTTCTGAAGCGTATGCGCGGACATATCGTCCACAAGGAGTGGGCGGAGAGTCTGCTTGCAATGGCGAAGGGACGGCAAAGGCAGTAAGAGAATTGTGAGTCCATAGCATTCCGTTACGTTCGTAAGACAGATGGTCATAACAGTGGTCTAGGATATCAGAGACTGGCTCCAAGCATGGTATATCGAGGAAATTGTACAACAAAATGAAGAAATAGCCTCCAGAAATTCAAATCGGTGTTCTAAACACGGTGGCCAGACCGTGCAACTGTGGTGAGTGCCGGTCTTGTCAGTGGGGATATGGTTTGAGTTGGTAGGTTGCCGCGCAAGAGCCTTCAACTCGAGCTTAAAGGAGTGAAATGTCGGGAACCCAGTGCCAGTCAATCAGAATTCGGAGTTGTGCGATTCACTCTCAGTTTCTGAGCTAGCGGACGCCATGCTTTCATCCTCGGTGATCGATTCCTCAGCGGCTGTACCAGCCATTTCAATATCGTCGGACTGTGTTTGACCGACAAACCGTGCCTGCATGGGGCCCTGTTGAGGATCGGCAAGTTGTGGCTGACCTCCTGCAGTCTGCGGCTGACCCAGCTGCGGTTGAGGCAGAAGTTGCGCCGGGCCCGCCGGCAGAGGCTGCCTTGCAGCTTGATGCTGGCTTTCAAATTGCGCCATGAACGTTCGATAGTCTTGCGGCGCCGCCGGCGCTGGAGATGTCCTCAGGCCTTCCAAGACACGGTTGCGTACGGCCGCCTGGCGTGCTGCTTCCTCTTGCTCGGGGTCCAGGGTGGCAAATTGCTCGAGATCAAGCTCGTCCCACTGGAGAGAGGTATATACGCCGTTGTAGAATGGATATGCCCTGCGGACGGAGCGGAAGGCCTCGCTGAACGGCCTCCGTGGACGCGCTGCTGGGTGCCTGGGATCAAAGGGGCTTCCGTACGGGAATGACGGGTGTATCGTCTCGGGCAGTGCTTCGTGACAAGACGGTTGTTATGTATCAGGGCAAGAGATACAAAAACTACATACCAGTAGTATCTGTGGGGTCTGGAGGCCTCAAATGATATGGTATGTGCAATTCTGGCGAGGTTGTAAGTTAACGAGTGGCTCACAGACCCCGGCGAGACAAAGAACTCTGGAATAAAGAAGTCACCTGGATCTTGGATTTTTCTTGGCTCTGGGAGATCTTCCTTCAGGTCCATTGCATCGAGGGCATTGATCTCGGACTGAGTCATATGCAAGTAGCAATATGTAAGGTCCTAATAACGTAAAGTTCTTTGTCAGTCTCCAATCTGTGATACATGTCCCGAGCCAACAGACCGTCATAGTTGCTTGAGAATTTCTATTCCTGCTATCCAAGATAAAGGAGCCTGTATACCCGCAAAGGATACTATAAGTCGTCGTCGGTAGAAGCTGGGTGAGTTACGACAATGTGCCTTTGTCTGGGTAAATATGAGCGAGCAGCCACCGGTGGCGCCTATTAGGACGGAGTTCAAAACGCGTCTGTGGCGTGCAATACTCTCGCGCCATCACAGTTGGGTTATGGTTTCGACTTGGACTTCCACGACCACATACGGTACATTCGTATCATTGCAAGGTTTAAGCTCGACGTCTAATCGTTACTTATACCTAAATTGGTACGTTGGGGTATCACCTCTCTATGGGTTTCTGTCATTGATGGTAGTGCCAGTCAGAACCCCAAAGCGCAACCCTTAGCGCATAGAACCAGGCTTCACTGGTTTGAGTTGATCGCCTCGACATGTCAGATTTGCATGTTATTACGGCGCTATCACTTCCGGGAGTTACAACCTTTCCCTCAGCCAACTGTATACAATGGTCAGACGATGGCCAAGCGGTGATCCTTACTGCTAAAGCAATCCTCATATTGGTTCGTGATGTGGAATATACACGCATATCGATAACTGACATGTCTAGTCCAGTCGCCAGATCATGGACTTGCTGTTGAGAAGTCTGCAGTTATCAGGCAGTCATCAGACAAGTCGGCAGCGTCTACTGATTACAAACAGGTTGGGTGGCTGCGAACGATGATTGAATGGGACAAGACATTCGAACTACATCAATGGGCTGCAGATTGTGGAGGTGGGCCGACTGTATTAACCTTCTTTATATATGCTGATAACTTTAGAATGGGGATCCGTCGCCTTGGGGTCCCTGGATCTGGCCTTCATTGACGTCTCGTGTTCTCCAAGCAATCTTACAGAATCCGCTGGGTAGGTTATCTAGGTCTCATACGTCATGGTGACTCACTCAATGCAGCTGCGTGTATGCTGTTCTCAATTCGAATGCAGAAGTGCTTCTATTCAAACCGACGAAAAACCATCTCACAGGAAGATGGTCCATGGTCCGTCCTTTATATAAGATCGCTACTTCTCTCTAAGTCGAGGTTTATGAAGGTACACAATATGCTTGACACGCTGAAGGCCTCTGCAGAAAAGGAAGCCCTCGATGATTCGTATTATAAAGTACTACATATGCAAGCTACATGTACGTAGGACAATTCGCGCTTATTACGCACGCTGACGTACCTCAGGTATTTCTTGGTCACACCAAGCGGACTTCGGAAATTCACCCGCAACGCATTTGGACGGCTCATTGCTCGCCGTTGGAAATCGTGCGGGTCGCGTTTGCCTATTTCGGTATGTTTCCGGTCTAACATCCGTGGATACAGCCCGATTCATGTTGTAGTACAGATACAACTGTACGGCCGGCTCTATGGAGTCTTTGGCTTCGATAGAAGTGGCCGATCGCTGGGTTACTTGCCTAGCTTGGACCCACTGGGTGCCAACGCAACCGAACCAATGTAAGTCCAGAAGGTGTATTTGACTATATGTTGTCTCAAGATCTTAATTTGTACATTAGGTGTTGCATACCTTGCTTGCAGTATAGCAGATGGATCCGTGGTGGTTGTTAAAGTCACACAAACATTACAGTCGGATCTCGGCCAGTCCTTTGTAGCGAAGCAAGAAATAGAGTTGTCATCCGAGATCCCCAACGAACAGCCAGATACAGTAGACGGGCGCAAGATCAGTTCAATGAAATGGATTCAAGTTCCAAAATGCGGTGTATGTTGCGTCATTTCTTCGGTGTTCGGGTTTCCGCTTACTGTGAACTCTATAGCCTGTTCTCGTGTTTACTAAACCAGGGACTGTCCATCTATGGTCCGCACTCTTCGAAAATCCTCTATGGAACGGCGTCCGGACAATTCTCCTCCAAACCCAGAAACTGACCATCGGCTCCTCATCGCTCTCGCCTGTTTCAGGGATCGCCTACAGCCCTGCGCGGGATGCACTCGTGCTCTCTTTGGCCGATGGTTCCTTCCATGTCGTTTCGTCCATGTCGACGAACCCTTCACTATGTGTGACAGACCCCGTTGGAGGCCTGTCCAGCGGCGCATTATCATCCGCTGCTCGGGCCGATTTCCTCAAAATCGAGGAAGAGCCCCGGAAAAACTCAGACGTAAATGCAACTCATGGAATGGTGACATATGACCAGAGCTCCTTCTATCTGTGGATACACGAGTACGCCTTAGCCTCCTTCAACCAGTCCAGTCATAGTCTGATAATATCCCCGCTCTTGTAGATCATCGAGACCTTCGGATTTCAACTACAAGCATGACGCCAAACATAATAGCATGTTTGTGTGCGCGCAGCTGTGGGAGGACAATTTGGATAAATCAGTAATGGACTTCATTGAAAGCGCTGTTTTTAGTCCAAAAGCCGGTAAGGACATACCTTCCGTGTTGTACGTGCTGCTCAATTGCAACATCAGCTCTCGGCGAAGCCCCTTTGTCTATCCTTCGGCCCGCCTTCGTACACTTACAAAACGCCGCCACCCTCGCACGTCTATCTCCCAGTATCTGTGCACTCCTCCAGAGGACCCCGTCTGCCGACGTGTCAATTTCGATGAACCTGCCATCATGGACAGGGGAGCTAACACCGGATTTGCGGCAACAATTTAGGACAAGCTTAAGGACTGAACTGTTCGGCTGGGATAGCTTCCTGTCCCAGCGATTGCAGATATCACTTGCCGGATTTTGTGAAGTAAGTTCATCGTTTGTTCCAAAATATACCTAATTGTGCTGAATACCGTCGAAGAAACAAGTACAGGAAATCGAGAAGAATGAACATTCGTTACCCGCCGATAAAAGACCAATACCGTCGTTTTGGCCGCAACAGAAGGAGCAGTTCGGACAGGCCGAGAGGAACCTCATACTGTCGCTCTGGCCACGACTGCTGCGCGTATTTATCCGCCACATTGTCGCCGTTTGGAACGTCCTTACGCGTACGTGGTACCACTCGTGCTGTCGTAAATTCCAACTCCTGCTGACGACCAATCTAATGCGTTAGCTGACGATGTCCACTTCGTACGACGTATTGCCGTACAAGCACTGCTCCCGAGCGTACCTGCTGATATCGTCGAAGAAGCCCGGGCACTGCTCAACCACGCACAGGCCGCCGGTATGCCCGCGCCCACGTCGGACGAGCTTTGCCCCGCGTGCCACGCCCCAGTACCGTTGACCAACGAGACGACTGCAACATGCCCAAACGGACACGTGTGGGGTGCGTCCTTTATCTCCCGTCCTCCCCGCCTCAGTTCTCGTCTTCTTCATTTCCTACCTGTGTACTGACCATTGCGTCATCGGGCCACCGTCTCATCTCGTGTGCCCTTGCTGCGTCTTACAGTGCGGTGCTCAATCACATCCTTCATCTTGTCGACACCGCTGGTGCGTACCTGCGTCGGATGCGGGCGCAAAGCGCTGCAGCCGCCGCGGGCGGACCAGCCGGCGCAAAACTGGGCCCCGCCAGCTGCGCGGAGCTGGTTGGTGGAAGAGCTGCTGCACGCTGCACAGAGGTGCTTTTTCTGTGGGAACAATTTCGTCACGCTTGTCTAGGCATGCCGCCCGCAATTCATATGGATGTCCGTATGTCATATCCATGTAGCCGTCATTGTGACGTACCTGCATCGCGTTCAGGGTCCTACTTGTGCATCATGTATCAATGCCTGTTCAATAATCAAACACGGGCGTCGGGAGATGAGGACGTCGAATTCGTCTATTGGCGCCGTACAACTACACATGCGACTACACCGAAGAGCAAAGAATATACAGCGTTACAAAATGGATACATACGGTACTAACGCACGACTGACGATACATTGAAATAGTAGGATAAAGAACAGCCACAAGTGCTTACCCCGAAGGCGGGGCAGGTGAAGAGCAACACGACTTGGCACCTGGAAACAAGCAAGATCGTAGCGGGCTGCCGTGGGAGCCAACTGTGATGTGAAAACTGGTGTAGCTATCCGTGAGCACAAGAAACGCAGATGCAGATATCGATACCATAGCAGACTGGCGACCATCACCGCTCAACGCTAGATGCTATCAGCACGCCGTCAATGATAGCATGTCACGAGCAGGACCCCCAAGCCTGACTCCTTGACAAAGGTGCGCGGAACCTTGCGCTGGCCCTTACCGCGCGACAGGTCCTTGATGAGTGCCTTACGGCTCGGATGCATGACACTCTGGAGAGCGTCGAAGCCCTTGTCGCGCATGTCGAGGTAGTCGCGCACGTTCACGAATACGCGCTCCTTGAGCAGAGCCTTCGCGGCGCGAAGCGAGCGGGGAAGACTCGGTAGATTGGCGAAGGACGTCTCCGACGCAGACTGCTCAGCGGCAGCCGTGTCGGGGCAGAGGCCGAGCTCGATGATGAGAGCCTGGAGGAACGTGAGGTCGGAATTGCTCTTCGGCTTGTGTGACGGCGTGGACAGAAATCTATAGAGACACAGGAACAGATAAGAGCGTGAGCAAGTCTGAGCACGGACTCATTTCGGAGGGTATGTACGTACGCGGAGATGTATTCTACGGCGTCTTGGTAGAAAGACACCGAGCGTGTGCTCTGCGCAGGCGAGCTCTCCACGCTGGACGAAGACGCGGTCTGCGAGGATGCTGAGGCAGAAGAGGATGATACCGACGACGACAAGGCAGCCCTCCTCGCCTTCTTCGCTGCTTTCTTTCCTGCCTTCTTCACTTCCACTGTCGACAACCCCTGAGCTTCAGCAGCCTTCCTCGCGGCTAGCCTAGCCTTGTTCGCTGCTGCCTCAACCGCATCTTGTGACGCCTCGACGTTGGTAGGCGCAGCGCGTGCTGCGGAAGCTCTCGCAGGAGTAGCAGGCGGGGCTTGAACGGATGCTTTCTTCGCCGCAGACGACGGACTCCTCCTGGGCCTTGAGCGGGGCCGCCTCCTGGTTGTCGCCTGCGACGCAGGACGCACCTCCGACTCCGACTCTGAGTCGTCTGCCTCGACCTGGAGGCGTGAAAACACATCCGAGAGGCCGTCGGCGGAAGACAGGCCCGCCTGGCTCTCGAGTACGGACGCTGAGAGGCTCGTTACGCCCGACGGGACGGAGTGCACTGCAATAGGGGAGTCTGCGCGGCCGAGCAGGACGTAGTCCTCGTCGTCGTCTGAGCTCGTATGGGGAACAGAGACGACAGAGAGGTCCGAAATCGACCACACGATCTCTTCGTCGTCCGAGGAGTTGATGTCGGTGAAGGACTCGGTCGACGAGAGCGTGGGGTCGTCGTTATGGGCCGCAGTGCCGATGTTGCGCAGGGAGGATGCGAGCCTCGAGGAGGCTCCTGAGAGCCCGCGGGAGCCTGCCGCAGATGCCATGGACACCGTCGAGGCTGGGTGAGACTGAAGCTCTTGTGCGCGGTGGTGGTGGTGGTAAGGAGAGAAAGCGCGAAATGAGTGGGAACCCGAGCGGTCGTTTAGCAATGCGGTGATAACTCGAGTAAATGGGTAGATTTATGGCACCCTGATGCTACCCACGGCTATAAGTACACCGCCACGAGAAAGAGAGAGATACAGGAGATCGTCGGTGCTCGATAAAGCGCAGAAACGTGGCTAGGATACAAGGCAATCACCTTGCCACAGGGATGTGGCCCAACTGATGATCGTGAGTATGGCTATATGTTCAGACGGCGAACTGATGTATGTGCGCAGATAGTTTTATGTACATTGGGGGGCCTGCATCGACATGCGGCCGCCACGAGTCCCTCAGGAGACCTCCTCATCGGATGAATTCACCATCTCGGGTGATCGTCTACCACCTATCTTCGACGCCCCTGTCATGAAATACCGTCCGTATCAGCGAGCTGCACGGCTTATCAGAGCACAAGATCTGGAAGGAGGACATACCTCCGTGCTGGTGCTCGATCGAAACCTGAGACCACAACTGTTTCGCACTCAACATGTCAGATTGCGGTCTCAATCCGAGGGACGTCCGTACCCAATCCGTCATGCCAGCAGGCATACTCGTCAAAGGGGGCACCATGTCGGGCCTTGCGTGCGGCGTTCCAGGGTGGACCGCTGTCGGTCGGGCGCGTACGACGAACCGACACTCCCGCGCCTCTCGCTTCTGAATCCGAGCTGTCTTCACTTGAATGCTACGCGAGCACCTCACTTCCACTGGCAGTGCATGCCTAGCATCTCGGGTGTCAGAAAGACGCAAGCCTTTCGCGAGTATAATAACAAGACATGGGGTAATTGGACCACAGGTCGCTCGCTCTGGCATTATCTAGAAAATATGAAACGTGGCGTATTGTGTCAGCAATTAATGGGGCCAATGAGAAATCCGCTGGAGAATAACGACATACATTTGTAGAGACTCCTGACGTCTGGCATCTGCATGCGGACAACACGATATTGTTCATTAATAAATTCGCCGTTGTCTGGACCGCTCTGGCAAGGCAAGGAGGTCGATGTATGGCATCACCGACTCTTCCGCCTGACTTTGGAAAAGATAAACTGTAGGCACGCGTTTGTCGTCCATGCATGAGAAGCGGCCGCTAATGAAATCACTCACCGATGCAAGCTTACCCACGTCCGGGCACGTTGTCTTCGTCAATTAGAGTGTCGACATGTAAGAAGAAATTTAGTGCAAAATGCAGTCATAATGACAACATTCCCACCGAGCCTGAATTGGGTAGCTCACTGGCAGACTTTCTAGGACCTGGTGAGAGCGTCATGACTTTGAATCCAAACTGCCATACACGGTGTGATCCGTCTTTTGTATGATATCTTTAGCCATTTTGTGGACAAAAGCTAATGGTCAGTGACTCTGCGCAAGCGGATATATGGTATACTTACTGAAACGACATAATTGTACTCTCGGAAATAGACTGCATGAGGGCACTCGATGAAACTTTGGTTAACGGTGGGGTCTTGTAGTAGCTTGCCTCTCCAAGGAGATATTTACTCGCTCGACATTGCTCACAATGCATCGTGAGATTTTACAATAATAGTATCACATGCAGACTTACGGCATCAAGTAATGTGGAGGGCGAGATCAGTTCCTACAGTGTCATAGAGATATCATCAATGATATAGATATTCTGTTACAGATAGATTTTAGTCTTGTATTGGATACGTACCTTCAGGAATCAATACGCACCGCTGTCGGAACTTCATACCATAGCTGCCATACGCGACCCTCTCTCAGTGCGCTACAAGACAAATAAAAATTAAATTTCTCATGCAGAATATGTTAAATATATATCTACACATACCGCTGCGCTACCCGTCTCGAACATGGTGGAGGTGGGAAGAGAAAGTGTGCAGGCTACGAAACCAGGGCCACGCGTGGTGACGTCGACGCGTCCCGGGACGCGTCAATCAAGCGCGCGAAGCGCGCGGCAGTTTGCGGCACAAGCGGCGTTCCTTCCGCATTCCTCCCATCTCGACCTTTCAAGCTTTCAACTTCATCGGTTGCTTCTGACCACCATCTACAGAGCGAGCACAATCACCGTGGAGGATCACGTTGTCGATGCTGGAAGCCCTTCGCTCCTACGGACCTGCGGACCCTCGCGGCACGCTCTGCAAGACTGACTCAGGTGGTCGTGAATCTTTCCGCTCTAATCCACCTAGAAGTTGAACACTTCGTATCGTGATGGTCGGACATCTGTTTTGGTAACACATGACGTTCACTCGTGAGCAAACACATATATTCACCTTAGTCTGCATCGCTGATATCTTCGAAGTAGGGGACCACGCTCCCCTCGATGCTTCACTGAAGCAACTGTAACGTGAGGATGTGGTGTACGTATCGTACGTACTCTTCTTGTGGTTTCTATACATGCCGGGCGTAACTCATAGTCAGCAGTCTCGAGCTCTTCTCTCGTAGTTTGGCGCCGCATCTACGTTCAAAAGACGGTGCATCCCAATGGCTGCATCATCGGTGTGAAAACCCAGGATGCTCTCGTTCCTCTTCATCCTCCTTTCTCTCACCCTTGCCCGCGCAGACTTCCCTGACTGCGCCAATGGCCCTCTTAAGACGAACCTCGTTTGCAACCCTAACGCAAACTATTTAGACAGGGCGAAGGCGCTTGTCAACTTGTTCACGCTCGAAGAACTTACCAATAATACCGTTTATACCGCGTCGGGCGTTCCACGCCTCGGCCTTCCGCCTTATAATTGGTGGAGCGAAGCCCTTGTACGTGTTCTCGCCGCATATCTCGTCATCTATCTCCTCGCATGGTGGACTTACGGGATTATAGCACGGTGTTGCTGAAAGCCCAGGCACCTCCTTTAACCCGCCGGGCTCCGAATTCAGCTCTGCGACGTCCTTCCCAACGCCGCTTCTCATGAGTGCTGCGTTCGATGACGAGCTTATCCACGATGTCGCGACCGTCATCAGCACCGAGGCGCGCGCGTTCAACAACGTAAACCAAGCAGGATTAGACTTCTTCACCCCAAACATCAACCCATTCAAGGACCCTCGCTGGGGCCGTGGTCAAGAAACGCCCGGTGAAGACCCATTCCGTCTCTCGCAGTATGTCTACGCGCTCGTCACTGGCCTGCAGGGCGGCCTCACCCCGGATCCGTTCTTCAAGATCCTCTCTACCTGCAAGCACTTCGCGGGATATGATGTAGAGGACTGGGAGGGGAATGTCCGATACGGTTTCAACGCGGTGATCAGCACCCAGGACCTTGCTGAATACTACACGCCATCGTTCCAGTCGTGCGTACGAGACGCGCGTGCTGGCGCGGTTATGTGCTCGTACAACGCCGTTAACGGCATTCCGTCCTGTGCGAGCTCTTATCTCCTCCAGGACATCATCCGCGACTTTTACGGCTTTTCGGAATGGAATGGCTGGGTTACAGGCGACTGTGGCGCCGTGGGAGACATCTTCACGCCGCATAATTATACCAAGACAATGGTCAACGCTAGCGCTGTCGCGCTGAAAGCGGGCACGGACGTAGATTGTGGCGACGTGTACTCGACGGAGCTTCCGTCAGCAGTCAGCCAGCATCTCGTCAGTGAGGCTCAGGTACGCACTGCGGTCACTCGTCTATACAGCTCTTTGGTCAAGTGAGTTTCGAAGTTTCGTGATTGGTCCCGTTTGCTCACAGCTAGTATGCCAGACTCGGATACTTCGATTCACCCGAGAAGCAACCCTACCGCCAGCTTGGATGGAACGACGTGAACACACCCCAAGCGCAAGCCCTCGCGCTAAACGCAGCTACATCCGCTATCGTGCTCCTAAAGAACGACGGTCTCCTCCCCATCTCCAAGCACAAATTCCCAAAGATCGCGCTCGTTGGGCCTTGGGCGAATGCTACGACACAGATGCAGGCCAACTATAACGGCCCCGCACCATACCTCATCAGCCCGCTCCAGGGCTTCAAAGACGCGGGCTTTGAGGTTGCATTCGCGCAGGGTACTGCCATCAACTCGACAGACACGAGCGGGTTCGGTGCAGCGCTTGCTGCTGCGAAGAGCGCAGACTTGGTCATCTTTGCTGGTGGGATTGATGACTCGATAGAAGCTGAGGCGATGGATCGCACTAGTATCGCATGGCCTGGGAACCAGCTTCAGCTCGTAGAGGAGCTCGAGAAGCTCAGGAAGCCTTTGATTGTACTGCAGATGGGCGGCGGACAGGTTGACTCGTCGAGCCTCAAAGCGAGCTCTTCGGTATGCCTGTCTCCTTCTATCGAGCGTCATGCATTTGATATGCTAACACGCCACCAATAGGTGAATGCCCTTCTCTGGGGTGGCTACCCCGGCCAAAGCGGCGGCGCTGCACTCGCGAGTGTCATCACAGGCGCAACCGCTCCGGCGGGCCGGCTCCCTCTTACACAATATCCCGCCGCCTACGTCAACGAGATTCCGATGACTGACATGGCGTTGCGCCCGAGCGCGCATTCGCCGGGACGGACGTACAAGTGGTACACCGGGACGCCCGTATTCGAGTTCGGCACCGGATTGCACTATACGTCGTTCGGCTTGTCTTGGGCAGCGTCGCCGCCTTCTTCTCTCGACATTGGCACACTCGTGGCGGCGGGAAAGAAGGCGGGGGGACACCTCGACCGTGCCGTCGCGCACACCTTCAGCGTGAACGTGAAGAACACGGGCCATGTCGCGTCGGACTACGTTGCGCTCCTGTTCCGTAACACGACCGCGGGCCCGCAGCCCGTACCGAAGAAAGAGCTCGTATCGTTCGCGCGCGTCAAGGGCGTCCAGCCGGGCAAGAGCGCGACGGCGACGCTGCCCGTCACCTTGGGCGAACTTGCGAGGGTAGACGAGCGCGGGAGCAGAGTGCTGTATCCGGGGACGTATCGGATATGGCTGGACACGACTGGGGAGCTCAGCGCCGAGTTTAAGCTGACGGGGCAGCAGACGACGATTCTAACTTATCCGCAACCGAAGTGAAGTACGTGAAAGATAGGCAGATAGCACTTGCAATCGAGTTTCAGTGCTTTCCGTAAGGAGGACCGGTCCTCGAAAGACCGACCGAACTTCAAGGACCGTTTGCGGAGATGTGATAAGGACCCTAACCCCAGGTTCGTCCCTCTTTTTTAGGTTACAACCTATAACCCAAGAGACCAGATGTGCTAAGGACCCTAACCCTACTGGCTTGAACCTTGTTTCACTTCAGTGATACTTCGAGGTTCTTCAAGAGTGTCGTCACCTTGAGCTTGAAGCTTGAGTTCATAGGTCATACCAAGATGTTTCACTCCTCGGCAAGGGAGGAAATATCAACGAAAACGAAAACGTTCCGTGCAATCTCGGTCTGCAGCTAGTGGCACAGTACTTTGGCCCGATGGCGAAACTCACTTGGTCATTTGTTCAGCATCCGCAGCCTCAACTTCAACGTTTCGAACTCAAGCCTCGGATCTTTAGCTCGATGATATACTTACGGAAGCAACAGGATAACTGCTGTATAGGCCTACGGACTGGAGTACTGTCGAGGTGCCGCGCCGACTCGGCCTTGGAATGTTGAAGGATGTGAGCTCAAAACTCTCCGACTTAAACGCCTTTCGATATCACGATATCGATGCTTGGCCGTGTTGTTGCTCTTGTAGTCTTCAAAATCCTTGCAGTCTTCAAAACCCTTGCACCTCGCTCTGCGCAAAGTGACGGAGATGGCTCTGTTATATTATCCGTACCTCGCGAGAGTTTTCAATACCTCCTTGAGCATCAACCGTGAGTGGAAACTCATGCACATCCAACACTGCTAACACCACACGCAAGTTTCATTCCTCTCGAAGCTTCATTGCGCATGAAACATCCAAGGTGTACAGCTTCGATAGCGTACGAGCCGATCCTACATTTCAGTCTTCCACTCGAGCCCATGTCGTTAACGCCACATTTGTCTCTTAAAGAGAGTGGACACTAGCGATTATATTCTCGTTGTGAAGGCTCAACATGCTTTCGCTCATCTTCGTCTTATTCTCTCTTACCCTTGCTCGCGCAGACTTTCCCGACTGCGTCAACGGGCCACTCAAATCAAACCTAGTCTGCGATCCTACCGCGAACTACATAGACAGAGCGACCGCTCTCGTCGACTTGTTTACACTTGAGGAGCTCGCTGATAATGCCGTGTACAATTCATCCGGGGTTCCACGCCTCGGTCTTCCGCCTTATAATTGGTGGAGCGAGGGTCTCGTACGTTGTTCTTGCCAATTTCATCCGCTCTTTGCTAAGCTCACATGTTTGCATATAACAGCACGGCATCGCCGAGACTCCGCGAATGGAATTCTCGCCGCCTGGTTCCGAATTTAGCTCAGCAACTTCGTTCCCAGCACCGCTGCTGATGAGTGCTGCATTCGACGACGAGTTAATCCACGAGGTCGGCGCCGTCATCAGTACCGAAGGGCGCGCCTTCAACAATGCCAACCGTACTGGGCTCGACTACTATACGCCTAACATTAACCCGTTCAAAGACCCTCGCTGGGGTCGCGGCCAGGAGACTCCTGGCGAGGACCCGTTCCGCATCGCACAGTATGCCTATGCACTGGTCACTGGTCTGCAGGGTGGCGTCATCCCAGACCCGTACGTCAAAGTCCTTGCTACGTGCAAGCACTTCGCGGGGTACGATCTCGAGAACTGGGAGGGGAACTTCAGGCTCAGTTTCAACGCGGTCATCAGCATACAGGACCTCGCCGAGTACTACACGGCGCCATTCCAGGCGTGTGTTCGCGATGCACGGGCCGGGGCCGTGATGTGCTCATATAACGCCGTCAACGGCGTGCCGTCGTGTGCGAACTCGTACCTCATGGAGGACATCGTCCGCGGCTACTACGGCTTTTCGGAATGGAATGGGCTGATCACGGGGGACTACGATGCGGTGCGGGACGTCTTCGCTGAGCATAACTACACGACATCGTTGGTCAACACCAGTGCTGTTACTCTCGAGGCCGGAGTGGACATAGATCTAGGAACCGTTATCTATTCCACAGAACTCCCCAAGGCAGCTGAGGAGCATCTTGTCTCTGAGGTTCAAATTCGGACTTCGGTCATTCGTTTATACAGTGCCTTAGTGAGGTAAGCTTAATTACTGTTCTCAAACACATGGTGTCAGCTTGAGCGTTCACTGTCCCAGACTCGGGTATTTCGACCCTCCTGAAAAACAGCCTTATCGCCAGTTAGGATGGAACAATGTAAACACGCCAGCGGCTCAATCTCTCGCTCTCCGCGCCGCCTCTTCCGCCATCGTCCTCTTGAAGAACGACGGACTGCTCCCTATTTCAAAGGACAAGTATCATAAAATTGCGCTCATCGGCCCATGGGCGAACGCGACCACGCAGATGCAAAGCAATTACGCCGGGCAGGCCCCATACCTTATCAGTCCGCTGCAAGGTTTCCGGAACGCAGGCTTCGACGTCACGTACGTACAGGGTACCACAATCAACAGTACGGATACGAGCGGATTCAGTACAGCGCTCGAGGCTGCCAAAGAGGCGGACTTGATTATCTACGCTGGCGGTATTGACAACACTATCGAGGCGGAGGCTATAACGACCAATGTGACGGATCGGCTCGCTATCACTTGGCCGGGAAATCAGCTCGAGCTTGTTGGTGAGCTTGGTGCCTTGAATAAACCATTGGTCGTGCTTCAAATGGGTGGTGGGCAAGTCGATTCGTCGAGTCTCAAGGCGAATGCATCTGTATGTCAATTCCTCGAGTGTGATGCGTCTGGGATCGAGCTAATCGCAATACGTAGGTGAATGCACTGCTATGGGGTGGGTACCCTGGACAAAACGGCGGTACCGCTCTCGCGGACGTTATCACAGGCGTGACAGCCCCTGCCGGCCGACTTCCCATCACCCAGTATCCCGCTGCGTACGTCGACGAGATACCGATGACCGACATGGTTCTGAGGCCGAGTGCGTATTCCCCCGGGCGGACGTACAAGTGGTACACCGGAACGCCCGTCTTCGACTTTGGAGTGGGACTGCACTATACGACGTTCAATTTAACCTGGGCGTCGTCCCCGCCTTCTTCGCTCGACATCGGCACACTCGTCGCGGCGGGCAAGAAGGCTGGCGGACACTTGGATCGCGCCGTAGCCCATACATTCGGTGTCACAGTGCACAATACGGGCCACGTTACATCAGACTATGTTGCACTCCTATTCCGAAACACGACAGCGGGTCCACAACCAGCCCCGCGGAAAGAGCTGGTGTCGTATTCACGGGTCAAGGCCGTGCAGCCGGGCAAGAGTGCGACGGCGACATTGCCTGTAACACTTGGTGAGCTCGCCAGAGTAGACGAATATGGGAACAAGATGTTGTATCCAGGAACGTATCGAATATGGTTGGATACGACGGGTGACCTTGATACTGAATTTCAGCTAGTAGGCCAGCCCACGATCATCTCCACGTTCCCGCAACCTAGATGAGTTACAATAGCTCTCGGCCTTTTGATCTATGTATATAAAATTATTCAATTGATAGTTTTTTGAGGTTTCGAAGAGGATCGGTCCTCAGTCTACGGACCGGTGAGCGAATCAGTCCTGAGGACCGATGGCAGAGATGTGTCAAGGACCCTAACCCTAAACTTGTTGTTGCCCCTCGAGAGCGGGATCGGGATCGGCTAAGTTCTCACGCTCTGTGGCAGAATCGCTTCAAGTTCGAGGCTGGATGCTCTCGTTTTGCAGAGCCCACGACTTCGAATCCCGCCTTGCGACTGAACAAGAGTCGTAGTCCCCCACTCGTTTGACACAAGAAGATGTTGTATTGGACAGCTCGCATAGCCAGTGAGTGCGTCTCACTGGTGTTCGGAGATGCAACATGGAGACTCGCTCAAGACGATCGCATGACAAGTTCCAGTTCACTGCTTGTGCTATACACGACTCAGACCGTCTCAATCCCATAAATCCGAGAAGGCATAGGGGATTGGACTCGTGAAATGTTCACACATCCTATTGTCACTGCTCAACAGCCGGATTTGAAACCTAGTGGCTCCCCTAGGCCTACTTGGTTGTGGCTCCCTCTCCATAGTCAAAGCTTGCATAGCATCAGTCAGTCATTCAGAAGAGGCATGCACTGCCCTGAATTGAACTATGCTGCACAGGCTGAATGGAATGTTTCCAGATAACGAA
This sequence comes from Pleurotus ostreatoroseus, assembly GCA_005298045.1. Lineage (NCBI taxonomy): Eukaryota > Fungi > Basidiomycota > Agaricomycetes > Agaricales > Pleurotaceae > Pleurotus > Pleurotus ostreatoroseus. Next base: position 91,279 of record SWBT01000387.1, on the reverse strand, counting down.
AGCGCTTTCATTAAGCTCGCGAGGATGTTCCCTGTAATTCATTCCGCCCTGTGCCATTGCATAGGATACTTGGATAGCTATACTTGCGCATGCGATGAAGACCTCCTATCTCTTGAAGCTGCTGCGAGTCTAGGGTGCAGATAGCGATGGTGTGAATGGTCACAGCCTGTGATAAGCTGGTCACCGAAGGTAAGTAACAGTAATTCGCGAATATGAATGACTGAGATGACCATAGCATCATCATGGCCACACTTTTCAGACAGACTAATAACACGGCTACTGCGTGTGCGGCTCCTGGCTGCCGTATACACAGTCCCTGGCGTGACATAGTCACGACTGGGAACAGGCTCACAGTAGTCTGAGGATAGACGAAGAAGGCGCATGTCAATGACAAGAATGGATAAGAAAGATACATGCTGGCTGCTGGCACTGTCCTCGTCTAGGGTGACTAGCAGACTCTGCAAATTCTACTCTGCTGTGCCCATTATTATCTCAATCAAGGGCCCCAACTCAATGATCATGGGCCCTTGGCAACGCCCTTCATAGCATCTTCCTCTCTTCGGAATCCGCACACAATATAGCCCAGCCGCGGCATAGAACCTGATAGGCAAGTGAAGGAAAACAGTCTACCTTTCGCTTCTGCTTTCGTATATGAGCATGCGAAGTTTTTGGCTTGGTCCTCGTCCTCTCCGCAATCGCAGCCCTACTGAAGACGAAGCCTTCTTCAAACATAACATAACTTGCCCACTCGTGCGCTTATAATTATATCCGTACCTTCGTCCTCTTACACTGAACGCCAGGTACCAATTTCTACTCTCCGCAACTCCACACGTATCCTCAAATATGTCACCCTGCGACGCAAACGGTGCTACGAACTCCCTAGGCATCATGACCACAAGCACCACAACCCTCGAAATTCCCGAGAGATTTTGGTTATGGCGTGGCTATACGCGTGAGCGGATCTATATAGAACGTCAAACACATCTGCACTGCTAAATATGGCACATATTCTCCAACAAAGATCCGTTCGATTACCCTGTTTACGACGAATTCGCCGCCTTCCCATCTATCAAGCCAGCTTACGATGTCTTTGGTGTTCCACGACGCACACGAAAACAACGTGGGTGGTTTCAGGTTAAACAGTGGCCGCCCCTCCCCACAGCAACGCCTACTGCGGGACCCCCCTCAGACCCGGCTACCGCAGCTGATACACCCCCGGAGCTCTTCGATCACATTCTTGAACACGTACACCGTGACAAAGACTCGTATACTAAACGTGATCTCAGTCACATCGCGCTTGTGGGGCCTCGATGGGCCAAGATCGCCCGGCCGCACATCTTCGAGCGTATTACCTTGCGCAACCTCGCAGATGTCAAGACGCTTCATACTTTTCATTCTACTCCGATCAGCCGCGTCGCACGCTATATCAAGAAGACCACTCTTGTAATGGACTGCGGGGAATCTCACCCACCCTGACTCCATGTGTTTTGTACAGGCCCACTTCCCTTACTCCTATACACAAGATCACGCATGTCCGAATACTATTACAAGCCCCAGATAACATTACGACTTATCGGACCGCTACCTAATGGAAGGGTTCTCAAGCGTCTCCATGACCTACTGCCCAAGCGAAATCCTGTGTTCTCTGAAGGCATAACACATCTCGAAATCGAGAACATGCACTTCAAGGCATTTTCCGATCTTCTGCAGCTTATCCGAGACCTTCCCTCAGTAGGATCCGTCAGATTCTGCAAAGATGTTACATGGGACGGGGAAGCGAACCGTACGATACCTTCAGTGACTTGGTACTCTGGTCGCTGCTGGACACGACACACGCATGACTATATATCTTATCAAGCAGACATCGGCCCGAATTGCATGGCTCTAGTATGGATGAACATCTTGCTTTCACCACACAGAAAAGATCGGTTGAACCAGCATGATGCAGACACTCTGTGCCGAATTTTACCAACCGCCCTCCTTCGTGAGGCTATGGTAGTTTCAGACTATCGCCTATGTCCTTCACATCCCCAAGTACCTTCCAGCACGCACACTATCGACTTTGGGTTTCGTCCTCTGCCCTCAGAAAACCTTGTGCCTAAGCTGCACGCGAGTAAGAGTGTATATCTCTATGAAGCCCAGTGTCCTTAATTGATGATTCTCTGTAACAGGCGCAGGCTCCATGACCCTGGCTTTTACGTTATGTTTTCGGGCTGATGGAAGTAAACTAGCTGCTCTGCACATCCGATACACTCCGCGATCAGCAATGCAAAACAGACAAGTCCAAGTTCTTGTGTTCAACTTCAGAGACGCTCTTATGAAGCTCGAGCTACCCAAACTAGTTGAGCCAGTAGACTGGGCTTCGATCGACATGCTCGCTTCACAACTCAATGCATTGCAAACATTCTTGGTCGTCCTGAAGTCTCAGGAAGATGTGCTCTACTTCCATAACGAGGTGGCAGTACCGAAGATGCCTCACCTTCGTATGTCACACATGAAATATCTCGCAAGAATACCGGGCTGGTATCAATATCGAGTCGCCGAAATCACGGATGAAGGTGTTCATTTAGTCGGTGCGTCTCAGCACGACACTTCCATAAGCATAACAGCTGACCGAGTGGCCAACAGGACCCTCTTTGGAGCGGTGGGAGGATGCTCTCGAGATGGCGTGAACGGAGTCGGTTTCGTCCACGAGTCTCACTCAGGACCATTTCTACACTTCAGGATGTTCGAGTTTCTAGTAAAGCAAGTTCTCGGTCATTGCAGAACGACGGAGGGCGCGACATGCGTCAAGAGGCCCCTTATATTATCATATTCTTTATTCTTTGAGCTTAGGGCCTGTTCGGCTGGTCGAGATAATTGCGTGTTAGATAATAACGCGGTTTTCTAATTTCGGCGCCAAAATGGTCGCGTCATCTAATCGTGGGAACTGTATTATCGTCTTGTACGTCCAGCGATGCGAATATTTCTGTTAGTCTTATAACGGTGCCTGAATCATAAGAATACTATGACATGTGCTGAGAGTCGAGTACATGATATAATAATAATTGAAGAGGCTCCACTTTGAGTTTGCTCGGCGAGTTGTAAGTCTAAAGCAAAGTAGAATAATCATTCCGCGCAACCACCGGAACAGCCAAACGTTGTTTTAATTAAGCGCCGTATTATCTAGTGATTCTATTTCGTAACGCAACTTAATATGGGATTAAGTGGCCAGCCGAACAGGGCCTTAATTATTTACGCAGCATCCGTCATGCATTATTCAGTTTGTGCGCCTCAAGAGTAGATCGTATGTACAGGAAGGGCCTCCGAAACGTCTTGTATCTATATGTCATTGAAATATGTACTTTGGTGTTGATATATTCGACACAACGAACCCTGCGACTCGTGGCGTCCGTAAAAACACTGAGTGGCTGCGCAGAGCGTAGGGGTTGCGTCCATGGTGCGGAATGACAATGCCCCGTCGATTAAGCCTATGGAGGCGGCTAGCAAGCGCAAACCTCTTCACATGGCGCGGCCGTTTCCGACTATGAGACCCATCAACAAGCAATCCGCTCTTGACATTATGGGCATATCTTCCAATAGACAAGACTATTGCCCCACCCAGCAACAGCGCACTGCTCCACCACGACCCCCTTCTTCCACAACCTCCCACCAAGGTCCTTCACATCAGCCGTCCGCCGCCCCAGCATCAGCCGCTGCCCATCCGGCGCGTGCAGCACCGCAGGCGTGGCGACGCTCCCGCGCTTCCCGCTCCCGAGCTGGTACTCCTGGTTCGCGCCCCAGACGAGCAGATCGCGCCCGCCGCTACCACCGGGGCCCGAGCGCGCGAGGGTGTCGAGCGTGAGGAGGACGTGGCCGGTGGGCGAGACGGAGATGGCGTGTGGGTAGATGGGCTGAAGGTTGTTTGTTCGTTCGCTGTCTGTATATGTGGTGTGTTCGGTCAACGTTGACTTCATATGAGAAAGTAATTGAAAGGACGTACATTCTAGCAGACCGCTGACATTTCGTGTGCGCACGGGCGTGCTCTGTGCGTTGCTGAATGCAGCGTTGCCTAAACCGCCGTAGAGTCCGTTACCGCAAGCGAGCACGTCGATATATGGCATAGCTGAGCCATCCGTCCTCTCAACCTTGAAGAATGTCAAGTCGCCACCTGTACTACACGTCAAGTCCGGTTTTATTTCCAGTGAAATTCAAGTTACTGACCGGCGTATATGTCCAGACAGGTTGTACGCATAGTACGGGGTGTTGACCTCCACAAGATGACTTCAGTCGGAACCGTAGGAGCTGGAATGGAAACGTTCGAACCCAGTCCGATTTGACTAATATGCCAGTGAGCAACTCGTCGAGCTACAGCGTTTTATGCGCCTTACCCAAACTCGTTCGCACCCCAGCCTAACACCCGTCCCTGCTCGGTGCGGACGAAGCTGCTTCGGTTCCCAGCTGCTATTTGGTCTATCTTGACACCTCGAAGCGCAGGTACCTCAAAGAGCTTATCCGACCAGTGTATACTACCATCATCACTTGGTGGCTTTTGATTAGTGACTGGACTTGTAGCTGGTCGAGCTGCCGGGCTGGTGTTGGCATATGGATCTGAGATCAGTTTTGGCGTAAGCTCGACGTTCGTTCGAGCTTGATGGAGATGAGGTCGGGATGAAGTCGAGGCGGAGCGGTCTGGGATGTCGAACTTTCGGAAACCCAGTTGTCCGTATACGTTAGCCTTCGAATTAATAGGATGGGCGAAAGTGCGACCGGAGGAAGTCAGTGCCAGGAGGTGATTTTGGCCTGCAGCTATCGATACGAACCTACCGAATAGTCAGTACGTCACTGGTAACTAAATCGAGAAAGAACCAACGTCTCTCCGTGTCCCAACTTTTCGTGTGCAGTGACTTCAGCAAAATCGATTTGTTCTTCTTCGCCCCAGAGCCAACCCGTACCCCACCAGGGGTTGCTCGACGGGGTCGGAGCGCCCGCAGGCAATTCCTGCTGGGTTGTATTCGCAGACAAGACATATATCCTTCCAGATGCCGATAGAGCAAAAACTCGATCGGGAGTTGCTTGCAATTTTGTGATGTTCTGTACAGTTATGTAAGTGTGTGAGCGCTGTGTTTCTCTCGATGAAGAGGCATTCCTACCTTTCCGCGGAGAGTTAGCGCGGGTTTGCCAGAAGTTGACGCATTCTCAGGACCGGCTGAGCCGAAGAATCCGTCTCCCCATTGGTAAACGTCGCCTTTCGCGTCGATACACGCTGCGTGTCGCTCGTGGAGTACCAGATCGCGCAAAGCGACATCCTTCAACCAGTCTGCTACAGCGGGCGTACGGATGGACTCGGGCACATGGTCATCCGAAGAGAGTGTATGCGTTCTACAAATGCAATGAATGATGTTAATTCCAACGTGAGAAGTATACGAAAGCGTACTTGTTGGATCCCCAGACAAGTGTAGCTAAGGATCCGTCAATAGGAGACACGCCGCGCACAATGGTCTCCTGATCCGCTTGAGACGTAGTGGACGAGGTTCCTGGCAATGCCGGCGCGTCATTGTGTATGCGTTCACGCGGAGCATACCATACAGATCCAGAAGCAACGATTGCAGAGCCAACAAGCCATGCACACTGCTCCTTCAATAGCTTATGTCCGCGAACTGGCCCAGAGGTCGTTTGTGAGAACAGTCGTCTCCGGACTAACGGCGTAGATTTCTTGAGCGTGCGAGATGCTGACTGCAACATGGCTCCCAGTTTCTGATAATTACACGACCTATGTGAGATAGTGAAGGTAGGAGGTAAGCTGCGAAACATCTCGAGCTCGCCACGGCTCGCGACATACGCACCGTGCCGGTCGGCATCTACCGCGTCGATCAAAGCGATCAATCCCAGCCAATAGCGCCCGCTGTATCACGAACGGATCAGAGCTGCTTTCCACTAGACCATCATCATAGCGCGAAGAGAAGTTGTGCACAACGATGGGTAGCGCATCGTCAAAGGCAGCGAGAACGTTCCCAAAGACTGCCAAACCGTCATGGGCCGGTGCACGTACGCCAGGACCCACGGATTTACCACCTTCAGAAGCAACCAGTCCGAAGGGCAGGATCCCACCTGAAGCTCAAGGAGCGAGCGAGACACGGACTGAGGGTGTGTTCTACGCGTCATTGTAACCCATAGATATGATGGTACTGACCGACTGACATTCAGCCATTGAGAGAGATCCTCGAGATCCACAATTCTTGGCTAAACTGAACCAAATGGGACCAGTTCAAGTCGATCACCACATGCGCACCTTCCGCCCGGTACGTAGCACACCCCTTCATTAGAATATTGATAACACACAGACGACTATACTTCACAGGCCGCCGAGCTTGCTCAGCGCGTGCACAAAGCGAGGCTGCAGTCGGAAGTTGAGGCGCGCTCCGCGCAGCCCACACATAACCACCTCCTCGCGGCCTCGCTCCATGACTTGCTGGAGGAGCTCAAATACACCAGGACTCGTGAGGATCTTGCGCATTTGGCTCGTCGCTACGACGTAGACGTCGCTAAGATCAGAAGTCTGGCGCGGTATGTGAACACACCGACCGTGGACCCGGACGGTATCGTCCGAGAGGTGGGAGACGATGGCGCGGAGACGACGACTATGAAGGTACGGAATGGCCGCATGTTGATATATTGCATACTGACTCCTGCCCTATTCAGGTAATGTGGAAAGATTCGCCATCTCTACAGTAACACGCCTGGTACGAACCGGGGTGCACGAGCTGTTCCAACCAATTTAACCCAATTGACATTGATACCGATGTTATACTACATTTTACGAACCACAGGCGTGCCTACGTGTACGCCGAGACAAAGCACAGCACCATGTAGCAGAGAAATATCCTCTATGAATTCACTGGCCATGTTTTACACGTAGCCAACCCCTATTATACATAGTCGTAGCAGATACGGAGAGGGAAGACAAACATTCAACAGGAGGGAAAACAACTAATCTCGTAATTTGTCAACGAAAGATAACCCACTAGTCACCCATCCCGCCTCCAGCTCTGTGTACTGTCCGATGGGCGGACGCGTCGCGCGACGGTCCGTCCCAACCTTTTGGTGGTGTTCAAGAAGAGAAGAGAATCCGCAGAGGGACACTGGCGTTCTGCTTAATTGACGAATGATGACGGAAGACGATCGAGGAACCATGTGTGTGTGTATGTGCCTGCAAGCATAGGAGGATGTCGGCTAGGAGAGGTGGGAGGGTATACACTCGTGCGTCTTCAACGGAATGAGGCGGCCGGCACGCAATAGAAGCGGAACATGGAGAATAGAAAGAGAGTGAAAACAGTTGGGCTGAAGCGGTCTGCACATGTCTCCAGGGTGTCACCAGAGTAATTTCGTAAGATTGTTCGTCGTCATGAGATATTTGCCACGGCCTATAAAATGATGTGCGAGAGAGACAGAAAGAAATACTTTGTTGGTCGAAAGGGATAGCCCCTCTAAGCATGGTAGGCGCCCATGTTCGGGGTGTTCTGTTGGTACATCTGGTACATGTAAGCTTGGTAAAGATGCGGCGGCACTTGCGGGGGCGCCATGCCGTTGTACGGCTGGTTCATGTTGAGGATGCTCGCCGCCTGCGTCAGGCTGGGGGACTGCGCGCCGTACGGCACAGCAGCAGGGGCAGCGACGGCCGCGGCCGCACCGTTCCGGCGGGACCCGCCGTTGCGGGGACTGCCCACATCCGGGGAACGCATCGCAAAGGGATTGAACGGGTCGGTCGAAGGAGAGAATGCTGCCGAAGGAGGGTTGGAGTTGCGTCCGCGGTTGCCGCCGTTCCCGTACGCCGGGTCGATCTGCAGGCGCGGGGGGCCCGCCGCGGCGTTCTGCCCGCCCATCTGCAGCGCCGCCATCATGGACGCCAGCCCCTGGTCGGTCGACGGGTAGCCGGCGGGAAGACCAGGTACGCCGTAGGTGTTCTGTGCGGGGTACTTGGACTTCGTCGGTTGGGGTGTGTTCGCGGAGTACGTCGGCTGGAGGTTGGGGACGGGGAGTCCCACCTCCTCGATGAGGCGGCGGTACGCCTGGGTGGCGATCACCTTGAGCTCGATGAGGACGCGCTTGGTGGCTTCCACGTAGGTCGGGCGCGTCGCGGGGTCCACGAAGGGGCTCGTGAGGATCTTGTGCACGACAGCAACGCCGTTCACCTGATCGCCCAAGACGTCGGTCAAGACATGGTCGTTGGGCGAGTTGAACAGCGCGTCGACAACCTGTGCGGACGCCTCAGGCTCCACCTTCTGGTTAACGATCCTCAACACGGTCAACGACGCCAGCTTGTGCGTGCAGAGATGGGAGAGGTGCGGCGTAAAGCGCGGCGCCAACAGCGAGTAGCGCGACGGGAAGTTCGAGGCGTCCAGGAGCCAGGTCAGCAGGAGCGCGCCGTTGGGGTTCGTAGCCAGAGGAATAGAATTCAGGATGACCGCCGTGGCAATCCTGCGCTGCTGGCTGATGGTGATGTGGGTGCTCTCGAGACAGGCCCTCATGCTACGCGCACCGAAGCGGCCCTGCGCAACCTCCCAGAGACGGTCGGTCATGGCCTCGAACAGGAAGTCCGTAGCAGGGGCGCCGAAGCGCAGGCAGCACCTAGCAAGCGGGGATTAGCATACTAACAACTGACCAAGTAGTCATGTAGACACTCACTGAACGACATAGTTTCCGAACTGGTCGAGCAAGAGCGGCGGCACGTACGGACGCAAGTTCTGCGTCACCAGCTGCACCTCCTCAGGCGTCTGCACGCATTCGATGATCTTCTGCGCCGCCCACGTCCCGTTCTTGTGGATACCGATCATCGCCAGGTGCGGCGCAATGCGCTCGAGCATCGCCAGGCGCGGGCCGGGCGAACACTTCTCAAACAATTTTTGCACGACCTGCGCGTCCCAGCAAAAAAAACGCAAAAAAAGGAAATTGAAAACTGTCAGTAACCCAGCATTTTCGAGATACCTCGAGGCAGAGGCAGAGGCAGGGGCAGCGCGCGACGTACCGTGTTCCCGAGCCAGTCAGAAGCAAGGTCGACGATCTCGCCGTCGAGGAAGTCCGCCGCGACGTTGTCGATCTCCTCGGTCGTGATGTTGCTGGTGTCGAGCCGCTTGCGGAGCTCGCGCAGCTTCGACGCGTCCCAGCGCCGATTATGGGGTCTCTCTGAAACGAGCGGAATGGTAGTGTAGTACATCGTCGGAGGGCGGAACTCTGAAAAAGGAATACAATAAACAATCAGCATCAGCGACAAGCAGGGAGGGGAAGGGGGTGTACTGACCAGCCAGCGCCTGTATGTCCGCCTCCGCGTCCGGGCTCCCGCCGCTCAGCTCCTTCATGATCAGCTGCTGCTCCGTCACGGACGCCTGCCAGCCCGGATTCTTGCCCGCGGCCTCGAGCTGCGCGCTGTGCAGCCCCGAGCCGACCATGCTCAGCAGCAGGTTCGAGCGGTAGTTCTCCACCGCGCCGCTCAGCACCTGCTGGTCGACCGGGATCGTCGCCGCGCCCTTCACGCTGCGCAGCGCGTGGATCGTCGCGCCCACGCTCAGGTCGCCCACGCCCTGCACGTTCGGCGGCGCGCTCTCGTCCTGGCTGCCCTCCTGGCCGTTCTTGACGGGCACTTTCGCGAAGCCGATGCGGATCGCGCCGACGTCGCTACCGAGCACGTCGCGGCCGTTGAGGGCCTTGCGGGCCCGCACCGCGTCGTCCAAGCGCTCGAAGTTGACTATCATCCCAGTTAGCCTGTATATGAGCAGTGATCGTGTCGGATACACTTACTGAAACCGCAGTTCTTGTGCGTGAGAACACGCGCGGACTCGATGGGGCCGAAGGGACTGAACACGCTCAGGATGGTCGCAGGGGTCGTCGTCGAGGGGATGGACCCGATCCACAGCGCGCGAGTCGGGGTCGACTGCAGCTGCGCGTCCATGCCCGCCAACCCAGCATTGTTACCTGTGGCTTTGTTCGCGGCACCGCCCGGCGAGGACGCGACGGGGCTGTTGATGTTTGTGCCCTTCGCGGGCGCGACAGGCGCGCTGTCCGCCTTGCCGAACCCGATGCGCACCGTCTGGCCGTTGGGCATGCCGATGTCGCCGCCGAGGCGGTTGAGCACGTCGTCCTTTGCGCGGATCGCGTCCGCCTGGTCGACAAAGTTGACGAAGCCGCATTCCTGCAAAGCGTCGGAAGCTAGTTAGTCATTGTATCATACATATAACCGGGGGGAGCGTCCCCATACCTTTTCCGGCAACAGCCTGAGACTCTCGATGGCGCCGTACGGGGCGAACACATGGATGAGCTGCTCGCTCGTGACCGAGCTATCGAGGTTGCCGATCCACAGCGAGCGCGTGGGGGTCTGCATCTGCGTCGCACCGCCGTCCGCAGACTTGGGCGAAACAGCGCGCCCCTGCGTCGCCGGCGCAGCGAGATACGGCGACGCGCGGCTGCTCGGGAGGTCCCCGCTCGGGAAATGCACCGACGCCCCTGCGCGGGACTTGTCCGAGCGCATGATCCCGCCCGGCGTGAGGCTCCCGGAGCCCATGCCCATCGCCCCGAGATCGCTCCCGTACGGCGACGGCTGGATGTCGCCCGCGCGGCGGTGCAGACGCGTCGGATCGTCGAGGTTGCCCACCGAGATCGCGCGCGGGCGCGAGCCGAGGCCCGCGCTGAGGTGATCCGCGCTCTTGAACCCTTTCGCGACGTATCCCGCGGACAGCAGGCCACTCTGTTGTTCTTCATACGCCTCGAGGGCCTGGCTGTGGTACAGATCCCGTCCGTAGATGCTCTCCTCTTCCACCTCCGCGCTGGGAGTCGAAAGAAGAGAGGCTCCCGCGGAGGAGCCGAGGCGGTACGGGTTGGACACGGTCTGCGAACGCATGCGAGAGGGGTTGGCCGCCAGATTGCCCGCGATGGCCTGCTGCGCCTGGGTGCGCAGCTCCGAAATCGTGGCAGGCGGGTTGTCGAGCCCAAGATAGTCGAGCGTGTGCACGTCATACTCCTCGGGACCCGACTCCATGGACGTGACCGAGTGCAGGTCGTCGAGCGTGGGAAGCCCGCTGTTGCGGCTGGACAGCCAGTTCGAGGACGAGAAGAACGAGGGCCCGAACGCGTTGTTGGACAGGCCCGCGGCGGGGAGCGTGAGCGAGCCAGAGCGGAGCCGGCTGTTGCGCTCGCTGAGGCCCGAGGCGGGGACCGGGGACGCGACCGAGGTGGTGTGACGCAGGTTGGGACGAGGGGGCGCAGCGGCCGCACCGGCGCCCGACAGCAAGTTCTGCCTCTGCTGGAGCTGGTCAGAGAACGACTCGGTGGACTGGGCGGCGCTGCTGAGGGTGCTGGAGGCCTGTGCGAACCGCTGGGCGGCGAGTTGGACGTTGGAGGGTAAGGTCCCGGCCCTGGCCCTCCTGAAGCCTGCTGGGAAGGACGCAGGCGGTAGTGTAGAAGTCGTCTCTCCCGCAGGAGTGGTCGTGGAAGGAGAATCATTAGGAGGGGAGCCACCTGAGGTCAAGGCGCGCAGCGCAGGGGGCCGGTATCGGGCACCTATCCTCTCCTCAGCCTCCATTTCTCTGGCCCTGGAAAGCGTCGTTGAGCACGAAAGCACTGCAGAGAGAGTCGATACGCACCTTTTGGCGTACGCAGCAGACGGGGCCGGAGGGGGCGTTTTCCCAGAGGGGACTCTGGGAAAGGAGCCGTTGTTGTCCGAGGCGGATAGGGACATTATAGGCCGTTGAGAGAACTGTTTGAATGCGATTAGGTATTACGAAAGTGGGTGAGGGACAGCGGACGCCGCGTCGACAGCGAAAGCAAACCAAACGGCGCAAGCAGCAAAGGCCGGGGGTCCGGTTGGGCGTGACGTGGGTAACTATGAGCAAGTCGTAAAATGCTGGGGTTTTCTGCAAAGAAAGCAAATTTTGACGGGCGAAGCGAGACAAGGATTGCCCAAGACTACTAAAGTAGGGGACTCCAGTAAATAGTGGACTAAGTAGGGTGGTGGTTGGGAGGAAAGAAGGAGACGACCTCTCCAACTCGCTGTACGGCCCTTTCATTCGTATCTAAACTCCGCAACATGGCGCTTTCGCCTCTTTTCATTCAAGCTTTCCTTCTCGTGTAAATACGTGCGTGCGTGTAATTACGTGCATTGCATCTGCATAGCTTGCAGGGGGCGACAATCCATGTTATATTCGCTATGTTACGGCGGGGACGAGTCTCGGCCACGCGTTCCCACCTGGCGCGGGAAAAGGCCCAGGGCTGAAAAGGGGCATCGGCTGCACCGCTCCCAGCACAACACATCCATCACTCACACCCGAGCCAATGCAGCAATGCGGTGTGATGCAGATGGCCGTCGCTGCTCCCCCTAAAAAGCCAAAAAAGACACAAGAACGTGTGCGTGCGTGTGCGTGAGCGGGGGTCGTCGTTGATCATCATGACGGCGGTGTACTACAATAAAAACAGCTACAACAGACTTCATAACGAATTTAGGATACAGCTCTACCAGTGCGCCAGCGGCAAGAATGGATGTAGGGTATGGCAAGTCAGTCCAGTCCAGGCAAGGCGGAGACGGGCAGCCCGGCAGCTGCGCGTGACGTCAACCAGAGCGTGCAGGACACGCCTCACGAAAGCGTGCGCGACCCTCTCTTTGCGGATCGTGTGCGAGAGCGCAGGACCGCGGCGCTCGCCACCCGCTTCGACCGGCGCAGCGGCCGCTCCCTTGCGCTCTCCCGCTCGCGTTCCTTCCCCCGCCCCTTCACAGACGGCTTCGGAGCGGCCTCCACCACGTCGACGTCGGCTTCAGCCACCGGCGGCTCTGGCTCGGATGTCGATTCAGGTACGGGTTCGGGTTGAGACAGCGGTTCCGTAGGTGGGTCCGCCACCACAGGCTCGGGATTGGCTGCCTCGACCACCGGCGACTCCTCCTCTTCCTCCTCTTCCTCAGGCGCAGGCGCAGCATCCCAATCCTGGCCCCCACACAACGTCTGGAACATCGCCTCCTCCGTCGGGCTCAACGGCGTCTCCGGCACACACACCTCCTCCCCCTCCGGCCGCGCCGCCACCATCGCCGCCGCCCTCAACGCAAACGGCGGGTGCACCGACAACAAATGGTCCTCCACCGCCCACCTCCGCCTCGGCGGCAGCTCCACCCGAAACGCATGCACCCGCTTCCCCTCCGCGCCCACGCCCGCCACTCCGGGGCCCTCCGTCGCCATCGACTGAAACGGCGGCCCAAACTGCCGCAGGGCGCGCCCCTGCGCGCTCGAGCGGTGAAAGTCCTGCAGCGGCTGCGGGAACAGCTCGTGCAGCGCGTCCGACAAGAACGTGCGCACGAGCGGCTCGTCGCGCACCAGCGCGCGCGCCGCCGCGAGGTCGACCCACGTCCCGCACACGAGCGCGTCGCCCCTGCTCACGACGACCGCCGCCGGGAGCGCGTCCGCGTCGGGCGGCGGCAGGCCGAGGAACTGCGCGATCGGCGTCACGTTCACAAAGTCGGTGTCGATCCGCCGGAAGATGTGCGACGCGCCGAGCACCATCTGGTAAACCGATATCCCTGCACACGGCGAAGACGAAAACACAAATAAGAAAGAAATAGTCAGTACGCGCAAATTGCCCGCGAGATCGTTCACGCGCACCTTCGAACGTCGTGGCCCAGATTGCCGGCACACATGGCGTCAACGTGTCGACGACCACGACCTCCTCCTTCTCGGAGCTTGTCGACTGCTCGCTAGCGGCCGCAACGTGGTGCGACACGGCGGGCGGGGCTGCAACGCTGCTGCAGGCGGCCTCAGCGCAACATGGCGGAATTGGCAATGCAGACGGCGACGAGGGTGTGGGTCCCTCTGCCCCAGCGCGTTCCATGGGCCGGTCTGGACCGCACGATCGGGATTCTCCGGGAGATGCCGCGGCAGATGCGTCACTGCCGGTCGAAGCAGGCGCGGGTTCCCCAATCGGGACAGGCGCCTCTGCAGATCGTCCCTCCCCTTTCGCGGCGTCGTGCTCCTGCCAGACGCCGCTGTCAAAGTCGTGCGGCTTGACGCTCTCGGGGCTGAACAGCTCGGCGTCCGCCCACATGTGCTCGCTCCCGCGGCGCACGTCGATGTACGGCTCGCCGGGCAGGTCGCGGAAGTACGTCGTCGACAGCGCAGAGAACGGCGTGAACGGCGACAACGGCGACATCGACGGGCTCATCGACAGGCGGTCCGTGAACGAGAGCGCGTCTTCTTCCTCTTCTTGTTTGATATACGTCGGGCGCTCGTCCTCCGGGCTGGGCAAGAACTCCTCGAAGCCCGGACTCGTCATCTCCTTCCACAGCTCGTCGAATGCGAACTCCTCGGGCTTGCGCTTGGGAACCTCGTGTTCCTGGCCCGCGGCAGCCGCTTGCGCCACAATGTCCATCACCTTGATGCGCGCGATGCTGCTGTCGAAGCCCTCCCACGAGTCCAGAAGCCCCTGTACGTCACGGGGCTCCTGCTTCACGACGACCTCTTCGTCGATGAACTGTGCAGGCGGCGACATGGGCCCAGGGCTGTCCCACTGCGTGTCGGTGTCCGCACCGAACTCAAAGTCAGTGAATGCGTCGTCTGCCGAGTCCGGGCCCGTGCCGGAGGGCTCGCTGCCGAAGTTCATGTAAAAGTCTTCGTCATCCGAGTCTGGCGGGGGAGATGCTGCGCTGAAGGCAGACGGAGAGCGCCAAGAGCGTTCTGGGGAAGGGCTGTATGCGGGCTGGTCATCAGATGGGTCGTCCATTGCAGGTGCGTGGGTTGGCATCGATCCGGATTGACACGCGTATGTCGCGTGTAACGCGTTATCGGTCGGTTCAAGCTTCGGCTGAAGCTCTTCATCGGAGTCCTCATCTTCTTCATCAGAAGACGATGACGAGTCTACCGACATCGACTCGTCGCTGCTCGACTCGTCTTCGTCGTCGCTCCTCGATAGGTCTATGATGTCTGGTGAAGGAGAGCGGGGTGTTTCGACGCGCGTTGTCAATGCCGGCAGACGTAACGTGAGAGGCTTCTTGCATTGCGGCTGCTCGTCCGAGGACGAATCGGAATCCGAGTCCTGCCTGTCGGCACATGCCCGTAACAGCCGCTTTCGCTTTTGTCCACACTGCTCCGCTCTCCTCTGCCTATCTCGCTCACGCTTCCTCTCCTTCCCCGGGTTGACCTCGATACCCTTCTTCCCGTTCTCGTTGTAGTCGCAGAGCCGTATGCCGGCCCTGGCGAAGGGACAAGGCGCGCCCGCAGCGCGACTGAGGTACCACACCATGGTGCCTCGGCGGAAGTTGGTGACGCGCTTATCCGAAGGGTCGAGCATACAATGAGCGCCGCCTGACCGGGAGTGGAGGGCGTCCACGAGGTCGTCGTCGGACGGCGTGCCGGAGAGGACGTGTCGGAGGAGCAAAGGATGGTCTTGTTGCGCTTCACAGCGCTGGAGGTGGTTGCGGATGTAAGTGGTGATGGCCTGGCCGGCTGCGGACACGCTGGAGGAACGCATACATGAGATAGGGTCAGGGGCGCAAGGCACGGAGGACGCACTTTTGGCACATGAGCCCATACTTCATCGTCATTTCCGCCAGATCTTTGATGGTCATAGCTTTATTATCCTGGAATAGAATGCGGGGTGTGAGACGGCCATCAGACGTTGGAACAAAGACGCGACGCACCACCGAGACGAAGGAGCGGCCGATGGCGAGCAGGACCTTGTTGTCCGCGTCCTCGGAGTGGAGCATGACGTTGGGCGGCGGAAAGTCAGGCAGGTCGGGGGGTGGGGAGGCATTTGGGGGAGCCGCCGACTTGGCCTTCGCGACGGGGAAGGGCCTGAGTCGCCTGGGCGGGGCTGGAGAGTCTGTGGACTGGCGGAGGCGGGCGGAGGGTTTGATCACAGAGTTTGAGCGTATGCGGGTGCCATACTGGTGCTGGGCCGAGTGCTGGGGCGTGGCGAGCGGAGGTGAGAGAGACGGAGTGGCGGCTGGAGCGAGCATGCGGCGCAGATCATTAGAAGTGGAACGTGCGCGTTGTTCCAGACGTCGACCGGCGAGAGGCGTTGTATGCGGGGGTAATTATGCGTGATTTGTAGCAGAATTTCGTGCGCGGCGAGGAAGGCGGCGGGGGCGATTGGGGGCGGGGAGAGGGAGTTGGAGGAAGGAGGAAGAGAAGGGGAAACGGGACACGCGAGAGAGTTTGGCGGGCATTGGTAACAGGTGCCAGGCGGTGCCTAAAATGAGCTAGGCTGATGGCCGCAGTCCACGATCTCAGATGACAATCTCGGATGACGAAACCTAAAACGTACCAAAAACGGCTGCCCCCTTTTTTCCCATCCCTGCAAACGCCGAACGTCCCCACGGCCGCCCCCGGGCCCCGGCCGGCGTCCCCGGGGGCGCGCTGCACGACGGCGGCGCGACCGACGACACGGCGGGCGCGGGCTCCGGGGCGGGGTCCGACGCGTCTCCCGGGCACCCGGCACGGTCCCCGACGCACCTCCCTCGCCCAGCGGGGCAGGGTACAGGCCTCGTCCGCTGCAGCCTGCGCAGAGGACGAAAACATATGCCCAGCGCCGCTGGTGGCCCATCTCGGGTAGATGACATCAGGAGAAGACCGCAGGCGTATCGCGCCCGTGCGCGTGCAGGCCCGTGGCTCGAAACAGGCAGTGGAAACGTCGCACAACCTTCCCCAGCTTCCCGCTCTCGGCAGCCTGCCCATCTCCAACACTCCGCCGCAAACAAACCTTGCTACCCCGGCCCTTTTGTCTCCAGCGAACTGGACTGGCCCCGCGCGCGACAAACAGCTGCCTCAGCTGCCTGGAAAACATCCATCCCTGCCTCGGCACCTCCCACCCACAGCCAAGCGCAAATAGCCACTCACATCTCGCCCGCCGCACGCGCTGCGCTTCCGTCCACGCTGCCGCTCCCTGACACGGCTGGACCATCATAAGATTTCCGCTCGACGTCCTGCCAGCTCTGACCGAATCGATACCCCAATAGGAGACGTCTGCTATCTCGCCTGAGACGCCCGTGCTGCTGCAGGTCAAATTGAACCCTCCAGCCGCAGGGCGCGGCAGCGAGATAGCCTCTGTCGGGCACTTGGCCGTCGGATGGCTGGTAGCGCAGCGTGTCATAGCATCCGCCCTGGGCCGGCTAATTTCATCAGTACATATCCTGCACGGACGCTCAGTGACGCACCTCGTGTCGGTGACATGCTCCCCCTATCACACACAAGCCGAGATACTGCTGCACGCCCACACCAAGACAGCGGACCGTGCAGCGCGCCTGTGCCAAAGATACCCGTCAACCACGCCCGCCGCTGAGTACAACAGATCCCGCCGCTACTCACCGACGGTCCAATGAAAGCGTCTGCCACCGCGCATGTAAACGCCCTGCACAAGACGCCCTCCAAATCGTCTGAGCGACGACCCATGACAACCGCCCTGCGAATCAGAACATCCGTTAATGACACTGCGAACACACAAGAAACTCTGATCTTACACAATGCATAACGCAAGCATGCACACAAACCCCGTGCAGATCGTCTTCCGTTCTCCGGACGGCGGTGTCGTAAATCGTACGGGGATAGCTGAGCTATTGCACTAAATGTCCGTCAAGATACTGAGACGGCGTCGCATCGCGCTAAGCTTGCTTCTGCTTGTGCTAGGCGAGAACAGGCTAGCATATGAAGAGCGTCAGCGACAGAATACAGTATATATTGCATTCACTTCGCACACATACCTCGAAGCTATACGGGGGAGACGCTCGTCGCTGCAGGACACTCTACAGCATCTTAAGCAACGAACAGTACAACTGCAGAGAAAAAATGTGCCTAGGTGAGGGGAATGGTGAGTTAGAAGGACTCGTCGTACTCGATTAACCAGGAGCAGTGTATACAATTGAGAAGAGTATATTCAAGCATAGCCTTCCCAAATGGTTTTCGAAAAAGATCACGAAGGAATAGCAGTAAAAGATGAACAAAGAAGAAAAGGAGCTATGAGGAGGTGAAAGGAGGTAAGACGGGAATAAAGGTGGATGTTTGTTTGCAAGCAAGGCAGTCTAATACTACTCGTAAGTCGCCATACCCGACGAGCAGACCATTCCGTAGGTCCTGTCCATACCTCCAAACGATACAAAGCAGAAACCAATGCATAAGCAAGCCAACTGCCCGACGTTGACAACACCCCGTCGAGCAAACGCATCGCAAGCTCCCTCGCTCTCACTGCCACAAAACGACGAAGCACACGGTCCACACCTCCAAAAAGCACAGCGTACTCACCAGTAGCACATCCAGCATATCCAAAAACATCATACAGGGATGCAAAAGAGTTAAAGGAGAGAGTAAAGACGAGCGAGTGGCTGGGGACGACGACGAGCGAGTCTGAGCCCGGTGCTCAGCAGCTTACACCCGCAGGCGATCACGTGACCTGTGCTGAGAGCCTGTGCGCGCCTCCGCCAATCGTCGTCGAGGACGAGACGTGGCTTCCCTCGCTCAATTGAATAGTTTGCGTTGCATATACTTAGCATTGGACGGCGTGCCTCTGCATTGTTGCACAGGAAGGCGAGCGACTTAAAGACGAATGTTGAGAACGGACGACGAGGTCTGAGTTATAGGAGTCCGGCAAAAATACACATTTGGGTTGGGGAGGGTCATTAGGTAGAATACAGACTCACGGACCAGAGACGAACGCAGACACGGACAGGGTCAGGATCGAGACAAGAACGCAGGCGTGTATGAGCAGGGGAGCTGTGAGCGCGAGACGGGAGGGTTAAAGTACTTAGTCTAGCAGGCATCGCGGTCGCTCGCCGGTACGTAGAAGACGCAGAGGATAGATAGGATAGTAGACTCGAGATCGACTGCACGGACATTGGGAGAGAGATACAAGGCAAGAAGAGATCCAGACGACATTGACACCGAAACCAAAGACACAGACAGACAGGCGTGTAGGGAGGACGCGAGACGGAGAGACGACGTTCACCGCGCCTTGTTCGTGGCGACAGCCGGGGCTGGGGCAGCGAAGGGAGAGATGCGCGTCAGCACAACAGCTCAGCTATCCGCCGCCCGAGCAGACCTACCCCGACGCGAGCTCCGGCCTGTCGCAGCAGCTGGCTCCTTCTCCTTCGTCGACGCCGGCTTCTTGGCTGTCTTTGCCGTCTTTGAGGCGGGTGCCTTCGACGCTGGGGCCTTCTTCGCCTTGGTTGCGGCGGCCTTGACGGCGGGCTATGAGCACACGGAAAAGATCAATATATAAAACGTATGTGGTATGATACGGAGATACTCACAGCCTTCTTCTCCGCCTTTGTGCTGCTCGTCTTCTTGGTCGCGGCGGGCTTCGTCACCGTCTTCCGCTTCACTGGCGCCTTCTCTGACTTGGCAGCAGCAGCGGTCTTCTTCGCAGGCGCGGCCGCAGCCTTGGGCTTCGCGGCGGCCTTCTTTGCAGGTGCCTTCTTCTCGGCAGCCTTCTTGGACTTTGGCTTTGGCTCCTCGGGCGCGTTCTACAGCACATGTCAGACAATGAAAGAATAAGACAGAGGCGAATAGAACACACCTCGTCGTCAGAGGATGCCTTGGGCTTCTTTGGCGCCAGCTTTACCTTGCCGGAAGTACCCTTGGGCAAGGCGAAGATCCCGGTCTCGGCGCCATGCGTAATGGCCCGGTTGAGGTGAGAGGTGTTCGCCGCATTCATCTCGAGGCTGTATGTCTCCTCAATGTACTGCACGCCGCATATCGTCAGTCAAGGCTCCATAGCCATACCATCTGCAGCTAGACTGACCTTCTTCAGAGTAGCCCTGGAGACACCCGTACGAGACTCGCTCTTGTTCGCAACAATGCATTCCTACAGCAACACATGAGTCACAAAGACAAAGGACACAATAGCGAACAAACCTTGATCATATCCTTCCAAGACGGGTGGCCGGCGGCAGCCTGCTCAACAGCCTTGCTCTTCTTCGCCGTCTTCGCTGTCTTTGCTGTCTTGGCAGGCTTCACAGCCTTGATCACTGGCTTCTTAGCGGTGCGAGGCTTCCTGGCCTTCGGCTCAGGCTCAGTCTCGCTTTCGGGTTCATCGACCTCAGGCTCTCCATTCTCCTCAACATCGTCCTCGACGTCGTCCTCGATGATCTCGTCGACCTCCTCGTGCTCGGGCACAGGGGACGCGGGGGCACTCTCGGCAGGCATGGCAGCAGGTGTATGTGGGTATGTGTGGCGTACGGAAGCGCTCGAGCGAGGCGGAAAAGAAAAGGCTGGGGAGCAGAATAACGGGGGCGGGTTAGGTGGGCAGTGGCGGAAAAGAGCGCAGGTTTTATACCGGGGGCACGCGTCGCGGTCACGTGGTCGCGTTTACGCGTTTGTTGAACGCAAACCTTGTTTGTCTGCACTGGCCGGGCCTTCCATTGGAAGATTCCGTTTGTTCGGTTCAAGCGCCTTCGTAGCCTTGTGCATTCCTCGCCGCCGGCTGTCTGCGGTGAGCCTGCGGTCTCCTGCATACATCGCCAGGAAAGCCCCCAATATTTCATTCATCAATGAGAGGAATATCGTCCGCAGAACGAGCCTTTATTCTGTATCTATTCCGAAAGTGCCGAGATCGCGTAGAATAAATACAGACTCGTCGACCCGCATCGCCAGCACAGTCAGCTTTTCCCTCTTCTTCTCCCATTCTATAAGCATCTCGCGCTCGTTCCGAGTCAGCAAACGCTCCTCGTCCTGGCTTACATCGCTGCGTTGACGCTTGTCGAGCACTGCTTTGAGCGTGGGCTCTTCCGCCTCCGTTTGTCGCCGCATCTCGATGTTGTACAGGGTCTTGTACATGTTGCTCAACTGCACCGCATACGCCTTTTGCAGGTCAACATACCTGAATCAAGTGCACATAAGGGTCAGCACTTATGCCATATTCGGGAAGATACCTACCAGAGGTAGAACGTCCGCGCGGGGTTCCGATCTGCACTCTTAGGCACCTCCTGCAGGCTGATAATCGAATCCGCCGCCATCGCCGACAATAACGGCCGTACGTCCTTGGGTGCCATCATTCCCACCTTCGAGATCTGGGAAACCGTCGTCAGCAAACAATTGTCTCAGCCACAAGTCCACGAGCCACGCGATCGAGTCATCACACACACACACCTGTTTCTCATCCATCTTCCCCGTTTGTAACAATAGACTGACGATGCGCACGCCGTCGTCTCCGTGCTTCTCCCTCGTCACTGCCTCGAGGATGCGCCGCCGCAGGCGGGTGCCTACGATCTCGAACTCAACTTGTAGCTTGGACCCTGTGAGCGACAGGAATGAGGCGGCGCGGCCTGCGGGCGTGGGATTGTCAGCGGATGCTAGGATACCACAGTAGTCCTTGATGAGCGCCATTTGTGACGGCTTTTTGGAAGAGCTGAGTGCCAGCCCGCTGGCCAAGTCCTCGTCTTCGGGTATCTGTGCCGCGACTCCAGCCAGCGACGTGGGATCTGTGGCATCCGATGTGAGTAAGAGCTTCACGGCTATGATTTGTATAACTCGCCTGAGCGGACGTCTGACAGCTTCAGCTGTTTCGTTTCTGATGCTTTCAGTGCGGCGCGCATAACCAATGCTGCATGATCATTGAAGCGTTCCCGTACCGCGTCTTCCACGATTTTGTTTCGTATGTGCACGTTGAATTTCTCGCAGTTCACACGGAAGTAGACGGCTTCCTATGCAGATCAGTGTGAGAGCCAGCGATGCTTTTGGAGTGACCGCACTCACGTCAACGACGTCCTCCTCAACAGCTTTCCGCTGAATGAAAGTCGTGTAAATGTGAGTGCAGAATCAAAACGGTTTGAATTAACCTTATGCGAACGGTGACCGCCGTGGTCTTTCGCTTTTCGTTTCTACAAATGAACTTTAGCGAGCCCTTATGCGTCCAATAGACCGCCACGAACCATGCCGATCTTCTCGGCCTCCTCCTCTTCCCGCCGCAATCGCGCATCCGCAGTCTCTTTCGCTTGCCTGAGCTCCTTTGCTGTCGGAAACCCCGATATCTTCGCCTTCTCCTCCGCCTCGTATTGTATGCGCTTGTCACGAGGTGATACATGCGAGAGGACCGTCGAGGGCTTTAGATACGAGGCTTCGACTAACTTGTGCAGTGCTTGTGTATATAACGCAGGCCCTAATATACACTATGAGTACGAATAAAGCGACAATACACTTGAGAATACGCACCTTTGACTGGATCGTATATGGACAGGTGGGACACGATATCTGGTGGGCGCAGCTTTCCATGATCCATAATATGTTGCACAATCTCCGCTGCCTACCACGAGCCATCAACGCACAGATCTCGCTAACAATGTCAGGCCAGAGACAGCACTCACCGCCTTCCCATACAGCTGCTCCGCCTGCCACACATATCGCCCGTACCGCATTCGCATCAAGCACTCGTCCGTATTCACCTCCAGCACCTCACCCTCCGCGTCCGACTGCGCGTGCCAAAGGATGTTATGTTGCACCAGCACGATGATCGCCGCGCGCACCGTTCGTGGTTTCAGGCCCGAAAAGCGGATAATTTGTTGGAGAGGGAGACGTCCGCGGTGCAATAGTACAGCGGCTACCGTCTGTAGCATATCCATGGAAAAATGAAATTAATTAGTGGTGAGAACTGAATACGTCGGTACGTACCCCTGTCAGCGGCCCAAACTCCGTTCGTATGATACATTCACATAGGTTTGCGGTGTTCGCATCGGTCATGTCAAGGTAGGGTAGGTTTCGTGCAGCGTACTATTAGTAGCCGACTTCTAGTTGAGGGTCGGTCGAGTATCGAGTTTGTATTCCACAAGACGTAAGAGGGTCTAAGGCACTATATGGCCAGATGTAGGTAGGCTTCAGTGATCGTAAATGTCGATAGCCTCAATATTAGACGGCGATTAAGGATGGGGGACAGCCGAGGACGAGATGACGGTTCTGCTCAAACTTTCTGAATGCAGATCCGAGGCGCTCGTCATCGGTGCTTCTTTTGGCGCTCGCCTACGACGACGTGAACGGTAAATGAGGTTCGCAAGCATCCACTCGAAACATCGCGATTTGACAAAAAATTACAAGTTGAGATTCTCACCGACCGAACAAAAGATATACGTGATACACAGAATAATTACGGTTGGATCAATGCAGTGGCACGTCCGAACAAGCCTTTCCCTTCCACCCGCCCCCGGAACGACTCTCAATCTCTGCTGCCTAAGGACAACCTCTCATCTGTGAAAGTTAGCCCAGCGCCGGAGAAGAGATACGGAAACCTGTAAAGGAGTTAGCCGTCAAATGACAAAAAGGTACTCATCCCATCGTGTTTGGTATGCCGCATGCGGGTATCTCGCTGCATCGCTGTCTAGGTATCTCATCCCGGACCCGCTCTCGGTAGGACACCGAGGGCGGTACCGCAAGGACGGATACCCAGGCCGCATAGCGTACTTTTCATCTTACACAAGAGGGCCCCAATCAGTTGACCCTCGCTCTTTTCGTATCTAGGGAAACGAGGCGAGGTGAGCCATCTGCAAAATGTGAACACTTCATAGTCATAGACTCTTATCTTACCTGGTGACTCAGGGACGCCTTGCTGAGTGTCCTCATCCACGTCATCTTCTTCACGGGAGCGCTTAGACCGTGTCGAGGAGAGCGTGACTGACGAATCTTTGGAAAGAGCATCGTCATATTCATACAGCGACTCCTCGAGAGGGGCTTCTGGGTCCTCGAGTTCGTCCCATTCGCCGTCTTGCAAGTCTTCGGCGCGGTCATGAGCGTCCTCTGTGTCTGAATCATCATATTCTACAGCCGTAACATGAGCTCTCCGAGTCATCGGAATGAGTGAATAGTGCGTACCTTCTAGTTGTTCAACCTCCGGGTAGTCAGGGTAGTCTACGGTCGTTGCATTATCAGTTTCTGCTTGCGGTGAAGTGACGTCTTCAAATGAGTTATTGTCCAATACTTCACCGCCTATCAAAGCCCATAAGCGATAGTCACAAAAAGCAAATGTGCACAACAAACCTTCATGTGTTTCTGTGGGAGGCGCATCGGGTGAGTCATGCACCTCATCATACGTAGCTTCCGATACTAGATAAAGAGAGTAGTCAGCAAGACGTCACATTGGAGTCATGAGAACAAATGACTTGCCTTCAGTCTCCTCCACAGGCGCCTCTGCGTCCAAGGCAGATGTTGGCTCCACAGCTTCGTCTGTTTCGCCCTCTGCATCTGCTTCAGAGACTTCGACTGCATCGAGGTATTGAGCTTCAGTAGACGCGTCGGCCGCCTCAGCATAGTGGGCCTCAGTAGAGGCATCACCGCCCTCTTCAGCGGGCAAGTCCTCGCCGTAGCGTTCTTCGTCGTCCGCGACGTTCTGGGCGTAATCTGTGTAGTCGCCGCCGTCCTCTGCATCAGCATATCGGTGGACCTCGTCTGCGTCCAAACCTTCTGCGGCTTCCTCTGCAGTGACTTCGGTGCCGTATTCCTCGTGTGCATCGTCTGCTCGATCGGTGCCAGCATTTTCATCTGCCTCAGCGTAAGTCTCTGGCTGCTCCTCGAGCTCGTTATCGCCCTGAACAGCAGGGGCTGAAACATCCTTTGAATTATCGGAAGATTCTTGTTGCTCGTTTTCTTGGTCAGCTAACGTTTCTTCCTGGTATGCAGCATCGTCTTGATATTCTTGAGTGGGGGCCTCATCGTGTTCCGCGTAACTGTCGTTCTGCGGTACTTCAGTCTCAGCAAGGCTGTCTTCGTGAGCAGAGTAGTATTCGCCTGATAACAATGAGATCGATTGATCTGAACTGTGTAAGACCCACGTACTTGTCGGTTCGATGTAGCTCTCGTGAGCCGGCTGTTCATCGTATGCCGAGGCTTCGCCGTTGATCTCTAGTGTCAACTGTGCTATCTGATCTCGCAACGAGTGGTAGCGAGTAATAAAGCGGGGAGAGGAAGAAGTCAGGCGAAGACGGAGCGGACCTCTCAGATCTATGCCATCATGCAATACGTTCAGTTCATGGATAGTTACTTCACGCGCATATACGTTGTCCTAGAATAAAGAGTCAGCATTGATAGCTTTGATGTCGATGGATCAGGCTTACCTCTGAAATCCTGAGGTCCAAATCATATGCATCAAGAACCAGTTCGGAGTCAGCGAATTCTGCAATATTGCGAACAGTTTCTTCCTGACGGAGAGTTTCGAAAACGTTGCTTAGTGGTTCATAGTATAGAGTGGGATGCTCATGTAACAATAACACTGGCTCTGTGGAAGCACTTGAAGAGGCATACTCATGAGGACTTTGGCTGCGAGATGTGTGTGGCTGATTGAACATAGTACAATCCACAGAACCAGTGGACGTTGTGAGAGAGAGCAAGACCGCTGGCGGTGGGTCGATGTATACGCCGTCCGATATCTCATGAGGATCGTCGCCGTTGCTGTAATGAGCCTCTTCGGCCGGTTCGGGAGCGGCCACATCGCCGGATTCCTCGACATATTCGGTAGGATCCTGTTGTACATCAGCCTGAGGAACCTCGAGCCGGGGCACTGATTCCACGTCCTCTGCATCCTTTGCGACGATGTCGCCGTTAGCAATGACTTCCGGAACTGCAGCGCCTTTGTCTTCGAGATCCCCTGCGACTGCATCGGCCTCCTCTGAGATGCCGACAGCAGGAGCAGTCTCCTCCGTATTGCTGAAAGTCGCCACATCCGCTGATGCTGGGGCAATCTCGGTTGCCCCGGCGTCATTAGAAGTGTCGAGCGCAGCAGGGTCCTCCGCTGACACACCTTCTCCTACTGTAAAGTGAGGAGACGGCGAGTGCGCCTGTGCATGGTGGAACTCAGGTGCCGACCCTGATGCAGCTATGACATGTTCGTCAACCGGTACTGGGTGGAACGACTCGGCCGTGGCGAGAGGCTCAGCAGCACCAAGGACCGGGGTGAGCGACTGTCGGGCAAAAGTCGCCGGAGGGATGATTGGCGTCGGCAGCAAGCTGGGAGGCATAGATGTGGCCGTCTGAGGGTCGGTCACCTCGATGTCGAGCAGCTCGGCGTCGTGACTAAAAGCGTGCTGATTTTCATCAATGGCCCCTTCGTCCAGCATATCGTACTCCGTCATCTCCTCGTCCTCTACATGTGGTTCCATATCGACCTCGATGGATTCGGCATAGTCGTGGAGGGTCGTGTCTTGCATGGAGCTGCTTTCATCGCTCATTGTTGCCTCGACAGTAAGCCAGCCTGGCTGCATGGAAAAGTCTGATTCTGCCGCGTAATCAAGCATGGGGGCGTCAGTTAGGTCTACGTATGTTGATGTCGTCGTCGACATGTTGTGAATAGGCTCCCTGATGAATAAAAGATATCAATGTGTGGGCAGCGTGTGGGGGTAGGGTATTTGAAGGTCAGGGTTAGAACGAAAAGAAGAAACGAGGACAAAGCGTGGGATAAGATGGGGTGACAGGGGCCTGGCTGGTTGCCAGGACCCCAAACACCGCGACAAGGTGAAATGAAACTTGAACAAGCAGCTGGCAACAGCCCTCCTTCGCAGAGGCTCAGCAGAGAGCTACAGAGTTCACTGTGCTTATACCTGTGGCGTGCATGCGTACGACTAAATATAACTTAATCGATACAAGAGCATTGCGATACACTTCGGGGCTAAGCAGACTAAACAAACACAAGAACCCTACTGTTAGATGTTCTTAGCTTCTGCCACCACAACCTTGAATGTGCCGTTAGGAAGCACTCTGGCACGATCTTCCGTCGTTGCCCAAACCTCCTCGCTAGCCTCCTCTGCACCAAGGGGGACACCTACAGAAGGGCCACGAATGAAGAGGGTCCCGACGGGGTCACCACCGTTCTCAACAGCATCTTCATCGATTTCAATAAGCTTCGCCTCCACGTTGACAGCAGGCGGGCCAGCGGAAGCGACGTATGTGAATGTATAGTTCTCTGCTGCGGACTTTGACGATGACGATGGTTGTTCGTTGGGGAAGGTCTGTAAGTCGAGAGGATGTGATGCGAGAACTGGCCCAGATACGAGGGGATGAGTGTAAGTGTTGACGAGTGGGACGGAGAGCGCAATCCGAGCGGGTGTGAGCAGCTGATTCTCCAGAGGCCCTATTGGACAACACAGGAATTAGTGAATAACACAATGGTGGACTACTAAGCATATCTGACCTCCGCTGACAATAACGCCTCTCACGGTGCCAGCACCCTCGCCCATGACGGCTACTCGCGCACCGTCAAAGACGAGTCGGTCCCAGAGGCTTTGTTTCGTTGTGAAACCTTCCATGATACCAGACAGCTTGTGACGCCAGGCCATGGAGTACAGGACGAAAGAACTCTTCTTAGCTGTTTCGAGAATCGAAGAGGTCAATTTGCTCAAGTGGAAGGGCTTCAAGAATAGTATAGTCGGGGATGGCACAGGATACTTTTTCGCCGAATCTATGTCTGCAATGTCGAGCGTAAAACCTATAAAATACTGAGCTAGTTGTACGTGGGGGCAGACAACGGACACATACCGGCATCGTCAAGGATCTTACTGCTGGCGAAAGTAGCAAAGTTGGCGCCTTCGAACACGGCTGTATAGGCAACGGCCCTTCCGTATGCGGTCGAGAGCGAGTGTGCAGAGACGATTGTATCCAGAGGAGAGATAGTACCAGAGGGTGGAAGCAGAGTACGCACGGCAGCGACGCCGGCTGTGACATTCTCGTGTGTCAACTGAGCACCCCGAAGCTCGCCCGTCGAGGAAGCATAAAATGAGACAGAGAACACCTGTTTCGGATCTTGCATGCGGTCATGCACTGATTGTTCAGAGCAACCATATCGACACTCACCAGACACAATGGGAGGAAGCTCTGGCAGCTGGGCGCCCTGCCGCTCAACGTCTTCCCACTTGAGCAGACGGGCCGCCTGATCTGCCCTAACTTTGGGCTCCCCAACCACGATGATGGGGTAGTGGGAGCCTTCTTTCATGTCATAGACTAACTCAAGAAGCTGAGGCAAGAATTCAGCCTCGGTAATGATAGCAGAAGGGGTATGCTCCTCCAGACAAGGTGAGAGCAGAGATTGAGAAGTCAGAGTAAAAGAAGGGATAGACCGAGAAGCAAGTGCCATGTCTGCCACCAAAAACTCTGACAACAGCTCAACGTCAGTCTGACGAACATGGTCCAAAGGATAAAATACAGACCGATACCGTCGTTCAGAAGCAAGAGTACGTTTGAGTCCTCATGAGGGATTCCAACGACGTGCACCAGCCCAGCTGCAAATGCAGAGATCCTCTTTCGCAGTTCTGGGTTGGTTATCTGCAAATGGTTCTCCGTCATAATGCGTGTGAACGTGTACGAAATGAAGTTCATACCCTAGTAGACCATAATGTTCTCGGGGTATCTAGATCAGGGTTGGCAAGATCGAGCAGTACCTGTTGGTCTTTAGTGGGCCTGGCGGGGAACTTATGAAAAGCTATCAGTCAGTGGGCATCGAACCAAGTCATTCAACACACCCTTCCCAGCATTCCGGTCCCGTAGTTCCTGTAGACGGCACTCTCCCCGGCATTACGGACGCGTGCAACATCGCTCTGCCTTCCCAACAGGATGGGGTGAACGAGTGACTGTGGTTTGTAGAGATTGTGCAGGAGAAAGAGGCCGGCTGCGACCAGGCCGAGGACGATGGTGAGCTCATCCGTGACGAGATAGTCTGAAAGTCCCATGGCGGGTTCGACTAATGTAGTCCTGTGCTCAAGACTGCAATTCTGGTCGACCCAGGTGGTGGTTCAGAGCTAATGTAGGCCTGCGTTATTGGGAACTGTCGTAAGACGGCCCCGAGCGCACCGCTTGTCGTGTCACACGGCGCGTCTCATCCGGCGCCTACACCACGTGGAGCGTGTCTGTATTCCGCACACATTTCGAACGCGCTCCCTCGACCTTTTCCTCTTACCACCACCTCCTCTCTCCGCCGCCAGCTCTCGGATTGCTCATGTCGGTCCAGCTGAACGCCAAACAGTTCAACAAACGAGCGCAGTCCCTCCTCGACTCTTGGACCGTAAGTTTTTGCCGCTGGTTCCCCGCAAGGCTCGTGCTAATGACCGCGGTTGATTATGGGTGCATAGAACGCGGGGCAAAATGACGATTACAGCTCGATAGCTGAGTCAGATGCACTCTTCCTGGCTGCAGGAGATCCCGCTGGTGAAGATGAGCCTATGCGAAAAGGAACAGCCTTCCAGGTGCGTCCACTTTGCTGTGGCGAACCGCTATCAATGGTCGTAGCGTTCTTACGTGATTTATACACTAGACGTGGCTCTTGGGCTATGAATTTCCCTCGACCTTCCTCCTATTTGAAAAGTCGAGGATTCTTATGCTGAGCTCAGCCTCAAAAGGTACGTCTGACGTCCCCTATGGTTGCGCCTCGGAGCTGACGAAACCATGCCTCCGCAGCTAAAATCCTCGCGCAACTGCAGAAAGCCAACCCGCCTGTACCCGTCGAGATCCTCATCCAAGCGAAAGCTAAAGAACCTCCCACCGATGCGATACCAAAGTTCTTGGAGGCCTATACATCGCATCAACGGGTCGGCTGCCTCGTTAGGGAGACACATACTGGGAAACTTCTGGATGAGTGGAACAACGTGTTGGCGTCAGCCGAGAAGAAGCCCGAATTAGTCGACATGGCACCGGCCGTGGCCTCACTAATGGCCGTTAAGGATGAGGATGAACTGGTTAGCTGTTCGTCGCATCAGTGATGTTCTAGAGCTAACTTATGATACAGAAAGCGGTCAAGACTGCCGCAAACATTACATCCACGCTCCTTGTACATCACGTTGCAGATAAGCTGGAAACTATCTTGGATAGAGAGGCCAAGATCTCGCACGAGGCTTTCTCTGCCCAAATTGAGAATCGTCTAGGAGACGGCGAATCCAAGGGTCCTGACATGAGAGTGTGGAGTAAAGGCCGTGGTCTCAATGAGGTAGCTATCTCGCAGCTAGCGTGTATTACCTCTGAAATGTATCTTTGTCACAGGTCGACTGGTCTTCTACTGAGTTCTGCTATCCCCCCATCATCCAGTCTCAGTCAAGCAAGACTGGTTACGATCTCAAGTACAGCGCTATGTCGACTACGGATAATATGGCCCATAAAGGTGTCTTCCTAATAGGCTTGGGTATGCGATACAAGGCGTACTGCGTGAACGTTGGCCGCAGTTTCATTGTTGACCCTAGCAAGGTGAGACTCCTATGGATGACCGTTTGTCGTATTACTGAATCCTTGGGCAGGAGCAAGAATCTATCTACTCTCTGCTTACTAATCTACAAGCCGAGCTCCTAACGATCATGAAGGACGGTGCGGTTGCGCGGGACGTGTACCAGCATGCCCTGTCGTATGTGAAGGAGAAGAAGCCGGAACTGGAGAAGAACTTTGTCAAGAACATTGGTCATGGCGTATGTTTGTCTTTACTATTGTGGTACTGTCACTCACCATTTGCTCGACAGATGGGTATGGAGTTTCGAGATTCTGCGTATCTCCTTTCGCCCAAGAACGGTCGTAAACTCAAGACGGACATGATCTTCAACCTCTCTCTAGGCTTCCAAGATCTCGAGGAGGCCGGCCAGAAGTAAGTCGCCTTCCGCAACTTAGAGTTCCCACTTCTGACGCAAAGTTCTTAGATATGCGTTGCATCTTGTCGACACTGTCCAGGTTACTGCTGATAAAGCTGTTTGCCTGACGTACGGTGTCAAGTCTATCAAGGATACTATGTTCTTCCTAAACCAGCCCATGGACCAAAAGGCCGATAAGCCCGCCAAGAAGGCTCCCACGACGAAGCTGGGTGCTAACGGGGCATCTCCGGCTAAGAACAAGACCGCTGGCGGAAAAGTTCTGCGGAACAAGACACGGAGTGCTGCACAGGAAGAAGAGATTCAGTCTTCCGCACAGAAGATTTCTGAGCACCAGCGTGAGTTGCATGCTAAGTTGCAGCATGATGGACTGGAGAAGTACTCTGAGAGTGGTGGCGGTCTGGGCGGCAAGGAGGGCAAGACATGGAAGCGATTCCAAAGTTACAAGGGTGAGGCCGGACTGCCTAGAGAGGTAGAGAGCACGAGGGTAAGTGCCAAATACCCGCTCATATACGGTGCTTCTGACACCATATGCGCGTTTCAGATTTTCGTTGACAAGAAAGCGCAAACCATCGTGCTGCCGATTCACGGCTTCGCTGTTCCATTCCATATCAACACTATCAAGAACGCCATCAAGAACGACGAGGGAGAGTTCACATACCTTCGCGTGAACTTCCAGACCCCTGGTCAACTTGCTGGAAAGAAGGAGGACACGGTGCGTTTCAGCGAGTCCTTGAGCCATCGCCCACGGAATTCACATGACGCATATAGCCATTCGAGGACCCGGATGCGACGTTCATCCGTTCCTTGACCTATCGCTCCGCTGACGGTCATCGCTTTGATACCGTGTCAAAGCAAATCACGGACTTAAAGAAAGAGGTCAATAAGCGGGAGCAACAGAAGAAGGAGATGGCCGACGTCATAGAACAAGACATACTTGTTGAGGTCAAGGGGCGCAGACCTATGAAGCTGCCTGAAGTATTCATTCGCCCCGCGCTAGATGGAAAGCGCCTGCCTGGTGAAGTCGAAATCCATCAGAATGGCCTGCGCTATCAATCCCCAATGGGTTCACAGAAGATCGGTATGTTACTCGTTGCAGGCGGCCGTTATGTCAAGTTAACAAGTCATACATGTAGACATACTATTCAGCAACGTTCGGCACCTATTCTTCCAGCCATGCGACCATGAGCTTTTGGTGATCATCCACATTCATTTGAAAGCCCCAATAATGATCGGGAAGAAGAAAGCACATGTACGTTACCAATGTTGTGTGCCTGTAGTGATTCTTATCGCCTGCTTCATCTCAGGACGTCCAATTCTTCCGCGAGGCCTCCGATGTACAATTCGATGAGACGGGTAACCGGAAGCGGAAATACCGATATGGAGACGAGGACGAGATTGAGCTCGAACAACAGGAGCGGAAACGTAGGCAGATGCTCAACAGAGAGTTCAAACAGTTCTCGGAGAAGATTGCCGAGGCGTCGACGACTTCGGTAAGTTACTTGTGACCAGACGGTACCCACTCATCCTGACCACTCAGCAGACTGGAGACACGCTCGAGGTTGATATACCCTTCCGCGAACTGTCATTCGAGGGCGTCCCGATCCGCCAGAACGTTCGCCTTCAGCCTACCACAGAATGCCTTGTCCATCTATCAGATCCTCCATTCCTTGTCGTCACATTATCGGACATCGAGATAGCATCTTTGGAACGCGTGCAATTCGGGCTTAAGCAGTTTGATATGGTCCTTGTCTTCAAGGACTTCACCAAGACACCTTTACATATCAACTCCATCCCGAGCGCGCAACTTGACGACGTCAAGAACTGGTTGGAGTATGTTATTTTGTCTTTATCATTGGTTGCCTTGCTGACTGTCCTTTTCCGTAAATTCTAGCTCCGTGGATATTCCTCTTGCTGAAGGACCTGTCAACTTGAACTGGGGCCCAATCATGAAGACCATTAATGATGATCCGTATGACTTTTTCCAGCAAGGTGGTTGGTCCTTCCTCGGAGGAACTGCGGTTGAAGAGGTCGGTTCCATATGAGCGCTATGCCGACATGACCGCTTACTTTTCAATTTACAGAGCGAAGCTGAGGACGAGTCCGAGACAGAGTCCGAATTCGAAGCGGAGGACTTCGAGGAATCTTCCAGCTCCGATAGTGACGAGAGCGCGTATAGTGACGACGGTTCCAACGCCAGCGACGACGAAGGTAGCGGCTCCGATTTCGACGACGAAAGCGACGGTGAAGACTGGGACGAGCTCGAGCGGAAAGCAGCGAAAGGTTAGTTCGTCGCCCTGGCATTTTCTGTCGACATGTGTTGACCGTTTCAACAGCTGACAAAAAGCGAGTCGAGACGGGGAAAGGACATGAGACCGACGACTCCGATCGCCCCAAGAAGAAAGCCGCACCCAAAGGCAAGGCGAACGGGAAGAAGAAGGCGTAGAGTAGCTGTGTGTCCGCACATCTCCAGGTTTCACTGATCTGTTCGCATATGTTTCCTGTGTATTTCTACTCCACTGATATTGCTATTTTATGTCTTACGAATTGCCTCTCCTAGCATGCGATGACCGCTGAGCGCTGAGCGCTGATCCGCTATGCAGCTTGTTCTAATTGATTTCCATCGCTCTAAGCGCTCGCTGAGAAGAGAGACGACTTTGCCCGAGAACGGGATTTTCTATCCGGGCGGTGCACATTTATTGTATACGAGTACGATCGAAGTACAGGCTACGATTTCAATCATCCGCAACGCGCCGTGAGTTTGTACCCTGACAGTGCGTGGTTTGTGCTGACTCCTATCGAGTGTTAGTGCATCCAGACGCCGGCATGACTAGTGGCGCTGTCAGTTACGAACTTCAATAATGACCGTGCGAAGTGTGTTTCTGTGTTATTGGCCAGGACACGGCACAATTCAGCACCTGGCAAACTAAATTGCGCATCCGCATACTCATTTTTGGCATTCGATAGATATCTATTAAATCCGAAGAACCAAGCGGGTCTCCATAACTCTCAGTGCCCAACTAATGCAACTAGCATAATGGTTGTTCGATGTAACAACACGTTTCAAGCACGGTAAGCCGGCCTGCTTATCTAGGTTTGTCTTTTTCTTTTAGAAACCTCTTACCTTCTGGTCGCAGCCGCAATACCCCAACATAGCCCAAGTGGCACGTTGTCACCTCATGGTACACTGCCCTTCCTGCGCTTTAATAACACATTTCAATCAGCCCTTCTTGCTATACGCATCGACAACCCAATGGCTACATCATATGGCCTCTCATCAACCCTGGTGAAGGTGTCTTATGGTTCCGAAGCTCTGCCTCCGGTCCTATCTTCTCCTTACCGCCATACACTCAGGCTTGAAGGCGATGCAGAGTATGTATTGGCCAACAATTCAGAAGACGTGCTCGCAACGATCTATGACCACTCCCAGCATGCCGGTATCAGTAGCGGCTGCGCAGAGTTGTTGCGCCGTGGCTCGAAATGTACATTGACGAGACTTGTCGAGGCCCGGTGTTCAAGCATACTACAGTGCAAGGTCTCCTAACGAGTCCCCGACTGGACAGTCCGAGTATTTCGTAGGCATGCTCGGACGCCGCTTCATGAAAGTTTCCGTGACCCACAACAAACCACTAAGGCCACAGGTTTCCCTTGAGGTCTATATAGAATTCTATCAAAGTAAAGTACGCACGTAAGTTCATACGTGGGGCTGGTGGCTGGGCCATCTCACCTTACTTGTCTCTTCTCACAGAAAACTTCCGACCCACCGTCCTCGTAGTATGATCCCAGGGAGGACGACTGATTTCACTACCCAACTACGGTGACACTCATCGTTGGATATGTGGGTTTAGGCGTCGTGAATTTCGAGGTCTTCTGCAAACATCGCCTATGTTTAGGAGGATTCCCCTGGTCCGATACGAGGCCTCATCAGAACTTATTGAATTTAAAATTGAACCCTTGTCGAATGTATTGCACAACAGCCCCTTGATACTGACCCACAGTCTTGCCGCCGCCGTCCAGTCGCCCGGATAGAAGCGAAGCTACTTTGAGCACGTTGTATAGCGGAACCTGAGTAAACATCTCGTTGACCATCCACCCTCATATGGACGCTTTTAGTTCTACATCACGGAACAATTGCATGGTCATCGTCCACAGGCTTCGCCGTCTCTCCAATGTCAGTCTGCACCGCGGCTATCTCTGCCGATACGAAGAATAGTAGGGAAGGAAATCGTTTTCCGTCCATTCAATAAGTATGCAACCTCAATCTTCTCCGAGTATGGTGGCTGTGAACTACACCGATGAGCTCAGGGACGTCTCATGACGGCGAGGATGGCTTGGTAGCTCCCAACAGACACATTACGCAGCTCCAGAAGATAGATGTCGTGCAGCTCGATGAATCCAGGGCCTACTCTCCAACGTTGATCTCCTACGACGATAGTAGAATTCTGCAAGATGCACCTTAGCAGAGATAAGGCAATACAGGTTCAACAAGCGTACCTGATCAATAAAATTTTTGACCACTTTGGCTACCTCGAATGCGGTTTTACTACGACTGATCGAATTGACCGTGGATCGCCTTTGCGTAACGACGTTCTTTGCCTTTGAGAAGAATTCGTATTGTGCCCACTAAGGAGAAGATACTTGGGTCAGCGGCAAAGCGGGCGCATCATCAACGAGTTGACATATCAAACAGCCTTGCATCCAACGACGACAGTGACCCCGTCGGGATCCGTGTGCGACGGTAGGCGAGAGGCATGGCGACTTGTCGCGACCACTTGATACACACCTGGATGTGGAACGTAACTTTGGTGCCGGTGGTTGGATGAAACACTGGGTCGTCGGGCCCGAGGAGGTACGCAAAGTTTCTGTGGAAAGCCTCAGACAGAGGGAATCCTAATCGCCCGTCGGCGAGGTGGAATTGAATAGCGGGTCGTTCGATCCACGTTTGATTTGGTACACGATACAGGATGGTTGGAACCGGCTCTAAGAAGGCCGTTGGCAGCGGTGGCTGTCACTCGTGGTCAGTATCATCATGTGCAGATAGATGACCAACGGACCTGAGAATAGTAGTGAGGAGGCATGATGTAGTCGCTCATCGTAGAGGCAGCTGAGGGTAGTGATGCTGCTGGATACAGGGGCGGGAGCTTTGCAAGTGCAGATGGGACAGTGTGAACACAGAAGTTGGGGTTTTATAGTTATGTTGCTGGCGTCATTACGCACATCAAGGTATCAACGCGTGAGTTCATCCAGGGTTTCTCGTCCCTGCTTCGCCACGATAGCGAACGCAAGCAGAACCTTGACGACCGCAAGCCCGGTGGTAAAGAACCTTGGTACCTGATGCACAGGTTGTGTCGAATGACACGATCATTAAAAACGAATACAAAGATGTGTATACTCCCGCATGTTTGCCCAGCGGTAGATAGCACTGACAGGAGCCCGTTTCGGTTACCAGAGACAAGGCTCAAGGTGATACGACGAGGACATAATCTACGGCACCCTTGATCCTGTGAGCAAGGATCGAGAGGTGAAGCATCGGCACCCCATGTCCAGAAATCATCGTCCTCCGTGGATGTGCAACGTAAGGCCGCCTAGGAAGCGCGCTTTCCTGTATAGCACACCACATGCACATGGGTGTAATGCTGTGTTAATACTTTTGCGCTGCCCGAAGCTGATGAACGATGAATATTAATGCTTACGGTGCAAAATATCGATGCTTACGTTTTCTATATATCTGCGCTCGCAGAGGGGCAAAGAATGTACGAATGGATTGACTGATGATGCCCGTGTTGGAAGGCCTTTTTGCATGCGCCAGCGCCCAGTCCAACAGGACGGAAAAGTAAACTAGATTAAGATGTCAGCACCGCCTCCAGACAGAAGAATGGGCCCTGAATGCCTCTTAGGTACTTGTTAGAACACGAAGAACCCTCGAGGTGAACATGCTGCGCCGTATCAGCAGTGGACGAACATGCAGATGCTGTTCACTTCGGCAACCTTAATCATGTTTTAAGCTTAGACTTCGAAAACTCTGCTGTTGTATTTTTCGAGCAAATGTCAATCAGAGAAAGGTTCGTGCCTAAAATGCAGGTACGTAAGGAATATCCTGAAGCTGCATTGCACGAACCTAGATCAGTGTTCCACTTGATGGACACCATCGAATTCCTCGGAACCCTAGGCGTGATCTGTGCAGTTTCACCAGCAACTGAGTGACATAAATTGCCAGTATCATCGTGCGGCTATGTCCTTAGTAGATTTTTACCATGCGGTTATCTGGCCCTTGACAGAACTTCCATAGGCTTTGTGTGAGTGTTACATTCGCCGAAGTTAGATCGTACCTCCTGTAGTATTCAGATAGAAGCATCTAGGTAAAATCAGATGAGATTCTCGTGATGACAGATAGAAAGACACATACGGTCTGTGCCAGTGCAATGGAATCAAGCGATTATCCGTGGACCGCCTCATGATTGAATACTTCGCCACTTGTCGGGCCATTATCCATCTCACCCAACGTAGGTAGAGCAGCTATGGTATCACATTTTTCAATGGTACTGAGGCGAGACCACAGCTCGAGATAGAAAAACGACCGATGCATAAGGGTTAGGGGATGCTAAGATGGAAAAGCGCACCAGCGTGACGGCCACACGCTTGCCACATGCTTCGGGGTCTTGCGGCATCCGGGCCGATCAGACTAACGCCTGGTCCTGGACAACTATCATATCACGTCGCGCTGTTGCAAACTTACACGCTTTGCATGCAACTTCCACCACACTCGGCCAACCGTCCCACAAACATTTGCTGATCATGGATAGTAATAACGGCCTAAACATAGCCGAATTTCCCACTCTTTTCAATCCCGCAACATGTACTCGCAAAGGCCTGTGCCCTGTCTCCAGTATTCGTAACAAAGGAGATCCGTTTGAGAAACATTCCCTGTATTTTGAACAGCATGGAACGGGGCCTGAGAAGATTCTCTTCATCATGGGGTGAGGCCCGAAGCTTCCAGTGGTGTTTCGTTCTCCTCGCTGTGATCTACTGTGACTAATGTTCTGATTACCGTGCATCAGATTGAATAGCAGTTCATTTGCATGGGCTGGGCAAGTGGATTATTTTGGTCGGCTCCCAAAATATTCTGTCTTGGTCTTTGACAACAGAGGCGTGGGGAACAGTACTGCACCTCGTGGCCCTTATACGTAAGTCTCAGACTTTTGTGCTTCCAATGTTTGAGTGCCACCCCTCCTCAGGACAAGCGGAATGGCTGAAGATACAATAGCACTCCTCAATTATGTTGGTTGGACCGAACACCGCGATCTCCACATTGTTTCTGCTTCTTTGGGTGGCATGATTGCTCAAGGTATTCTTCGTCTGCGACATTGCCGCTGAGCACGGAGCTGACATCTCTCCGTAGAATTAGCCTACAGAATTCCACGCCGTATCATCTCCCTTACCCTTGCTGTAACAACTGCCGGCGGTAGGCCATGGAACAATCTTCCGCCGGTACGTACAAGTGTCATATCAACATTACTCCGCTGACACAAACTCTAGTGGGAGGGCTTCGTAGCACTTACTAAGTGAGAGCTACCGTCGGCATTCGCAGTCGACCGACAGTATTGACGACCATGTGATTATAGGCTCACGTTGACACCGGGGCTCCAGAACGAAGACAAAATACCGATGATACACAACATGGTGTTCCCGACAGATTGGCTTGATACCAAAGCCGAGGGAGATCCCCAGGGTCGGACGAACCGCGAGGTCCAAACGGAGGTATCTTGATGACAGCTGTGTATCGCTATGTAACCCTGATCTTCGATGTGCAAGGTGTACCGCAAGCGAATGGAAATCACAAGACCGCAGACACTCATGGGAACGCTGTCGCAGATGGCGGCTGGGCTGACCCATAACGTCTCGCCGGAACGACTTCGTCATATCTCAAAGAGCATTCCCAAGGTTCTCATCATTACTGGAGATGAGGATCACCTCGTGCGACCCGATTGTAGCGTTCATCTCAAAGAGCAAATGCCAGAAGCCGAATTGATCCAGTGGGAACACACCGGGCATGGTATTCATGTGCAATGGAATAGCCGGTTTAGCGCATTACTGGAACGGGTGTTTGAAGAGGGTAGAGAACGCGCGAGGTCCTTTTCGGAAGAGTAGATCCTCTATGTAGACTGTGCCTCGCGTTCCGCGTCGGCCGTATTGCTGATCTTCTTAATTATTTCTTGATATTGGCATCTATCTTCCGGTGATTATTCGCGATGGTTAGAAGACCGGATACGTACTGTCTTTGATATAGATAAGGATAGAACTACATGCAAGCCGCCCGCATTTTATTGTCAGCGTTGCGTGCAGCGCGATGTGATCGTTCAAGAGGTAATATCAATGAGGAGCTTCGGCTGGGCAGTCTGAGCTTGAATCCAACGCTCGATCTATACCAGGATTCGTCAGCCTCAACACACCAGCACACCAGCCTCAACGACCAGCCTCGCAGCTGTAAGCCTCCACAAACCGTATAAGAGTCGGTCTAGTCTCTGCAACGCCCATATTCAACTCTTGTACTCAGACTCTCACCGCCACCAACTTTTCTACTACCGGACGGTGGATGGTCTGAGTCAGTGTTGAACTTGATATTCAATGGACCTTACCATACTTCGATGACACCCTCGGATGCTTTCAAACCGCTGGAATGGGAGAGGGCAGACATGTGACAGAGATCAAGATGGAAGGGGGAAAAGGAAGTAGGATTCAATTAGGGCGGAGCGGAAGTAAAAGGAAAATACTGAGGTCGAAGGAGAAGGAGTGTAGGATGAAGAGGAGGTGGGGAATAGGTGGAGCTTGGGGTCTAAGGATTGAGGGGAAGGGGGTAGCACAAAGGAACGGGAGGATAGAGGATGAGGAAGAGTAGGAATGATGGAGGTAACAGTGAGGATGAGGGCTGGATAGGAGGGAGGGGTAACGAGAGATATGGTCGAGACGGAGAAGAAGCCGAATGGTCGAGGCAGAGGTCAGGGCCAGAGATATGTGGTCGAGGTGGAGGGTCTATGGGAATGAGGCGACGAGGTAGAGGTTGGGGTGGTCCTGAGGGAGGGCAGGCCCGGACACGGGTATCTGTCCTGGCGCGGACCTTTTCGTGGTTCTCGGGATAAGTACTCCTCTTCGCAGAGGCAGGAAACCAACACGCGCCTTAATTCAACGCACGGCTGTCCATATTAAACTTAGTCAATACAAGTGTGCTGAGAGACATTACTATTCATGGGTGAATGTATGCGCGGCGCGGGAAGTCACAAAGGTCACAGTATGGGAACTCCGTAAATTGCAGGTATGAGAATACGAAACGCTACATCTGAGAGGAATCAGCACATGTTCAAGGATACAAGATGACATAACGCAGAACTTACAGTAGACTCAAATAAGCCTCGCACATCTATCAATGCTCCTTCAACATCGACAATAGCTGCTTCCTAGCCTCGGCCTCTACTTTTGCGAGCAAATGTCGTTGCAAAACAGGCTCAATGCGCACGTTGGAGGGGTATCTGTCTCCATTCTTTTCCTTCTCCGCCCTAAGTGTCTGGATGAGTGTTGGCTGCTTTTTGTCCGAGCGAATTGGGCCCTTCAGTGGTCGTGGTACAACGGCGGCATGTGTTTCGAGCTTGAGCTCGCTTCGAGTGAGCACCCGCACAAACACAGGTACTGATGGTCGCATTTATACTCTACCAAGTTTTGGGTCCATGTATGAATTTGTTGCACAGTGAGAACAGAGAGATTTTGGCTACTCACCAAGGGGGCGGGTGGAAGAGAGGTCGGAGTTCGCAAACGCCCATCGGAGCGCTCATAAGCGAACGACACGTTAGAGCGCCCAAACGCGACCTCGAGCTCTGCCACAACGTCCATCAACCGCGAAGGGATTTGCGGAATATATGCGTCTCATTTCATTTAGAAATGCCTCCTCGCAAAACTACTGATCAAGTTGATGTCGCGAATCGGAAGCGGAAGACCGCAGAGAACACCTCAACTGCCGATACATCAAGGGAATTATCATCTAGTACGAGGTCCCAAGCGAAGAGGCAGCGCACCTCTGCATCTAAGGGTAAAGATAGAGCGATAGAGAAAGATGAATGGCCTCATTATTTTGAAGAGGTACGCAACAAACCAGAATGTGCGCAACTTCAAGCTGAATATAAGTCGGACTTATCCTCCAGCTCTTTAAGGTCCGGCTCTCTCTAGTTGCTCTACTTACACTAAAAACTGATGTGGATGATGACAGATTTTCAAAGCAAGTTATCATATCTTTTGGCGAGAATCGGCTGACTGACAGAACGTGTAGGCTCTCAATACGGTTCTAGCTTTCCTCTCGTCACGCAAAAGTCTTGCTATTACTTTCACTTTAGTGAGAAAGTCAGTAGAGAACCTGTTGAAAAGGTCGATCATACTCTGCCTCTATCGTTGTCACTCGCTCATACACCGCCCAGGCCCCTGGACTTAGAACGAGTAGCCGAGCTAAAGTGAGTATCCCGTCGATACGTATCGGGGAGTCTCCTCATCAAATTGTCGCCCAGAGCAATCTTACCGCATCTAATAAGATTTGCATACATCCCTAAAATACAACTTCAAATACATGAAGACAGTCGTCAACAAGGGCGCGACGACAAGGATCGAGTATACGAGGGATTTGAGGCCCGCAGTCGTTCGGCGCTTACAACTGAGCCATTGGACGAAGAGAACGTCCTCGTGTTGGATTTCCAAGATAATTCAACAGGCTCCAAGCCTACGGGTACTGGGTACTCGAATACCGGTTTCGCCACTCGATATATGACTGACACCATGTCGTTATTTTTAGTCTTTTCTCGCTTCCAGCTACCCTGTCGCCTGGGGCCACTAAGAAACTGATTGAAAAGCGGAACAATGCTTTCGTGGCTGCAGTTAATGAGTATGTGCCTTTCATTTATCATTTGACCCGTGAAGCTCAAAGCCTGCGCTCAGGTTATTGCAAGCGATGCCAGAAGGAGAAGATCCCGCAACACTGGTGCAAGCAGCTGCCCGCGAGCATATACCTATTGATCCTAACAACAAACAATCACTCGACAACGTGAAGATAGCATCGCAAAGCGGACCAAAAATCATACCAGACCCAGAGCACCGACCATCAGTAGAAACTGTTACAGTCGAACTGCAGATGCAGGATTGGTACGTAGGTCAGATCAGGTACAATAAGATATTCGAAGCTCGAGAAGCATCCACAGGTGATTCATGAATTGAACTAGGCCCTACAGTCCGCTCATTTTCCACGTAGCAACCCTGTTCAACCCTCTGTCAGAAGATGTAGCACAAGCCCTCCGAGACTCCCGAAAAATCTCGTCGTTCTTCTCGCATCAGGTCGCTGCAATTGATGCGTTAGATCAAGGAAAGCATGTCATAGTATCGACAAGTACAGCATCAGGCAAAAGTGTAATATACCAGGTATGCATCCTTCTATACTGATATGACGTTTCTTCTCACTCAGTATTATACCATAGGTCCCGTTTCTCAAATCCATAGAACAAGATAGAAGTGCTACTGCTATTTTCATCTATCCCACCAAGGTTAGCCCTCAGGTCATAGGCATATTGTGCTGTATTTGACGATGATCAGGCCCTTGCTCAAGATCAGAAGAAAGCGCTTGAACAACTCCTGTGCGCCTGTCCCGGACTTGAAACTATCAGGGTAGACACGTACGATGGCGATACGCCTGATGAACAGCGGAGAGGTATACCCTCAATCTTCTTACCCATTTTATGGTCTCTTAGCTCTTTCACAGCCATACGCGATACTGCCTCCGTCATCTTTACCAATTTTGTGAGTAGATTTGGCCGATCCAGCAAGCTCGTATCTAAGCCGCTTGATTTACCGTAGGACATGTTGCATTTTTCGATCTTGCCACAAGAAGAACGATGGCGCAGGTTCGTAACTGTACTAGGAGTAACGCTCATCAGCTCATATTGCGTTGTCCAGATTTCTGAAGAACTTGAAACTAGTTGCTGTGGACGAGTTGCATTACTACACGGGCACGTTCGGCAGGTACATTGATCTGGGCAGCTCTCATGTTAACTCTGATGAAATGTTCCAGCCACGTCGCCCAGATCCTGCGTCGTTTCCGGCGAATATGCGCGGCAGTCGGCAGTACGTATCATATTATTTCCGGTGATAGCGGCCCTCATATGTATTCTATAGACAGGCATGTTCGATTTGTATCTTGCAGCGCAACAATCACCAATGCAGGGCTACACATGAAAAAGATGTTCGGCGTGGAAGTGAGTTATATGAACGATAACACTTAATGCAATATAGTAATCGGCATTCCAGGACGTTGAGGAGGTCACCGCAGACGGCGCACCCTCCGGCGAAAAGGAGTTTATCGTATGGGAACCTCCTTTAGTTGACATCAACGACCCTTCGATGGGCCGCAGAGGCGCACTAACCGAGGCGGTATGTCTAGCTCGATTCCTTATGGAACGAGGTATCCGATTGATAGTGTTCTGCACGGTATGTGTTATCCCGGATAGCGTGGAATTTCCTCTTACGGTTCTGTGCAGATTCGGAAATCTTGCGAACTGGTAAGGATTTCGTGCGGCATATGAAGCTTACTCCCTCACTTCACTCGTCCAGTTCTTCAAAGCTTTGAGGGCAGAGCTCACAGCCCACGGTAGAATTGACATCCTGGACAGAGTTATGTCGTACAGGGGCGGTGAGACTTGGGCGTAACTTTATCACCGGGCTGTCTGACTTAGTTATTGTAAACCAGGTTATACACCCGCTGTGAGTACTTTATACATTGAGACTGAATGAAAGATGGACGTTCCTTCAGGACCGTCGCCGCATCGAGAAAGAAGCTTTCGAAGGTCGTTTGTTGGGTATCGTTGCGACAAATGCTCTGGAACTTGGCGTTGACATCGGTGTCCTTGACGCTGTGATGATGTTTGGTTTCCCTAGAGGTGGAGTGGCTAGTTTCGTAAGCAACCCTGTTCAAGATGCGATCGTCAGTCCCTGATGTTTTTATGCAGAGACAGCAAGCAGGAAGGGCCGGCAGACGCGCAAAGGATTCTCTCGCCATATTCGTAGGCAGCGAATACCCCATCGATCAACATTATGTGGCTCATCCTGAGGAGCTGTTCGAGAGGCCCCTGGATGAGCTCAACGTAGACATCGAAAGCAAAGAGCTTCTTGAGGCACACCTGCAATGTGCCGGACAAGAGATGCCGTTGAGCACAGATGACG
Organism: Pleurotus ostreatoroseus; assembly: GCA_005298045.1. Lineage (NCBI taxonomy): Eukaryota > Fungi > Basidiomycota > Agaricomycetes > Agaricales > Pleurotaceae > Pleurotus > Pleurotus ostreatoroseus. The sequence continues at coordinate 47,517 of SWBT01000387.1, read as the reverse complement.
AGAAATATTTCGGTCCTAGTTTCAAGGAGATATGCGAATCACGATTAGTGAAAGATAACGAGGGCTGGTAGGACGTTTGGGATGGTTTTATCATGCATAGTGCTAACAGCTGCTAGGTATACCACTCACCCGAGATTTCTGCCCTATCCGGCCAAATATGTATCGCTACGTGGTGCCGAGGACGACGAATATTGTGTAGTCGATGTTACCAGAGTGGGCAAACCCGGTGGTGTTGCCCGTATCTTAGAACATATAGAAGTTTCAAGAGCTTGGTTCGAGCTATACGAAGGAGCAGTGGTACGTGCATCATTGATATAGAGTGTTCATTTTATCTGTACTGATGTTTGGCTAGTTTATACATCAAGGTGTTACCTTTGTGGTATGTGTTCTTGTTGTAGTTCGATTACCCTTAACACTGAGTTCCCAACAAGATCACGGAAGTTAGCCACGATTCGAAGATCGCGAAGCTTATAAGATCGGATGTCAACTGGACTACAGAACCAAGGCACGTATACCGCAGCAGGGAATGTATCTTAGCTGATATTGATATCTAGAGATTTCACGGACGTCGATGCTTCTAAGACACTTCGCATTAGGGAAATTAGAGGATCCCCACACCTTGCATACTACGGCAGTAAGTTTATCAGCGCCTGGAAACCTTACTTAAGCTTAGTGTTCTGAACAGCTATCGATGTAATGACCATTGTATTCGGTATCTTTCTATTCATTTGGCCCTTATTTTCATCGCTAATCTTGTTTATATCAAGGGTTCTTCAAAGTCAGGTGAATACCCATTGACTAGGGACGATCTGTTATCGCTTCTAACGCTTAATAGGGATAAGAAGATCATCGATGCCGTAGACGTCGAAACACCCCCTTGGAGGCGCGAAGCCAAGGGTCTATGGATGGACGTCCCGAAGAAGATCTTGGATCTCATGACAGCCAACGGCATGAACCCAGCTGAAGCTATTCATGCTGCTGAGCACGCATTTCTCAATCGCTTTGTGCTCGGTAACGACATGGGCACAGAATGCAAGGCTGCTGAAAAGGAATACAAATCTACCGAGACTAAGCGGAAGCGCCCAGCCAGGTCAGTCGGAACGGTTTTTACGGTATCCTAACTCACTTGAGGAATAGGCTCATATTCTACGAGCATTCGGGTCGTACTGGCGGTAATGCAACAAAAGCATTCGACCACGGCAAGTTTCAATCCCATTCCATGCATCGGTCGCGCTGACTAAACCACCAGTGTCCGATATCCTGAACAAGGCCCATGACGCTGTTGAGTCGTGTACATGTGAAGCAGGATGTGCCGCTTGTAAGCCAGTGCACCGCTCGTACCTTTCGAAAGTCTCATTCGTATGTCTCATTCGCATTTTCGCAGGCGTAGTTAGTCCCAACTGCAAGGAAAACAACCTCGTGAGCTCTAAACCAGGTGCATTGATTCTACTCAAGGCGCTCCTTGGTAAACCCATCGACGCGGACCTCCTCGTTCCATCAGAAACCAAGGCTCACGAGACAGTCATTGCCGCAGCTCCCGTTCGCGCAGCGGACGGCGTGCAGAAAGAGAAGGCAGACTAAAGCACCATTATAAATTATACCATATATACCAGTCCAGATGATACCTACAACGATACCTCACTCGTCCCTCATGCAAGCGGATCGAAATCACCCCAGTCTGCCTTACTCAATTGTTTACCTGCCCCGTTTGTCGGCCATGATGGCTGTGTAGGTTTTGATGGGGCCAGGATGCCTCCCATATTCGCGGCAAATAATGGAGGTGCGGCAGCAGGCATCGATGAGGCCATGGGCGCCATTGAGGCATTTGGAATACTGGGAGCCATTGGAGCCATTGATGCCATCGGGGCAGTGCTCATCATGGGTGCTGGCGGCAATGCAATATTGTAATTAGGAGCGGACGGGGCTTGCGGTTGTATAGGCTGTGCTTGCATAGCAGGAGGCCGCTGTGATGTCTGTGGTACGAGCCGTGTCGAATTGGACAATGATGATCTTGCGGGTGTAGACAGTGAAGGCCGAGCCTGCAGTGGTGGAGAGAACGCAGTTGAGTTGAACGACGTCGAAGATATAGGTGTTGCGCCGAGGCCTCTGATCGACCGTGTGCTTGGTGAGGGTCGCGAGTAATGAGACGACGAGGTCGCAGCCATTGGCGAGGATGGTAGTGAGATCGTTTGCTGCTGAGGCGGGGGGATAGTAGCCGGAGCAATTGGACTTGACACGGGCTTGTTGACTGTTAGAACACGATGGATACGGGCGAGATGTTGCAACCTTACCTCATTATCATTAAATATGCTTCCCCAAACGTCATCGTCCCATCCCTTAGGCGAAGAGTCGATCGTCGTGTCCGCCTTAACCGTTGCCGCGCCGCCTGCGACAAGAGTTTCAAAATCGACCCCTCCTCCGACATGCGGCGTTGTAGCACCGTTGGAGGTTGCGGATCGGTCCTCAAGCCGCTGAGAGTCACGGAGGTATTGATCGTGTTCTCGCTCTACACGGTCACCCAGCTTCTTGATGACCTCCATGAAGCGCTTGAATTGGGACACGCTAAGTACTGACACAACTGGTTGAGGAACTGACCAGGTGTATAGAAGGATAAACTCACATGGACCCATTGACATCGCCCACAGCTGAGGAAGCACCAAGGTAGCCACAGCTTCTCTGTCGACTTTCATTCCCATGGCTTCATGCACAGCAAGGGTGGACATCTAGTCCAGATTGAGTATATAATGACACTCATGTCAATCCTTCCATCGACGCTTACCATGACAGCAGGCTCTTTCGTCCTAATTTTCGCTAGTAACGGCACAAGCTTCTGGGTAAGGCTTGACTACAGCAATGTTATCAGCACTGTGGAACATACTCAAGAATTAGAGATGTTCTTGCCTGATCGAGTGTTTTGACCATACTAAGAAAAGTATTCAAGGTTGCCACTTTTACAGACAATATCCTAGTTTTAGTGAATACAAGCTGCAGAAGTATCAATCAGCGATATTGCATGATATCAAGGCGCCATGTTTTCCTACCGCTACTCGGGGGAACAGGACTCCTTGTACTTCCGCGTAGTCAATGGTCTCGCATAGATCAGGTACCGCCTTAAGAGCTCGTTCTTGTACCTGCGAGCTGTCAATATTTACTAAATTATAATTAACGCTGTACTTACAACAGCATGCTCTGATTCAAGCGCGTTGTACACCAGTGGTAATACATCTGCACCAGACATTAATAAGCTGAAGCAGCATACGCATATATCCACGCACGTTCTCGGAACACCAATTTCTCAGTCTTGTCCTGCAGCATCTGTAAATTATCCAATAGCGTGATCATGTTCTGCGGCGGCTCTTTGACCACAAACAGCGGCTTGAGACTTGGCAAAACGAGGGATGCGAACTGAGGCGGAGAGAGGATTTGCGATATCGCAAAGACGTTAGGGAGGATATATGGCAATAGCTGAGTGTCCTTCATCTCTTCCAATAATGACGGCAGGATCTTCCTTATTCGGAGACCTTCCGAGAACCTATCCAAAACGTTAGTCAAGCCTTTCATGAAGGAGATCTTCTCTTCGCGTGACTTCGCCGCGAACGTTGACCGGTCAAGGAAGTTGAGCGTAGAAATGGGGAGTGACGAGAAGAATGCATGGGAAGGAAGCGACGATGGGGATGGACGATTGTGGGAATGTCGTGTGATAAGGGTGTTCAACAGGACTAGCAACGAAAACGATGAATGGCTATCATCCACCCAAAAGTCAGTGAGAAATACCTCTGAGGTCAGGATCTAGCCGTTCCATTCCAGTGAGCGGTCTGCCTGCATTATCTCGTACCCCTCCGAGGCTTCCATGATTTTTGAAAGGAGGGTTCCCTTTGCAATGGACAGCATATATCAAACATCCAAGCGAATACATGTCCGAAGCGGGATGTAACACCTCGTCGAGAGCATACTCAGGTGCTAACAAACGTTGAATAAGCGATCACAAGAAATTGGCCTGGTGACTCACCTATGTAGTCAAAAGAGCGCTGTGTATATGGCGGTAGTCGGTTGTCGAACGTAGGAAATTCCCAGCGCGAGGGTGTTCCGTCTGGACGCGATATTGGGATAGTCAGGCCAAGTCCGGAGAGTTTCCAATCACCCTGTAGTATTTGAGCAGATCATTCAGTAACAATGCCAAATGACATGACCGAAATGAACTAACAGCGCTGTTGATGAGGATGCTTTCCGGCGTGATATTTGTGTGAATCAAGCGGGCGGAGTCGTGGAGGAAGGTCAATCCTTTGCACAGCTGCAAGATGCCCTTTTGGATCTATAAATAGCTTCAAAGAACTATCAAGCTAGAATATAAGGAGTCGCACTGACCTCAACTTCATCAAGCTCTACCAGTGGTACGTGATGCAACGAGCCGGGTATCGATAGGTATAGCGATGACAACACCGGTTCCGTCGCAAAGATTATTTCATTCCTCGTCTCTTCCAGCGGTTCGACCATCTCTTGTTGGCGTAGTCATAAGTCACCAGGATATCATGATACATGCCTTCCTCACCTAGAATTGATGGATGGCGCAGTCTGCCCAGTGCTGTGGCCTACATCACAGATTGCATATTAGTCTGGATCAAGGATCTCATAACCGCAAACGTACCTCTGCCTTCAGTACCTCCAAGACTCTGTCCCTTGCTGCGGGATTCACCCTCTCCATGTCTGCGCTTCTCTTGTCTGCGCTCCAAACGCTGACACGCTTGCCCGTTACCTACGACAAGTCAGGACCACAAAGCAAGAAATTCAACGCATATAAATACCTTGTGTGTCGCGGATTGGACACGCCAGGGCCCGACGTTGAAAGGAGGTGCATGTGCTGCGGTAGGTAGCGCGCCCACGGTGCCCGACGGCGCAGGTGTCGCAGACCTACTACCGGACAGAGGTCCACTGCTGCCGCCAATGTTGTAGGACTGGGAGATGTTGGTACGACCCAAGAACGAGGCAGCCGCTGCGAACATCGTGGATCGTAATCAAGTGAGCTGTGTATATGCAGTCGTGAAGAGAAGGGGCGTGTCCAGGTACAAATGGAGCCCAGAGACGGCGATTAGAGTAGCAGTATGTCGATATCAACAGGTATGAGCGACGTGAGATGTGTCGTCGTCGTCGTCGTGGCCAGCAAGGACGGCGGAAGATGGCAACGTCGTGTAAAGCGATGTACTCGAGCTGATCGACAGAAATCGCAGCTAGCGCTCTGCCCTGGGCGCATCAATCTTGTGCGGTCCCCGATTAGGCAGGTAAGAAGGAACGTCTCTTTCTTTCCTGCACGATCGGGCTTTGTGACCAGTCTGCAGTCAAAAAATTGGATATTTCTTGAATGTGGATTGTGCTTTCACATCAACATCATTGGCTCATTTCGTAACGCGACAAGTCGCATTTCTCATATTACAACCTGCTATTTGGTCAAGTGAAGTCGTAAAATTCATCTAGCACATCTACTAATTCCAACAGTCCATAACAAAATAGATAACATAATAGGTCATCAGTATGATTGTTGTAGTAAAGAATCGTAATTTCACTCTCATTTCGTCCACGAGGCATTAGGGTCGTCATATCGTTCGAAGAAGTTCTATCGTCACATGTGTTCGCGAAGCAGAACGGCCCTACAAGTCGGCCGACAGACGAGAAGATCGCAAATCGGTCAACCCAATGGCGGGTTCCGACAGGCCGCCGCCTAACGCCTCGATTTCGAACGTGTCAAACGCATCGGTGAACAATTGCACCGGCTCATCTTTCCGGAAGGTCGGCAAGCAGAGCTGCGTTGGATTCAAGACGACACGGATGAGATACTACAGTAGAAATTAGCATTCAATATCAATTACCAAGAATGAGAACTACTCACAGATACCTCAATAACACCCTCGACGACCCACGACATCTCGCGCCCCGGCTGGCCCGCCTCAAGCACATACCATAAGCTCTCTACGCCTGGCTGCGAGGCGTCCCGCCGGAGCAATTGCGCCGTCGAGAGAACAATTTCACGCACGTTGCGCTGTCTCTGCGCGTGCGTGACGACTGCCGTGCGTTTTACAAGCTTGATCGACACGCACGACGAATACATCTGCACGAGCGCGGGCGACGCGGCGCAGCTGATTACGAGGCCGAGAGGGATGGGATCTCCCGAGGTGAAGCACCGTGGGAATGGGACTAATAGCTGCAAAAGACAGGCAAAGTTAGCGGTGAATTACGAGGCTGATGGAGAAAAAGAGTACCTGCGCAGTCGGGACTTGCTCCATGGACGCCGACCATCGTTTCGTGCCGCCCGGGGACCAGACGCGTGTGAGGGCGACGGAGCTGACACGGTCAGCGAGTGCCTCGACGAACGCGTGCGGGAGCTCGGTTAGTGGCTGCATCGGGGGCCTTGTCTTCGGGAGGTAGAGCACCGGGATCTTGCGCCTGGGTGTGACACATCATGTTGCATGTTGACCATATACATACGTATCATGTTTTCGTGTACATTTGTATTTATGATCATGTTGACGTTGACGTTATTTTCAAACCAATGGTGTGCACGCCCAGCCGCACGCGCACGCGCATGTGCATAGAACAGCGTAAGCTTCGACCACAAAAGACAGAAAGACGAGCGCAACTTACACCTCGTGTCGGCGGAAGACACCCTTGCGCACGACGTCCACCTGGACGTAGTACTCCACCTGCGTGCATACGCCTGGCTGTACAGCTGTGTAGCTCGGGGGGAGCGGCTTGGTGCGCCCCGAGATGTAGCTTGGGAAGGGAAGTGCAAAGGCGTACTCTGTCCCCGCGCAGATGCAGCGGTAGCCCCCACTGGTGGACGCGTCGTTGGCGACCAAAGTCGCTGTGTACGACATCAGCGTTGTCTTATGCACGGTCGGTACCGCAACTGTAGCGTGCTCGGATGCGGTCGTTGTTGCCGTTCCCTCTAACTAGTTAAAAATGAGTCAAGTGTAGAGTGTATAGAGGAAAAATATCAGACCTTAATGGTTACCTCTGTTACATACGAGCACCCCTTTCTGAAGCGTACGGCGCCTTCCACGACGCCGTTATAACCGTACGCTGGATGCACAAGTGTCGCGGGAAACTGCCCCAGATCGACTTCAAGGTGGCCTGACTTGAAAACGCAATGGCGTGTGCGAGTGAAATTGAATACCACAGGAGAGGAGGGTTCAGAGGTCAGTACCCGTTCGTCCTCCGCCGCGCACTGTGTATACTGTGGGAGGTTCGGGGGGTAGGGTAACGAGGCAGCGGGATACAGCGGTGGGAGGTCGGACATCCTGGTAATATGTTCTTCACAACCCAGTGTGGCACTACGTTGAACGCGTTCAAGCGGGTTACCGTGGATGACTATGGGGAAAGATGATTCTCAGCGCATCTCCAACTGGCCTTTATACCTCCTAAGTCCACGCTCAATATAAGGTAACCGAGGATACAGTAAGCAGTAGAAGGTTCCCCCGAGGCGAGACACTACGCGGTATGTGACTCCGTTTAAGGTGGCTAGACGCCTCCCAGAGTTACCGCCCGCCGGGTGTTCCTGAAACCAACTTACGGTTCGTGTTCCGCCCTTCCGTCACGGACTCTGTAAGCAGGCTGCACCGTCGTTGTATACGCCGGTAACACATCGAAGCACAAGCTATACATAACCACTGTGTAAAAGTCAAAAACACCAAGGGTCTCAGCGGAGGATAATGCATGCCGCGCACGAACGAGGCAACAAGGATGCAACTCTTCGGAGCTATGAACGTGCGGCCGCACGCACAGGTAATGAGACCACTTGCAGCCTTCTGTGTGAAATTGCGGGTTGCTTAAGCGGAAAACGTCCCAGTGCATGTCGTCATAGTAGGCCTATCAATGCAACAACCAGAATCATTAGCGCAAAACATGACTCGACTGGCGAACTCAGGGCGCCTCACGAGAACCTTTGTCGGCGTCTCATTTAGACAACCTATAGTGCTGCACTTGGTCAGCGTCCACGCGCAGCTCCTGATCGACAGCGGCTTCAGCGTATCCGGGAGGAATAACGTGTCAAATAAATTGCTTGAACCGTCTGGAAGCCTACAGAAGGAGAAAGCAAGAGAAGAGTCCAAGAGGGGGCAAAGCAACAATCACCCTGGTCTAGTGTTACAGCAGTAGATACAAACCAATCCTGACCTTGATACAGCAGCCGTAAACCAATTGATCTCGACAACAAAGGGGTAGTCCAAATACAGCGCTCCGCAAGTGATCGCACCTCGCTATCGGAAACATTTACGACAACGTTGCGTAGTGTCCCGTCTAGAAGAACTGCATTTTAGACGTTCTGTATTGCGAGATTGGTCAGCAAGGTTCGTGATGGTGACGTGGAAGGAGATTAACTATGGCGTACCTCATCCGGAAGAAGACAGAGACGATAAGGGCGACAGGCGCGAACGTGTAGGCAAGTACTCTCGGGATGTACTCGCTGTGCTCCTTCGACCAATTAGACCATGCGCCGCCGAGGTGTGCGGTCAATAGGAGGAAGCAGAACGTCGCGTAGCCCACAGCTCTATAACACCGGTTATGAGCAATATTGAGGATGTATGGTGTGCTATGTACGCACCTGTGGTACTTCCATAAGAGCTTTGCCTGAGGATTGCCTCCAAACAAAGCACCATTAAACCACACACTCCCGCCACCCAGGATTACTTGAAGAACAAGCAATCCGACAGTGATGATACCGAAAAGCTAAGAAAGACGTCAGTCAAAGGCAAGCGTGAAAAAAGGTGAAAAAAAAAACTGACACCGTGCCATGATGTGAAATGCGGCCGATCATGAGCAATCTTGGTGAAGAAAACCGCAAGGAAGCCCAGCAGAGCCGCAGGTACACCGAGGACGATCATTGCAAGCTGATGTCGCACCAGTCCGGCAACCTTAGTCTTCGCTTGCGATGTCGGCTGTAGAGTGAGCACACCTAAAAGACATGAGAATATTCATGTTGGCATCATATATAGCATGCTTACCATACGTAAAGAGTGCAATCGACGAGCTAAGCAAGAGAGGGTGCCAAGCGAACCAAAGGTATGACGAGCCGCTTAGAAATGTGACAATCCATGTCGTCACTAGAAATACCTTCGAAAATCGTTTAGTAATTTGGCTAATTGACCATACACTTCGGAGGACCTACAGCGACGGAAACCTGAGAAGCGCAACAATAAGTCACACATTTACGCATAACACAAAAACTAATAACACTTACGATCGCGATAATCTGTGCTAGGGCATCCCCAGTCCTTCCCTCCGGCTTCACGAACGTGTCGTCGAATGTTCGACCCATATCACCAGATTGTTCTAGTGGTATAGCCTCCTCTCCGTTCGCTTCCACGTCGTCCGGAGCCAGTGGCTGTGATTCGGCTTCGAGCTGCGCGTCGGTAGGAAGCGGCAATGTCGATGAGGGCGCGGTCTTCGTCCTCGGTCCGGAGTCGAAGTACTTGGTCAGCGAAGAGAGATGGAGGACCTCAAGCATGCTCTGCGCTGGGTAGACTGTGTCCTTATATACGCTGGGCGTGAGCGCGGGAGCAAGAGAGCGGGCATGGCGTGTATCAGCGAGATTCGACGGAGGCTCTGTCCGCGGCTCGGGCAGGCAATGCGCGACTATGACCCCGTGGGAACATCTCTCACCTCCGTGGGAACACGGCACTCTCCGCGGAAGTGAGTCGTCCGACTGGCCCGCGTCTTGAACCAATACAATCTCTCTCTTTGCACACAGGTCGACTTCACCGTAGTATCTGAAGCTATGAATTCTAAGGAACGTACGAAGATGAAAAGGCTGCTAGGTTAGTATTCGCATTCTACACCTTTCAGTCACCAACTCAAGCACATTCCAGGTATGGATCCTCGACGATATTTATGCAGACCCTTCCTTTGATTCCGACGGCCTCCTGCAGCACACAATATCTCTTCCCTCCCTAGAACATCTTCAGATCACAGGCGAATTGTCAGGTGCCGCTCAGCTCCTGAATCCACTCGCTTTCCCTCTCGATGCGCACATAGAGCTGTGGACGACCGACTCCGAAGCTTCAACACTATCTTCTATGATGCCTACGATCCTAAGGTCGTCTTCCAATGGTGGTCACCTTCCTGGGCTCAGTGGGTATGAAAGCTTGGTGTGCCCACATACCATCATCTCTGAGAGCTTTGTCGAAGTCCAGCGTGGAAATTATTACGTGCGCATGAGTGTGTACTTTTGGCGGGCATCGATACCGGCCTCGTTACCCCAAGTTACGCACAGTGCCGATACTATGCTTCTTCCCTCGGCGCCATCACCAACGGCGGACTCGTTGTGGGCCAGATGTGATCATCGGAGACTCTCTCTTAATACATACTACTTTGATAGTGATGCCATTCTACAACGGTATACGATACTGGGTACCGAGGGGCTTTTGTCACTAACGACGGACGCGTCGCGGATCAATGAAGAGATGTGGGAGCGGATTGTCGATCCTTCCATATTTCCAAGACTCGAGACGCTGACCATCTTCGGCGACGTCGTGTTTCACGAGACACAGAGATTCTGGGAAGCGCTTATCACACGACTGGAGGCCTCTGAACCGATGCCGCCGCCGAATGACGGCGCACTGAGCAACCCAGCAAGTGATTGCATTACAAGAGTGTCTTTCAGTGGTCTTCCTTTTCCGAGGCTGAGGACCCTCACTTTGCGTTACCTCAAATATTGCAAATATGATGGACTCGAGAAGACCTTAGGTCCTTTGCAGCGCTGTGCCGAGCTGGGATATAAATTTCGTAGGCTGCAACTCTTAGACGTCTTTCAGGATGGTGAAGATCTGAGCACATGTATTCCTGGGCTTCAAGACGCAATATCGAAGCTAGGTGTCGCAGACGAAGTTGTAGTCAGTGCTCGTCCACCCGGAAAGAGTACGTACCGACGGTAGATACGGTGTTCGCTGTTCAGCATGATGTCATTATTCACCTGACTTATGTACATACATACCTGTATATTCTCCATGTACCTAATGAGCCATTCATCAAGCTCGACAGCCTCAGGGTACAGAAGCTGACCAGGTTCCGACCGACGATAGAAGGACAGTTCGATACTTACTACCCCGGCCCGGCCAATGTCGATAGACTTATGCCGGGCCGCACTTTCGCCGCGGCCCGAAGTACTGTTTGTCGACTTGGACGTCGATGACGTCGCACCGAGTGCGAACGATCGTTTTAAATCCCCCCCTGCATACTTATTCTTCATAACGTGAATGACGACACGTCCACATCTACGAAACCCATAAATATTCATATTTCGCAGCAGTCTTGGGCCAGAACGTCCGCTACGATAACGTATCCCTTTTCACAGTGATATCGATGCCTTTCTCCTCTTACACCGGAACATCCTCTGAAGTAAGCTGAAGCGGACGCTGTTCGAAAATGTCAGAGAATACAAGTAGGAACACAACAGGCGCATACCTGCTCCATTCCGGTACTGTCTAACACGAGGATTTCAACGTCCGCAGTGCCCTCCACGTCGCCGGAAGATTCTGATTTTTCCACCTGCGTTTCCACTGGCATCGTGTCCTCTGTGCTCGTGTCGTCGTCCAACTGGTACTCTCCGTAGTCCAGCGGCTGTCCAAGGTTGCCGATCACCTCGTCCAAAGTTGGCATGCGGAAATTTGGCATCGAGAAGTTAGACATTTGTTGTCCGTAAGATGAGGTTGTGCTAGAGGTATTAACTTCACGAAGGTTGATTATGAACCGCGAAAGCAAGATGGGGGGTAGACTAAGAGATATCAGTATTACTCCTTGAGCGACGATAGGAACTTACACAGTAAGAAGGGGTATCATAATTGGACCGGCGGGACCACCGAATAGCCAGACCTGTGTGTATTGTATATTGAGACAGGCAATGGACAAAGGAGAATGAACGGTCACATTGACTATGGGTATGGCGTTGAAGAGATCTTGTAGTAGTATCAGGCTACGGAAACGATCAGTTCAAGCACGCCAGCACATTATGAATGGGAAGTCCGACACAAAGAACATGCTTCCTGGAGGATTAGCATGACTCAGTAAGTGATTAACTATTGAATAAAAGACATTCTACCGTCTCGCAAAAGAATCCCGCTAACTATGGTCTTGATGCCAAGTAAAGACGCTTCTCGTACTTGGCGTATGGTCTTTGCCATCGTAATAGCGAGCACGAACGCTGCCGAGAGAATGCTGGCGATCGAGGCCGTTAAGTACACTTCCCTCGGATGTGATACATCAGACCATGCCTCAGGACAGAATCATGTCACGTACAGCTGAGTATGTGTTAGAAATAACGCCTACATCAGTAGCCGGAACATAACGTGTTCTTAATCAGCATACCTGTTGACAGTGGCAAGCTTGATGGAGAATCCAGACATATAGCAGACTGGTCCTGACACAGGATCGATGGTCCAAGACCAAATGGCTGTGAAATTTGCGTACTGCTCGCAAAATAAGTATTGTGCTCTTATGAGAGGTAGATTTGGGACGCACAGTTTGAACAGTAAGTTCAACGATGGTTAGCGTGACTAAAATCGATATCACGATAAGTCTCCAGAAATGATCCTGAACGAAGGCAAAAGCACGTAAAATCGCGAATGCTGTGCAAAAGAACATATAAGTTATAGTAGCACAACCGCGCGGTAGAATGGAAACCGACCATGAATGCATAGTATTGGCGGCGTTGCGGTCAAAAGGAATGATAGAAAGTTCATCAATTGCGTATGTTGACATCTATAATCCTGTATTAGCATACACATAGCGAAAGAGTTATATCAATACACTATTCCTCACATCTAAGGAAGTCAGTGACGGATTGCAATATGATTGTTTTTAGCCACTTGCCTGTGCGCTGATAGATGTGTTTGCGTATACCATGTTCGCTAGCAGAAAATACCGGTTTAACATGAAAATCCAAGTGCCGGCATGCCATTTTCGACTTCGCAGTAAATCCGCTTCGTATTTGAAGGTCATGAGATATTCATAAGCCACCAGAGCTATCGAATTCGGGGAGGAAAAAGATCAACAACTTGCTACACAACACAAGTGATCCACTACCTGTCATGGCGGTACTAGCAAATGCTTCTAGCTGACTAGAACAATAAATCAGCGTTTGCCACTTGCCACAGCGTTCATGACACTTAACTCCGACCTAGCCGATTCGATGAGTTCTGCGTTCGTTGACATTTCCGCAAGAGGGGAAGTTGAAAGTGTGAGGTGGGCTGCTTCGACTTCCAGTCTTTTTATCTACTGTCGTATAAGTAGTAAGTCGCACAGTACTCGCACCTAGCTTGAGTCTGCAACATTTATCACACAATCAAGGGTTCTGGGAAGGTGCTCCACCATCTGTCCGGTTCATATCACAAAGTGAAGACGCGCAGCACATACGAGAAGGCGCTGAGCTCAACAGTCCCGTAGAGTAGGTAATTCGCTCACCCCTTGAGCGATTGGCGAGTCCAACAGATTTATGGAAGCTTGCTAATGCTGCCATTATCATCGTATGTCAGATTATACACAGATACTATGAAAATACCTGCAATCTCGAGGAGACAGAGCGTCGAGGAATTTGAGGACGTTAGAAGAGCTACCGTATCGAAGGCCGCAAGGTTCGGAGTCCGTGAACCGTGACGCTCACGAAAGTTGGGTGTCCGACGTTTCTGGCGCATCGCTCCGGGGACTTTCGACAGATGCTAGGACAGTTTGACGTAGAGATAGCTCCAGTGATTCTTCCTTTGGTTTGAAAATGTCGTGAGAGCGACTTGCGGTACCGACGCGCGCCTCGTCAGCATGTCGCGGAAGAGCGGCCCGGGACGACACCTATCGTGCGAACCCCGCGCGGTTGCATTTTCCTCAGGATGCATGGGCATAGGGACCAGCAGCCGGGATGATGGGTACCTTCGCCGCTTCGCGGTGCCGTTTTCAGACTTCCTTTGCAGGGTCCAAGACTTTCCTGCTACGTCCATCTGTGGTGCCACGTACCGCAGGCAGCAGGGGTGCCTGACCTAATAGTATGAAGAGAGAGAGAGAGCGCCATCATACTCACAGGACTCTTGCTACACTGGGATGTGGTACTATGAGGAATGAAAGCCTTCTCTTGCTAAGGAACATGTATCAAGAAATGTAAATGCGCCCAGGTGGATCCTGTTCATGCGTTTTGAACTCTCGCTTGAAGTGACATGTCGGAAGATTCATACAGCGGCATACACCACCATTGTCCGCGCACAGGATTTTTTCGCAGATGTGAGCTGCTTGATTGAATTATCACTAGCAAATGCTCAAAGCCAATAGTAAAAGATAATCTCTTTGCAAATGAGCCAAGGCCCAAAGGGATCACTTCATTGATCAAAAACTTTGGACAGGTTTACAGTTGTTTTCGTATCGTTAGGCCCCAGCCCCAAACATCATATATCATTATTTTGCACGGAGCTACACCCGCTTGCCCCGTTCGCCGTCACGATTGGGCAGAGGCTCGGCGCTGTATGCGGAATGAAACTTCGGAGGACGAGTTATGAGGCCCGCTCGTGCTCCGCCATCATTTTGCTGTGTGCGATTTTCTTATGCGGGGCCTATCGTAATGAAAACAGCTGTAAGCCATAAAACTCGGAAGGTTCGCTACGATAACGTTCAATCTACTGCGCGGCAGTGTTCCTTTTACACCGGAACGTCATCTGAGCTAGGCCGAAGCGGATGCTGTTGGAATATCAGATACTCGCAGCATAAATACGAATACAAGAGGCGCGTACCTGCTCCATTCCGATAGCATCTAATACGATGATGTCCACGTCCGTAGGGCACTCCACATCGCTGGCGGGGTCCACTTTGTTCATATGTGTTCCTACCGGCGTCATTTCCTCCGTGCTCGTGTCATCCGGCCGATACTCTCCATAGGCCAGCGGCTGACCAAGGTTGCCAATCACCTCGTTCATAGTTGGCATGTGGAAGTTTGGGGCCGAGAAGTGAGACGTTTCTTGGCCATTCGATGAAGTCGTGCTGGAATTGTTAACTTCACGGAGGTTGATGATAAAGCGCGAAAGCAATATGAGCGGCAGACTGAGGCAAATGAGTGATATTCCTTGGAAAACAACAGCAACTTACACGCCAAGAAGAGGTATCATGATAGGGCCGGCAGGACCGCCGAATAGCCAGTTCTATGCATATGTAAGGTTAAAGCTAGAGATAGGAAGTGTATATGAATACTCACATTGAGTGTAGGTACTGTGTTGAAGAGATCTTGAAGTAGTATGAAGCTAGGGGAACGATCAATCTCACCGTAATAACACATGCTATGTGAGAGGTCCTACATGAAGAACATGCTGCCTTGGGGATTTGTATGACTCAGCAAGTGATCAACTATGGATAAGAACTTAGGATAGTTACCGTCTCGCAACAGAATACCACTGAGCGCGGTCTTGAGACCAATTACAGACGCTTGGCGTACTTGGCGTATGGTCTTCGCCATCGTAATAATGAGTACGAATGCTGCTGAAAGAATGCTGGCGACTGAGACCACCGTGTACACTGCGATCGAATGTGTGTATCAGACAATGCCTTCGAACGGAATACCAACACTTACAACTGCGCATATATTGGATATACCACATACATCAGTGGTAGTAGTATGCTGTTATCATGATGGGCGCACTTATTGGCAATGGCGAGCTCGATGGAAAATCCAGACTGATAGCAAACCGGTCCTGATACAGGATCAATGGTCCAGGACCAAGCGACCGTAAAACCCGTGTACTGTCCGCAAAATGAGTATTATGCCACTTCAAAGAGGACTTGAGACGGACGGTTTGAATCGTGAGCTCAACTACAGTTAGCATGACCAAAATCGATGTCGCGGCGAGTCTCCAGAAGCGATGTTGAATGAAGGCAAAAACACGTAAAATCGCGAATGCTGCGTAAAAATATAGATGAGTCTTAGTGGTGCAGCCACATTGAAAATTGAGGACCGACCGTGAATGCATAACACCGGCGGCGTTGCAGTGAAGAAAAATGCCAGAAACCTGATCAACCGGGTATTCTCGCATCTGTATCTAGCTTTAGCGCACATCTGGCTGAAGAGTAGTGCTTGGTAGTTATTCCTCACGTCTGATAAAATCAGTGAAAGGTTTTCTTATCATATTTTTGTGTCACTTACCTGTGCACTGATAGGTACGCTTGCGAACACCTCGTTCGCTATCAAAAAATAGCGGTTCAACATGAAGATCCAGGTGCTCGCGTGCCATTTGCGACTTCGTAATAGATCCACCTCGTATTTGAAGGTGATGAGATATTCATAAACCACTAAGGCTGTCAAATTCGAGGATGGAAGACATGAGCAACTTTCCGTATCAAATAAGTCATCCGTTACCTGTCATGGCGGTGCCAGCAAGCTCTTCCAGCTGACTAGAAATAATAAATCAGCCTTTGCAGCTTAGCAAAGCGTTCACATCACTTAACTCCAACCGTATCTCTTGGATGAGGTCTGTGTTCGTCGACATTGCGGCGAGCGACAAACTTTGGAAGTGTGCGATGAGCCGCTTCGACTTCGACTCCTTTTTATCTACGACCGTACTATCAATAAGCAGCACAGCACTCGCACCTAGCCGTAAGATACCCATCTTGCAATCTGAATCAAGGAGTTTGGGGAAGCCGCTCCACAATCTATCCGGTTCCATATCACGAAATGAAGACGCACAACCTATATGAGAAGACACTGCGCATCTGTGCACTATCTGTGCACTGAGTTCAGCGGTTGCATAGCGCGGGTAACACACCTCTTATTTGAGCGATCAGCGGGTCCAAGAGGCTCCTGGGGGCATGTCAATGCCGTCATCATCATAGAACGCTGTTAGACTCGTCACAGATGTTGTTGAAATACGTGCGAGTTCCGGGCGACAGAGCGACGATAAAGCAACTCGAGGCGTTGCAGGTCACATAGAAAGCGAGAGAGAGGGCTTGGAATCCGTGCACCATGATGTTCGAAATCACGGCTTATTGGGACGAGCATGGTGTTTGGAACATCAATCCGGGAGTTATCAGCATATGATACGGGTGATTTTGACGTAGCAGATAATCTCAGCTATCTTTCCGTTGACTCGAAAGCGCTGGATTTGCGTGGACTTTGAGCTGAAGGCTGAACGTTGAACGTTGAACGTTGAACATTGAAGTTTGAAACGAAGCTGAAGGACCGCGCGCCAGCGCATATCGCGGAAAAAGGCCCGGCCCGGAGGCGGCGAGGCTGTGAGCTACGCGCAAACAGCGCGCACCGCCTTTCCTCCTCGATCTGGTCTTCGTGGCATCGTCCTCATCACGAAGCCCAAAAAGGCCAGTAATGGGTCTCCCAGATGATCATCCAGAAATTCCTCGCCTTTCTCCTACTCTATCCATTTGTCGTACCTCGTAGCGCAAGACTCAACGCATGCTAAACCTAGCAGCACGTCACTGTTCACAAGACTCAGTACCAAGCAAGACGATTTTTCCTCGTGATGGGATATGTATCAAGAAACTTAAGAGATATGCGTACGTGCTCCTCAGGATCAGTTTCAAACTCCTGCATGCAGTGATGGCTCGGAAGATCTAGACGGAGGCCTTCAACACCATTGCTGTCAGCGCACAGGTATTTTTCGCGGGTCTGAGAGCAGTTTGGTACGACAGATGCTTTTATACAATGTCCCGATGCTAATCCTGTGCAACTACGCTAAGGTGACTACTCCATCCATTTTCGAAAAGGCTCAAGTAGTTCATGGCAGCAGACGTCTCGTCAATCGTCGAGTTCCTTATCGACATACAGCATCAGAGCCGGATCTTTAGGTACGTTTCGGTTCATTCACCACCAAGCTTACGCGTTGTTGGATCACAAAATCATCATAGATGGATTTTGCGAACCAATATGCACCGGGGGTTACCGACGATCTCCGCCTCATGAAAGAGTATGAAGTAGCCCAAATCATTGCAAGTAAGATAACGTTGGCGGAAGGAATACGTGGCATAGCACAGCATCCAAGTCAAGATCTCAAACGTTATATCAGGGGACTTTGCCAGTCACGAACATCACTGATGAACGCTACGGCGTCGTGTGACACAAGTCCCCGCACCTCAGACCACCAGCTTCAACGCTCAACGCTCAACTCTAGACATGGAACTTTTGTGCTCAGGCACAGCTGCTGGGAATTCGACCTTGGACATGCCGTTACCTTGGATTCAATTTGTCTGAGGCTGAGGCTCGTCGGCGGGAACGAGTAGATTCGGGATCCAGTATGACGATAATGCATCCATAGCTTATGATGTATATGTATATATGTTTTCCATGTGTTTGATGCGTTTGTCACTGAAGTCCACGCCACAAAGTCCTCGCAAACCCTGCCTGACAACTGAAAGAAAGACAATTCGGTCCTTCGGCCCGGTCAATATCCGTTGATAGACGCTTACCCCACATTCCCAAGGGACGCCGCGGGGAAGTTGAGCTTGTCGACTCAGACGTCGACGACCCCAGCGCAAGACATGAGGCCGACGTTGCGTGTTCTTTCTGCTTTGTCCAAGTCATCCAATGTGCAGCGGAGAAATACGACAGGATTCATAGGCCTCGGCCGCATGGGCTACGAGATGGCCTTCAACCTTTTCTCGAAGACCCTTGTTGAGAGCGGTGGTCAGGGACCCCTGCGTTTCGTCGTATGCGATGCGTTACAGGATACAGCAAACCGGTTTGCGAGTAACTTCAGCGAGCACTACCCTGGAGCACGCATAGAGGTGCGTTCTACGCCGGCCGAGTGAGTGTTCGAAACCTTGCTTGAGCTATCGTTATCACTACTATAATTTATTTCCTAGAGTCGTGAAAGAGTCGCAGACTGTGGTAACGATGCTTCCATCCTCCCCGCATGTTCTCAAGGTATATACGGAAGGTGAGGGGAGCGTCATACCAGCGCTGCGAACGCTGCCGCTTGAAGACGCATCGGCGACATTTTGCATCGACTCCACGACGCTGGATGTGAACGTCGCGCGCGATCTCGCGATGCGGGTGCACGCAGGCGGTGCGATCATGGTCGACGCACCCGTCAGCGGCGGGGTAGCCGGCGCAAAGGCGGGCTCACTCAGTTTCCTCGTCGGCGGCACGACGTCGGCCTTCGAGCACGCGAGCCCGATTTTGCTGCACATGGGCAAGAAGATCATCCATTGTGGGCCGAGCGGCGCAGGGCTCGCGGCCAAGATCTGCAACAACCTAGTCCTCGGCGTGCAGCAGGTTGTGGTGGGCGAGGCGATGCTGCTGGGGCAGAAGCTGGGGCTTGACCCGGCGGTGCTCGCGGGCGTGATTAACAGCTCGACGGGCGCGTGCTGGGCGAGCTCGGTGAACAACCCTGTGCCCGGCGCGCTGCCGGACAAGGAGCCGCCATGCACGAAGGATTACGAGGGCGGCTTTGCGATGAGCTTGATGCTCAAGGCAAGCACGTTTCATCTTTTTTGTGTGGCAAAACGTTGATCGATATCGATATGTGCGCAGGACATGGGGCTGGCGACCGAGGCTGCAGATGTCTTCGGATGCCCGCTGCCCATGGGCGAGGCGGCGGAACGGGTCTACGGAGACATCATCGAGACAGAGCCGGAATATGCGAGGAAAGACTTTTCGTCTGTGTACCGCTACCTGCGTGTCTCCAGCGATGCTGAGGCTCGTAAAGGGCGGCCTGGGCAATCCGAGCGAGTCTGAGCGGGTACCCCGTCCCCCGTCCCCCGTCGCACTTTGACCCGTCCTCGGCTGGACAGCCATGCTACGCCATCTCTGGTGCAATTTTTTGTACGATTTGTTTCGCATTGTTTTGTAGTATACCATGTCATGTCTCTCGGAAAGAAACTCGATGTTCGGAATTTGTATTGTGGTTACCATGAGCGCTTCTCGAGCACGTCGGAAGCGCGCAATCCCTGACGCTGCTTCTCGCGGAGACTCGACTCAAAATTTCGTCGACGGCGACCATCTCTCTTTTCCTCCTTGTCTGCAACCATCATCATCTCGTCGCCGTCGTCGGCAACAGCGACCGCGACCTCCACCTCTGTACTCATAGCCCTCTCCCATCCCGCCCCCCACCTCCGCCAAAGTCCTGGCCCTTCCATACGCGGTCTAGTACACACTCATTTGCTTCCGTCCGCAATCTGTCCGTGATCTACCTACGCAACCTCCCTTCCCTGACCGCCTCTCCTTCCAGCCTACTCTCGCCTCCCATTATGTCCGCAAAACCGTCTGCGATCATATTCGGTGGGTTAATTTCGTCCCCTCGCGCAGATCATCCTCACTTACGTCTCGAATCGCGAATCTGCCTATCCTACAGGCGGCCTAAACACTTGCTCACGCGCCCTTGCTGCATTGCTGGTCCCTCTCGACGGCGAGCCTCTCGTATCTGTGCGCCAACAACGCGTATCTGTATACCCGTCTGCCCTCTGACTCACACGCACTTCAGAATCTTCGAATCGTCGACAAGTACTCGGTCTCACCGCCAACAACGTGGGTTGCCCATTCTTCTCGCTCGGTCTCGCCGTATGAACATGTCACTGAGCTCTCAATCAATAGCTACCTCGGCGCTGAATTCCCGAAAGTACTCCAGAAACCAAATGTCGAGTACCGCCAAGCAAACTTGACCGTTCCCTGTATGTCTCCAAATCAGGGATTGGTACGGGCCCGAAGAACTCAATCGTACCTCTATCAGCTACTGTAGCATCTTGTTTCGATCCACCTGAAGGCCAGGAGCCCTTCTCTTATGTGTTCGATCTCACCGGTGACATAACATGGAACAGACCCGAAGAGGTAGTGTGGCGCTTTTGGTCGTTTGGATGCGATTGGCTCAAACACCCACTCTTCGCAGGTCCAGATCGAGAAGACGTTCAACATAGGGCGATTATTGGGCCAAGAGGCGGCGAAGCGGAATGTGAAGGCCTATGTACGCTTGCAACACCCGTTCTATGAATGTAAAGAGAAAGGCTCCCATGATGAGAAGGAGGACGTAAAGCCGGACGAGGTGATTGGGACATGGTGGCACGAAACACTGAGAGCCTTGGCCGCAATCGAAGGGTGCGTACATCCTGTATATCCTGTCAGATCGAGCTGATAAGCATGGTGCAGCCTGAACCTTGTCATCGTGAGATCGGCGATGGTATACGGTCCTTATGTGGACTACGGAGGTTAGTGTTATAACTATAACCTTGGCGTGACTTGCTTTTCATATCGATATGATCTACAGTCGTCATGGGTTTCTTGGCTGTTGCTGCGGTGTATGGTTACATCAAGCAGCCAATGAAAGCGCTGTACGTTTCCGGATCGAACCTTTCCATATATGCGTCATTGTTAAGTAGCATACATACAGGTGGTCTCCGGGAAAGCACCCAAATCACACTGTACACGTCGAAGATGTTGCTGGCAGCATGTGGGCGTGTGCGGAGTGGATGAACAAGACTGGGCGGAAAGAGGCGAACTCTATTGCGGGAGAAGAGATCCTGTTCAAGAACGACAAGAGCAAAGCGAAAACGGTCGAGGGCATGGTTGAACCTGGCAAGAAATGCATCGCACCTCTTTTCAACGTTGTAAGCATCTATACAGCTTTAGCAGCGCGTGTGAGATATTGACATTGTATTTGGATCGATAGGAAGATGACAGTCGATGCACCATGGCCGATCTTGGCAACATCATAACCTCATTCTTCGGGACAACATTCGAGTTCTATAATCTCGTCGTCAACACGGTAGCAAAGGTATTCTTATTACCGCATATATGCGCGCATATACTTACCTTTCACTCTAGTTCAAGCTCGAAGACACCGTAGAGGACATCAACGAAAGCCACGTCACCTTCTGGACGGAAATGGTCACCAAGTCGGAACCGAAAGTGACAAACATGCACTACTCGGCATACATGGACATCTACCACCTCAAGAAGCACGTCGTCGCGTTTAATGCGCAAAAGCTGAAGGAGGTCGTTGGCTACAAGCTTCGTCGCCCAAAGATCAACGACGAGACCCTGCGCGACGTCATCGACAAGCTCAAAGCCGAGGGCAGCTGGCCCGTTCTACCGCCCTCATAATGCGCCGCGCGTCCGCGACCCAGTTGTACGCGTGCGTGTATGCGCCGTGCTGGCACCCGCTTTTTGCCCGGCCCCCCGTCAACATCGATCTGCTTCGTGCTTGCGTGCTACACAGGATACAGGATCAGGATTCAGGATTCCAGGACTCGTTTGGCGTATACGTAATGGCTCCCGTCTGGCTATATACTCGTACGTACCGTCACCCCCTGCCTGCGGTGCTGGAGTGCAGTGGACCTCCGTCCGCATAATTGTAATATCGCTGCTCTCTTCGGAGGCGGCGCGATCCACTTCAATTTTGTCTCCGTTGTTCTTTTTTGCATGCTCGCATTGACACGTTCGTATCCTTGCATTCCACATCTGCTTCTTCCTCTGTTTCATTCGTCCTGTTTCTTTTCATACTAGTGCAGTAATTGTTGTTGTGGATTTAAATAATGTTTCCTTCGTATTTAGCTCATTCGGATGACTGCGATGACCATATTCCTGTTAACGACGAAAATAAATGATATACTTATGATGATCACGATATACTAAAATGCTTTGCCTCCGCTCAATACACGAAATCTCACTGGCAAAAAAGCAGATTCATAGATGACAATTCTTAAAGCTTAACTACGTCACTTAATCCAAGAAGCATCGCTATGCTTCACATAGCACGCATCAATTGATATCGGATAGTCTACTGAGCCACCAGTTCTTCGGTTGCGGGCTCTGCGATGATCTTAGAGAGGAAGCCTTGCATCCTATGCACTCGAGAGAGCTGCCATCCGCTCTTAGCCAGGAGTTCCTGGAATTGCGGCAACGTACGCTCAACGCCGTTGTGCAGCGTCATCATCTACAGTATAGTTGAGCGACCGGAGATTCCCCCAATACATATCAGACATGCTTACCGCAAGATCTACCATGTAATCCGACGAGTACGCATAACCTCCGTTAGAGATTAGGGGTGCGGGAGGTGGGGCAGCCTTAGCACCTGGGACGCCCGAAAGAGGTTCCTCGCAAACGTAGGACATGATGGTGTCCAGTATCATGAGCTGCGTGTGGGGACCTGCTGCATTGCGCAGCTGGCGGAGAATTCGAACACAGTCTTTGTCTGACCAATCGTGCAGAATGCGGCGCAGGAAGAACATTGATGGGGCATGGACGGGTTGTGGAGCGAAAAAGTCGTGTGCTGCCAGGTAAAAGAAGGAGATTGATACGTGCAGCATGACCGTTGTAGAAACGGGAAGCATGCTTACCTTGGAACTTGACTCTACCGGAGACAAGAGCATCGGGAAACTCCTTTTTGAAGTACTGAGAGACACTGAGTTTTTCATGACGACAACGAAAGGCCAAATGAGAACCATACCTCTTCGCCATCCGCAACCGTACTTTCTCTATCCTGAACAATGAAGTTCAGCTGGTTCAGCTCCTTAGCTAGGACTAGAACCTGAGATCCAACCCCGCCACCAACATCTACTACAACAGATCTCGATGGGAGAGCATTCCAGTCGAATCCTAGGACCAAATCATTGTAAGAGAACGTCTTTGGTTAAAACAACCATTACCTTTGAAAATCAGACTCAGAGGGGCAAGCTTCTGTGCGCCGTTCATGGATATATCGAAGCGCTTCCGTTGATACTCGTTTCCATGACCATGAATCCAATCGAAGAACGATGTGTCGGTAGTGCCAGAGAAGAACGAGAACGCTGCATCACAGGCTTCGCTAGATCCTCGTGTTCGTTCGTCCACGAGTGATTCGTAAAGATACGACGAGGCCTTGAGACCATGGTCCGCCCTAAA
This sequence comes from Pleurotus ostreatoroseus, assembly GCA_005298045.1. Taxonomy (NCBI): domain Eukaryota; kingdom Fungi; phylum Basidiomycota; class Agaricomycetes; order Agaricales; family Pleurotaceae; genus Pleurotus; species Pleurotus ostreatoroseus. Next base: position 23,687 of record SWBT01000387.1, on the reverse strand, counting down.
TCAGTCCATTAGTGCTAATCGTAGCCTTCAAGCAGCGGTGGCCTCACAGTTGTTCGAAGAGTGCGGCTGTTCCGGGTGTACCGTCATGCTTAGCAGTAGGGCTGGTTCGAGCCAAATGTGTCAGCACCTCCACTGATCAGCGTCTTTGCAGACTTACTTTTGTAGCACCTCCGCAACGGACTTTCCACTATTCAAAGTCGATGAGATCCGATTGTGTGCAAATACATCTGGCGAAACCTCTATGAAGATGTGATTTGCGGCAAGTAGACGCAAAACGCGCGCTATAGTAGTAGATTAGTATGTGCGAAGAACGAAGGATATATATTAATCAGGCTCGCCTAATTTGCTATAATCGACATGAGTATAAGCGGCGATCTCCTTAACATGTAAGCCCTTGAGATAAAAAAGCATCACGAGACTGATGCATAATTTGTAGTTGGTGAAAGACAAACCTTGGGTCCAGTCTGCTGGAGGATTTCGGGTACATGGAGTTGTATAGCAGTCCTCAACGCAGAGGAGACTTCGTACTAATGTATAGGTCAGACCTTTATCATCTTGATGTGAGCGGCTCATACCTGGAGGCCTGTCATTATTGCACTCATACCGGGGGATCTTACTGAGGCGATGAGCTGGGCGGCTGCGGAGATGAGGACATTGCAGGCTCCCGCCACCTCGGGTAGACTGCGAACGGCTTCTGACTCTTGCGTGAAAGGCTCGCGCAACGACGGAAAGGTCGCGCTATGAGCAATCGTGGTGCTTTCAATTGTATCCAGAGATTGGGAGATAAGGGCCACAAGGGATCTAAGCTCTTGAACGGTAGCGTCAGTAAACATAATAGGAGATCAGTGCGATGGTGTTATCCTGGCTGTGAAGTGGGCAAGGGGGAACGTTGTCGAAGGTTCCATGGCTTAGCAGCTACTTTATATATCTCCTAGCCCGAGGACATCAAAGTTTGCGTACCCGCTATGACGAGGTGCAAATGCGTGCATCTCGGAGCCGTTTTTGTCGGCTATACGGACAAATTCAGGTAAGGTATGCTCCTCCGCCACGAGACCGAAGCCGTCGTAGTCGTACTGATCAGCTGAGGTAAGGACGCAGGAGCGCTTTGGGTGCGTTGCCAACGGGAACTCAAATGCTCAGAACGTTTGATCTATGAAAATGAGTTAGCACCGCAGATATTGAACATGGATGAGTCCGTACAATGTTACACATTGTTGACTGCTTCGCCAGTCTGGAGTAATGTAGATGTGCTTTCAGCAAAATCGCTGAGATACAAGCCTTACATGTCCTTCCAGATACCATAGTGAATGATGATTTGTTGTACAAATTATATAGAGTAACCTTGACGATAAATAGAATGCAGCGACAAGATAACGATATGGTTTGCAAGGGGAGCGTCCTATGACGCTGTGCTGGCAGGTGCAGTTTCAGTAGCTGATGGAGGCGGTGGTGATTGTTCTGCAGCTGGCTGAGGTGGGGGAGGTGGTGGCGGGGGAAGTACTTCTGCCAGAAAACCTGGTAAAAAGCGTTCTATACGTTCATGGGTGGCGGCCCACAAAGCCTTCTGCCAATTCGATCTTTGATCTTGGTCTTCTGACACGGGCTGTGGGACCAATGATCCCGTTGCATTCATGACGAGCAGAACGTTCTTGAGCGATTCCGGTACAGCTTCGTGCTATCAAGTACGTATACTATTAGTTATGGCGTCTTCCGACCAAATGTTGTGCGAACTCACAAGCTGATCACGTCGATCGATATTCATGAAGCGGTCAAGCAGGTCGAGGACTTGTATCCAAAGCACACGGATATCGGCCTTCTGCCCGTCGCGCGCCTCAAGGTGCATGAAGGCCTTGCACAATAAAGCAGACGCCCGTAATCTCGTCTCGGACATACCCATGGGGTCGCGTAGGAACACTTGGGGTTTGAGAAGCTCATCAAGTAAGGGGAAAACCACGCGATTGAATAGTTCTTCGACCTGATTTTGGTCTTCCTGATTCAAGAGGAGGTGTGGACCAAGGATGACTCGTTGTAGGCACACCAGGGCCGTGTGTCTGACCTCGCGGGAGGTGTTGGATGATTGGCGAGCCAGAGACGATAACACAGGTAGACATAGCTGTCTCCATCCTGAAGCATAAATCAGACAACGTAAGAGAAGCTACAGACGCGAGACATACCTTGGACATGTGAAGGAGAGCTGAGTTGACCCCAGAACTTCTTCAAGTCAAATAACAGGTCAATGGCTTTCTTGCCCCTCTCGACGATGGGGGAACTATGATGACGTAAGTGAATGGACTCAGAAAAGGAAGGAGGTGCGTACTTTGAGGTGTTCAAGGCCTGTGTCCGTCGTCCTTGTTGTTGGCTGTCGGTGACGACACCAGCAACCGTCGCATATTCATCTAATGCAGCAACAATGCCCGCGTAGTTATCTATCGATACTCTCTGTTCAGGTCCGTCGGTGATAAGATTCTGAATGAGGTCAAAGGACTGGCGAGATGCCTCTGGGTGCGGGATTGTCGACCGCAATAAGGCAAACAAGAGGCTCCACTCTGTTTGTGAGGTGATGATGTCTTTATGTTTCGTAGCAATCAGAATCAAGCCCCCTGCCACTTGTTCTGCGACGGCATTAGCCACAGCAGCGGGTAAGCTGGCAAGAAGATCGAACGAGACATAGATCTGGTCGCGGAGTGCCGGCTGTGACACAGTTAACGTAGGCTGTCTTGGCATGGGAAAAAACCTTACCGTTCGTGCAAGGATCAAGCATATCCGTAGTAAGCCTACTACGGCACGTTCAATGAGTAAAATACTATACTGAGCAGGTGTCGAAAGCACTGCAGAAAGATGCTCAAACACTACGGGCCTGGAGAATCTATTAACCGAAAGCTATGTATCGAGAATGGTGCTGCCAGCTTACCAAGTGTCGTTGATGTACTGTGGGGTCTGGCACGTTATGCTGACCATGGCCTCCAACAAGAAAATCGAGACAGGGTCGTAAGGTAGTGCAAATGCATCTTGGCCAGTTTCAGGCCCAGCGTCGCCGGACTCTTGTTTTAGCTTGGCAACAGTACGTTCATGAGCCAATGCTTCAAGGGCACGCGTTGCTGCTACGAGAGGCTCTGCGTCTAGTTGACTGGGAAAAGGAGTCAGAGACGTGGCAGAATATCAAAGCTGCACCCACTTACATGATTTGACCATACAGCTCATCAAAGCGGCAAGCATTTATGCAGTCGATGGTACAGAGTGTGTTCTCCACGTCGGCGTCGGTAGCGTCTGGTACAAGCGCTTCGTTGCTCGAGCTATACGGCGTCATAAGATAAGAAGACAAGGCGGAGAGAAGACCATCCGATCGTGGTGGAGGCCGAACTGGTTGATTCCTATGTAATGGAATGGTCGTAACGCCACCGAGGAAATCCTCCATCTGCAACATCCGAGTGGGCAACAGCGAGTGGAAGAATAAATTCTCGAACATTTCGAAGATCTAACATCACATGTCAGATTCCTGCAACGGATGATGGTCATATAAGACAGACCTGTGTCCAGCCTTCACGAAGAGCATTCCCATTTCCATTTACGATGTTGAACAGTACAACGGCTGCGAGCTGGCCCTTGAAGTTTGTACCAAACTTGACCGACAATGTGGATACGGTGACTTGCTGCCCATCTATGTCGACAACTGGGAAGTTCGGCACCTTCGAGGGTAAACCATCTGCAAGAAGACCTGTTGCCTGCGATAACGACACTACGACGTAGTCGAAAACATCTGGCAGTACGAAGTGTCTTGCCAGGGATGCACATTGCCGAAATCCAGCGATTGCACGTTCGATGACGTATTCATCGTCGAATGTGATGAAGGCGTAAGCGATCGCCGATACCACCGGCTTCCAGACGGTCTTGAACATATCGATGTCAAACAATGAGGTGTTGCACATCATGAATTTTCCTATGATGATCGGTGTGTTGGGAGCTCTACATAGATCCGATAAGTGCTTACCAGCGTGCCGCGTACGGGCAAGCAACTCCTTCCAGGCATACTCGAAGCCTAGTTGCCCTGTGTGTTCTTCCGGCATTATGATCTCTCGCTTGCGGATCGATTCATAAATTCCAAGCTTGAGTGGACAAGTAAGCCACTATCATTACCGAACCCTCTATCACATACCAAGTACTCAGTCGAGAAGTCGCTACCGTCGTTGACACCTCTTAGATTACGCATATAATCTTCAATGGTCATTCTTTTCTGTTTTCATTGTAAGAGATCGTACGAATTGATGGCAGCTCGACATACCCGTATTTGTGGATTGTGCAAATCAGTGTTCAGCAGGATGATAGAGTACGCAAGTACATAGACTGCATCTTGGGATTTGACCTCAGCTGTACGGCAGAAAAATGAGACTAACTGTACTGCAGAACCTGCATAAGACATACCAGGGCCTGAAGCGAAGTAAATCTCTGCAAATGTCTCGGTTATTCGACTGATCTGCTGTGCCTCGCCGGGTAGGCGGAATGCCTCTAATAATTCTCTCATAGCATCTGCAACCGATTTCTTGTGAACGCAAAGTAGGTCAATCGGGTGGAATCACAAGAAATTGTAAAAGTTGCGTACATTATTAAAGTCGAAGAGTTCGATGAATGCCTTGAGGACGTCGATATTCTCTGGCTTCGAAATGAAGTCGCCTAGCAGCCGCTTGTCGAGCCTGGTGTTCTTCTTCAGAAATACCGCCAGACTATGTGGCCGGGGCTCATTCGGATCCGTGTATATCAACTTGTTCTCCTCAAGGAACGATATACCCGTCTTGGGTTTCGTGTTGAAGCGTGTAGCTCCGGTGAGGACAAGCTTCTTTTGTGCCTTAGTCTTCCTAAGCTCTTCTGGCGAGGTATAATGCTGATAGTCTCAGTTCGGGAACTATCGCATGCGTGTTCAATGATAACATACCGATGGCCATGGTTCAGTACGCTAATGAAGGCGGCGTTAGCGTATGCGTAGAACGAGGTCGAGTTATAACTACGGACACCTTCAGCACGAGCCGTCATGTGGTTGACGAAGGCAAGCAACAGGTCAAGGCATAGATACTGAGAGTTTTGAGGCTGTGGCTCCGGACCGTTGGTATATTGCACTGGATATATGCCCTAAGATATCCCGAGTTACGCGTTGAGACTAGTGAGGTACCAAATCTGGTGCGCAGAATAGGGTTTCAGACATACCTTTGCAGCAAAATCGGTCAGCCGTTCAAACATGTTTTCGCAATTCATGTCACAGTCATAGTTGATATACAAGTCGACCATGAAGCTCGGATGGCGTGACACAAGGCTGAGGGTTTCCAGTAGTAGCTCACGAGTGTCGCCCTTTGCAGGAGCGACGAGTAGCCGAGGGGTGGATGGCACCTTATCGGGGTCGGATTCCATGACGCCAAGCTGTGGGGTTCCAGGACGAGGGGATGCGCTCGCATTTCCTTTAAGGCTGCCTGCTTTCGTCAATGATGGGGGCGCTGGAGGAGCGAGTCGATCAGTCGTGAACGTGAGGAAGAGCTCCTGTTGGAGCTTCAAATCGACACGCATAGTCTCAAACATAGTTGAGATTGTACGCAACGTCGTCTGCAGTACCGTTGGATTGTCCGAGCGTGCGAGCTGGAAGAGGAATTTGCACCCGTGGTCCAATACGAGTGCGGAAAGAGAGGGAAATGCACTGATGCGCACACCAGAAACTTCGAACGCAACATTTAGCATTCGTAAGGCTGTGAGGCGAGTGGAATCGGTGTGCGCTTGGTCGGTCGGGTCGAGAATGTTGATGAGCACACGAAGTAGTTCAAGAATAGATGGGAGACCGTCTATAAGGATACATGCATCAGCAATAATCTCCTGATACACATTGAATGTGTCTTAGGCTTACAAGGCTGACGTATTGTCGTGTTTGGCAGTTCCGTCTCAGTCTTGATATCGACCTCCGGTTGTAGAGTCGCCTCTGAAAGGGCAGGAATTTCATCCGCAGAAGTGTCATCCGCCACGACAGTTTCGCCACTTGTCTCTGCCGCAATGTTGGTCCGGGAATCTGTGGTGACTGTCATTTTTGCTTCGGGTGTATCTTGATCACCAATGGTGTCTGTCAACTTTCGCTCTTCCTCCTCGCAATCAAGCGCATGTAAGCGCATGAATGCGGTCTTTACAAGTGCGTGCATGGTCGCCTCCGCCGATCGCCTAAGAATCTCTACATACTCTCGTCAATATCATACTCAAGTAGGAAATGACGTGACATTCGTTAAACATACCGCTCAAGCGCATCTGACAGCACGTCGTTAATACTGTCTCGAGCATCTCGCACACTTCGATATCCCCGAGCGTATCACCAACGGGTCCACACATACAATCTTGGATGACGGTCATGATTTTTAGTAATGTCACTTCGTCGCCGGACGAGTCGCTTGCTTCGAATTTACACCGGGAAACAGTGTTACTCAGTTCGCTGATCGTGGGTTCAAGCGCGAGTGCCCCTGGGACGAGTAGACCACATTGAAAGAAGGCGTGCAGCGAAGTTAAGGCAGCGGACGTGATAGGGCCCGTGGATAGTGGCGAACGGATAATCGCGAAGAACGGCCCGAGGATGGCTGAAAGAGGAATCGTCTGTAGGTCTGAATAATACAGAAGATCACACCTTTGAATCGATATATAAATCGACGTACATACCGTCTACGTCCTTCACCATGCGTCTCAGCTCTTGGAAACCGTGCATGAGCTCTTGCTCATTGCTGCTACGACCTGGGGTGTATTGAATTGGATATTGCCGAGTACGTCTTAGACCTAGACTGCTTGCAAGTGCAGAATCGCCGTTACTGAAAGAATGTGTAGACATCGCCCATCTTGAGTTCTTGCGCATCACCGACGTGACGGAGAGGATCTCTGAGAGTAGTATATGTTTCAAGCATACGGGCTGGGGGACCGAAGACGAAGCAGCAGACTCAGAAGCCATACTGGACTTAAGGCGAGTCGCGTTTTCGTCGGCGTCACGGTCGGTGTTAATGTCGAGGTCGGCGGGGTCTCAAGCGAAGTAGTAATAGTACGTGTCATTTAGACGCTCGTCATAACGCGCATATAAGCGCGTATTTCTCGACGCGAATCACGCTTTGACCACGCTGCAGCCTTAGGTCAGAGGGATATACGTGGTCCATTTATCAGAGTATCAGTCATGAGCGCAGATCGATATGATATACACGAAATATCTACGTAGTTTACTGTCCAGGCGTGTCTGCGCGCTGTGTCATGGCTGCTTGTCCCGCTGCGGTTGCAGCCAATCTCGATCGCTTCCTCTCCGCCTCTGTGACGCGTCAGCCACGTAAATGAGCTCATGATACAGGTGTACATACCAGCCTCCTTCTCTCGTTCGATCTCTGACACAATAGCCTCGATTTGCGAGAGCTCCAAGTTCTGTTTTTTCTTTAATGAGAAAACGAACACGCTCTGTACCTGGCTACGTACCATGATCTTGCCATAGCTCTCCATGACGCTGATTTCGATGTTCTTGGCTCCGGTTTGCACGACCTCAAGCAGGCTTTTTACGGTCAGTTTGATAGCATCATCCCGAGAGAGATCGTCTTTGTGGTTCTTCTCGAGGAATTCCCGGACTGTCTTCGATGAGCGACCGATTGCATTTGCCTAGAGATCCCGTACTCAGTCGAATGCTTGAGAAGTTATAGAGGCTAAGTATCACCTTCCACTCGCTGTAGATACCGCTTGGCTCAGTCTGGTAGAGACGTGGCTTAGTGTCGTGGGGATCGAATCCAACGATAAGCGTCGAGATACCGAATGGCCGGACACCTCCAGATTGCGTGTATTTCTGGAAAGCGTTCAGGTGAGACTTAAGGAAGACACCGTGATCGGACGGACCTGTTGGATTGTGGCAATATGTCTTGTGATGTACTCCACGCTAACAGGATCTTCGACAGTCAGTCTGTGGCTCTGACATTCTATCCGGGCTTTGTCAATGAGTACACGTCCATCGGCGGTAAGACCTGCATAGTTATCCGTTACGATCTGGAAACGTGTTATGCAGTAATGAGCGTACCTGCAAAGGCCAGACAAATATGATCATCGAGCATGACTACTTTGCGAACAGTACGGGGGTCTTGGAGCTGAAGAACAGACTTCTTCTCTACGCCGAGCACTACGACGTCCTTGCCACGAACTCCTACCTGTAACAAGTATGAATAATCGGTCGGTGTAATTCACGAGGCTGCCACGCACCGCACACGTCCCCTTCCTGACTGCTTCAAGAGCATATTCAACCTGTTGGCGCTGTGAATACGTAGCCCTTCAAAGCACGCTTAAGCAAGGTACCTGGAACAAATGACCGTCGGGAGAGAAGACGGTAAGGGCTACGATAACTTATGAGTTGCGTTGACGGTCGCATCTATATACACACATACCGCGATCGTATGACCTTGACATGGTGGTAGAGGAATAAGGAAGTTATAGAAGGGTGCTGAGTTGAAGGAGAGTGCGCAACTCAAGACGCGCGTCGAGCTTGCGTCGCCTGCGTGCGGTCACGTGCAACGTTCTCAAATGAGTTCGCGTACGGCGCGTTCTCAACGGTTACACCGCAGCTTGTTCTCGACCTTCATCTCATTCGATACCCGCCGCATATCACCCTATTTATTGACGTTCATTTGCAGATGTCAGACTCTGAGCAAGATGACGATGTGCAGGTGCTGGGTGAGAGCTCGTGAGTGCCGGGCTACGTCGTCATTTGTTCACTAAACTGAAGCAAGATACCAGAAACTCCATCAAGTGCGAGATCTGCGGGAAGAATCTCCAAAATTTGACTACTGAGCTTCGACAGAAGCACTATGACACTAGCCATGCGGAAGAAGCTGATAGTGAGCTATCTTGTAGATACTCAGTCTTTCGTACACTTATCACGGATAGGCACGCCATCTATTACGGCTGACACCCGAAACTTGTTATTGAGGCCTATTCTCAAACGTAAATGGAACGGATTTAGCGAGAACGATGCCTTCTGGCATCCGTCCGAAGCAACGGACCCTCCTCCCAATTTTACACCAGGTACTTATGACTATAACGTTCGATTCTCCTTACCTAGAACACCTTCAGGTCTTATACCTCTCCTCAAGAAGGCCCTCATCAAAGCTCATGAAAAAGGCAATGTACAGAAAGCTTATCTATGTTGTCCCAATGCTGTTCACGTAGCAATCGAACCTTGGGACAGGAAGTGGGGTTGCGGGTATGTCTGTTTGTCCTAACTGCACCAGTGGACGCCGCTCAGAACATACCCATCTAGATACCGCAACTTTGAGATGGCATGCGCCTCGCTCATGGAGGATCCGCGACAACCAGCGTACTTCGCACTACTCGACTCGCCCTTACCTCCCAGCGTCGAAGGGTTGCAAAGGTGGTTAGAGTCGGCCTGGAAAGCAGGTCTGTCATGGTCTTACGCCCTTTTTTACTGCGACGATCGATGACTGTATCGCTGATTTTTTCTACGTTTTGACTGGCAGGTTATGACCCAGAAGGCGCATCATTTTTCAAGAACAAGCTCGAGGGAACAAATAAGTGGATAGGCACAGCTGGTAGCGTCGTGTTCTCTTTCCTCTGGAGCCTTTGCAAGCTCACTCAAACTTAGATATATACGCTGCCATGACCTCTCGAGGAATTCCGTACGTGAACAAACTAACCTGGTCATCATGTTTAACACTTCATCTATACAGCGTCAATCTTGTCGATTTCGATTTCGCGAAAGGAGGTAGGCCTTCTTATACAGCAAAGGGCTAGTATCATGACTATACATCGCTTATTCTAGGCTCGTCGCCTCTTATCAAGTGGATATTGGAATATTTCACTCAGGATCCTCCGAAGCAAGCTACAGTGAACGATGCACTTCGGTCCGCTTCGCCTATCGTTGTCACTGAAAGACTGCCCATTATCCTGCAACATGAAGGACACTCGCGCACTGTCGTCGGCTACGAGAGACTGGACAAGGGCCCCATCAACCTGTTCATGTTCGACCCTTCGAAGTACGACTATTTGCTCCCTGCCATTGGGGCATTGAAGATCATACTCACGTGCATATAGGATCCCTAGCGCGCCGATACGCAAACTCGCCCTCAGTGTTCATACCGAAAGCACAGTCAGCGTTTCTCCTCCGGCCTCAGACCGAAGGCATAAACTCTCGCCTAGAAAATACATCGACCATGTCCTACATCGCAACGGAAACGCTCACGCCGGACCACCGCCGAAACGAACTCGGTCCGAAGAGCCAGAAGTGATCATCGTAGACGATAATGACGGCGACGCAGGCAGGGACGCGACACCGCAGAAAAGGCAGAATAATATTGTGGCGCAGTCTGTGCAACCTAATGAGAGCGACCTGACGAGCTTGCTCAGATGGGTTCGATGTCCCACCAAAGACCTGTAAGTGCGTACACTCAAGCTTAGACATAGCTATTGAGACGACTCGAACTCCACAGGAACAAGAAAAAGAAGTATCAGATATTGTACTTCCCGATGACAGACCCACTAACCGAGGAAGAACGTCTCCTACGCAGGGAAGTTACGAGTCTCAAGATGACTAATTAAGATATCGTTCTCGATGTATTGGACCTTGTTGGACTTCTTATACTGCCAGGGCTCACTATGTTACGCTAACTCGCACAATGCACAAAGACTAGATTAATTTCCATACCCTCTCTAATGGTACACTCACATGTTGATGCAATAAAACGCCAGGTGTCCGTCCACGACGAATCCTCATGCTGCAGCCATGAAGACATCCGCTTGAGAACTCTCAGTTGTAGGCATACCCTGCAAAGGAGGTATCTCCAGTCCGGCCACTGCACACCTCAACGCGCGCTCCCAAGCCTCCTCTACGCGATATCCACCCGCACGCATGATTCCCTCTCTATCCCTTCTCACCGCCTCACTCGTAGGGTCCTCATACGTCTCCAGCAGGTTAAACCAGTCCTCATATGCATACCACGAGTCCTGTATCGGTACGTGCGGCACATCAGGTACCGCTGCCCGTGGCCGTACTGCGGTCGCGGAGAGTCCGCCCAGGGAGGCAGACGACAGCCGTGCTGACGCACGCTTGTGCGCCTCTGCGCGTGCCCGCGCAACGAGCTTCGCCGCATCCTTGTCGCTCGTCTCGAGTTTGTCGATGAGCTCCTGGCGGCCTTTCTCACGCGCTTCACGCTCTGCCTCGTCGAGTCGCCGCAGCTCTTCTGCACGCTGCTCGCGCTCGAGCCGCTCCGCATCTTCTTGCTCTTTTAGATACTGCGCATACTGCTCCTCGCGCTGTACGTTCAGCTCGATGAGTGCTGCGTTCTCTTTTTTGTACCGCGCGATGCGAGCTTCGGTCTCGGGAACATCGATGTCATTTATAAGGTTGAATGCTACGTGTTCGAAAGCAGTCACGAAATGCGTAAACATATATGACTGGAGCACAGGTGTTAGTAATACGCACTGATATCCTCGACTTCCTCTAAGTAATCATTGTAGGTCCGTAGATCAGGAAAATCTTCTCGTCGTTTGTTGAAGCTAGAGTGCGTGTGAAATGAGTACGTAGCATCCCGACTGTGGTACCGATCGAGCGACGTTCGGGCTTACTCTTTGGCTATCCTCCGTCGAACGGCAACTTCTTTCTCGACTCCCAGGTCCTCAAATGTCTGTGGCGTAAAAGCTAATTTTCGTAATGTCTTGTTGCATATTGGACACGGTGCCGGACCGAGTGTGAATAATCGATCAATACAGGACTCACACCTATGGATGATCAGTAAATTGGCTAGTTTAGAGTGGCCAGGTAGACTCGGTCGACTTACATCTTGTGGTAACATGCGCTTACGAGCAGCCGCAATTTTGGATTAAGATATCTGTCTGACTTGCATACGGGACATTGGTCGTCCATAGACTAAAAGACGGTCGTTATCCTGGTTAGCGGACGGCGCGGTCATTAGGAATCGCGACTTACGAAGTATTCTGATGTACGACCTGATGGGTCTTTTACTCCGCCGCCAAAAATGGTTGTGGAAGTGCTCTGCACATGAGGGGTATTTGTCCGTGAATTAGCAAGGGAACCGCCTCCCTTGCGAATAGTTGTTCCTCGCAGCCAGCCACTACGGGTTGCCATTGTACGCGTTATTTACTTCCAGTAATTATGATTCAAGACAGTGATTAAAGCCCTCAAATTGATGATTGTTTTTGTGCGACTCGGTAGCGAGATGGTGGTGGATTGAACAAGGCCTGTAAACGCTTCAGAGCCAGAGCAATTACGGTCATGGGCGCTGACAATGCGCGACGTCAGCTGCTTCGCGTAAGCAATGCTCCGCTTTATAAGTGCGCAAGCGCCCATAATTCAAGCCTACTTCAAGCCAGTTCGGACGATGGACGCACTCACTTTCTCAAGACCCTCCTACCCGCCTTTCACACCGTGGCACTACCTCGTAGCCCTCTGTGGGCATTCTGTATCTTTACACTAGCTCTAGCTGCCATTATACCTCGGCTCTTCTCCCGTACAGCCTTCAGGCTACTAGGACAAGCCACCGTCACGACCATGGCTGCTACGAACACATCGGTTGCTTTGCCCAAGACACAAGCAGAATGGAAGAAGGCTCTCGATGAGCTGCCGTTGCAACCAACGAAACTGCCAGTATTTTTCTTTGGGCATGGATCTCCCATGCTCGCGTTCCCGGAATCCGCTTTGTCTGGCCGTAGTGATCCTGTCAGGGCCAAGATGGGGCCCAAAGGTCCTCTTGCATCATTCTTGAAGGATTTTGGCCCCGCGCTGCTTGCGAAATACAAGCCGAAGGCAATCGTCGTATTTAGCGCACACTGGGAAACGAATGGCGAAAGATTAGGTACGTATCGTACATCTATTTCTTCTGTCTATCATTCTTATCATACATTTCTCAGTGACGGACTACGGTGACGAGAACCCGCTGCTATATGACTATTTTGGTTTTCCGCCTGCCCTCTATGAATTGAAATTCAAGTCGCGTGGAGACCCCGCACTGTCTGAACATATCGTACAACTGTTCAAAGACGTAGGCCTGCTTATTCTTTGACTGTGTCCATACTCATGCATATGGTCATTAGGCTGGTTATCTTGCTCGTACTACGACGAAGCTAGAAAGCCGTGGACTGGACGGAAGGGGTGGTCGAGGACCGGGAGCTGGTTTCGATCATGGCGTATTTGTGCCATTTAGGCTCATGTTCGGAGAAGAGTTTACGGACATCCCCATCGTAGAGGTGTCTATGGACGGAAGTCTCGATCCGTCGAAAAATTGGGCGATTGGTCAAGCTGTCAAACAATTACGGTAAGTGTCAACGATACCGACCTCTAGCAGATTCCCTAACTCGGCATCACAGCGAGGAACAGGTTCTGATATTGTCGGGTGGGCTGACCGTACACAACCTTGGCGACTGGACCGCATTCGTCGAAGATACCGCTAGTCCAGCTGTGAAAGCGTTCGATCAGGCCATATTGGATGCAGCAAATGTTCCTGATGTAAGCAGTGGCTATGATAATCTATCTCTTGATCGTAGGCTGTACTCATGCGTGATCTTAGGCGACGAAGCGCAAACAGGCTCTCGTTAATTTGACTAAACACGCTGGCTTCCGCCTCGCACATCCGCGGGAAGACCACTTTGTCCCGATCTACATCGCGGCTGGCGCAGGAGAAGATGGGGATGTTAAGACTGTCTCCGCTATCTACGGTGCTCCGGCCTTCGCCTTTGGGGTGTGAATGCTGCAGCGTGTATGTATGTGTAGGTTTGCGCTGCCCCCATGCAATGGAAGCACGGTAGCGTGGACGTGTCTCGCAGCGCCAGGCTGCTTTCCTCTCACGCGATGACTCTCGGAGGCAAGGAGAGCGGAGGGCATGTCATCCCCAGAATCAATGATAATCCCCATTTTCGCGTCTAGTGTACATTAAATACAGAGCACATCCGTCAATGCATTTGTTGAAACTGATTGTGACATCTTTTCAATCTTACCCGTCCAGCACCCCGCACCGCCTTCCCGACGCTCGCCTGATCTTAAGATTGCCTGGCACGTGGGGATTTACAGAGACGCTTGCTACTTAACGCGAGCGGCTGGCAATCTTCGTCCCGTCCACATTCCCTTGAAACTTTACTCTGCTACATAGTCCCTTCCTACCCGTATATTCTTGGCCCGTTACGCTTTGCGCAGTGCGCACGTATCCAACGGTGCAAATTTAAGGTCAGCACACCGCTTCTGGTGCCTGCCTACCGCTACTAGTACTGATCGACCAGGCCGTGTTCCACCACAGACTCCATCGTGAAGTTCTTGGTTCTCTTTCTTCGCATTATACACGCGTTCCGCTCTGCAGGCGGTCGCGCACTTGATCGCCAATTCGCTTCACTCGAGATTTTAGTGTAATACTTTCCACGGTACGTCGGATACTCCGCCGCTGCTTATTGTCTCCCAAGTCCGCTTAGTTCCAGCAATTGATAGCTACCAAGGCGCCCCTTGACTTCCAATTTCACCCCTCGCCATGGATTATCCCCATTACCCTGCTTACAGATCGGCCTCTATGCCAAACCCGAATCACCCACCCCGCACAAGTCCGTTCAACGCTCCGCCTAAGCGTGATTCAGACTTCATGATGAGCGAGGGCCCCATCACGCCTCCCCTGTCTCCCGGTCATAGCGAAGACGAGGAACCCATATCTGTCGATCCAGAGCCTCGTTACAGCGGCCCTAGTCCAAATACGTCCGGCGCGTATTTACAGCCGCAAGCTGACACCAGGAGGGCCAGCAGAGAGATGCTGCAGACCGAGGAGCGGATGGAGGTCGATACGAGGCGTTTATCCAACTCACCCAGAGCGCCACCCGCTAGGCATTTGGAAGATGAAAAGTCACATCTGGAGGAGAACGCAACTCTGAAGCTGACTGATTTTGAGGTTAAGGGGACATTAGGTACGTTGCAGCATCTCCATCGTCGGTCCTAATGCTATAGCTCGATGTCCAGGAACGGGGACCTTTGCTCGCGTTCTTTTAGTCAAGCTGCGAGACTCAACTCAGTCCGCCTCTCAAAACTGCTTTGCCCTGAAGATTCTTCGCAAATCAGAAATCGTTCGTTTGAGACAGGTTGAACATGTCAATGCAGAACGCTTTATCCTGTCCCGCGTTCGCCATCCTTTTATTGTCGACCTCTACGCCACCTTCCAGGACAGCCTCAACATTTACATGTTGATGTCCTACGTACCGGGTGGCGAACTATTCACACATCTGCGGAGGGCCCAGCGGTTCACACCAGATGTTACACGTTTTTATCTTGCTACCATTATCCTTGCCCTCAAATACCTACACTCCTTCAACATCATCTATCGCGACTTGAAGCCCGAAAACCTCCTCCTAGACTCCCGCGGCTATCTACGTCTCACTGATTTCGGCTTCGCCAAGATCGTGGACGACCGTACCTGGACGCTGTGCGGCACGCCAGAATATCTGGCCCCGGAGATCATTCAGTCAGACGGACATGGAAAGGCGGCGGACTGGTGGGCGTGCGGCATATTAGCATACGAAATGATGGTCGGTTACCCGCCATTTTTCGACGAGACAGCCTACGGCATCTATGAGAAGATCTTGAAGGGCAAGATCTACTGGCCGAAGGACATGGACCGTCTGTCGAGAGACATCATCAAAGCGTTCCTCCATCCCGACCGTTCGAAACGGCTAGGAAACCTCATAGGAGGGGCGCAGGATGTATTGGATCACCCCTGGTTCCGTGGCGTAGACTGGGACGCACTGGAGCGACGTGAGATCAGGGTATGTCTGACTTTCATAAAAATGATTCTTGGCCATATGCTGACAAATTTGCTAGGCACCTATCATCCCTCATGTTACGTCCATAGACGATACACGTCACTTCTCACATCTTCCCCTACCACCAGCAGGAGAGATACCCGGTCTGATTCGCGAAGAGGAACCACGCGACATCCATCAACGCTTCGACCCAACAGAATATCACTTTCTTGAATTTTGAGGGGATCTTTCTGCATCCAGAAGAGCCCCAACCTAATCAATCTTCGTCTACCTAGTGACTCCTGGACCTATCTTCCGTCTGTCGTTGCTCCTCGTATTTATGCATGCTGTTCCGAATATACCGTACGTGATAGTATCGCTGGTATACCCCCTCCCTTGTAGCCCTTCGTCTGCTGATTCCCTGTAATTTCTTGAGACTGCTTGGCTGTGTGCTTTGGACTGTACGTGTATTTGTCTTTTTACTGTATCCATTCTTCGTCACCCGGTTCGGCGTACAAAATCTTGGTTTCAAGCTCGCATCACGGTCGCTCTCTTGCTACTTATACTGCAATTGTAATCATATTTTTCGTGGATATTCCTGTGTTCGAAAATACTCTCGAAGTCCAACGAAGTTGCTAAGTCTTCGCCAGTGGCTACCGATCCTGTCCACAGGACCAAGATAAGGTTGGCCCAGCCAAAATACGACCACTATCACGTGATGTAATTGTCACGCTTTGAGTGAGAGTGACCATTGTAAATTCAATAACTTACTCTACGCCGCATGTAATAAAAATCGCTTTCTGGCGTATATTGCCACATAGTATATCTATCGTTCTCAGAAAGCGATTTGCGCTATTGTGAGTTTGAGCAAAGTTATTGAGCCTCGAAGGAACGATAGACGACAGCGCTTGTTAAAAAGTCGCCCGTTATTTCCGCTAACCTGCATCGACGCGCGACGCGTCCAGCGCTCGTGCGATCGGCTTGACCGCGCACGACGACCCGCTGCTATTGCACGCCCTCTCGTTATCAGGGGTGTTGCAATGGGCCGACAAAGTCGCGCAGCAGTCACCAGCAGGGCGGAGAACCTAAAGAAGAGGAAGGTCCGTCTCGTATGCGAGGCATGGAAGGATGGTGGAGAGGTGAATAAGGTGAGCCCCAATCCTTCTCTTTCAAGTTTTTCTAACGCGAATGAAGTCTGAGACAGATGACAATCTCCCCGTCTACTGCCTCGCAGGTCGCAATGGATGCATCGCGGCTGCCGAGATTTATTGTATGAATAATATTGATTAATGTACATAAGCTACAGACAACGTAGTTATTTCTCATCATCACGTGAGCGTCACACTGTGACCATAGTGGTCGTATTTTGGCTGGGCCAACCTTAGGAAGGTGCTGACCTTTGACGCCCGTGAACACGTTTGAGGTAAAGCAGAAGACTATGAAATGTACCAAGCCCAGAGAGTGCTAATTGAATATGCTATTCACAATACTCCGATGTCAATTTTCAATCCTCATCGTTAGCCATTAGAGTTGATCTTGTCCTTTCTTTGTGGCTGTAACAACCAAGTTGAATTTTGAAAACTACTAGCAAGAGAGTTCTCGAGTGGGGGATAAAACATTAGACCATATGCACTCTAAATTATCAATTTTATCGCTTCAGCGTATCTCAACCGATTTTTATTGGCTTAGAGGCAGGGGAAAAGGCATAAAAATGAGCTGTCGGGATTTGCCCTTTATGGGGTGATCGCGCCCTCGACCAAACAAGCCACAATATTACGCGCCCAAAAATCTTGCGCCGTAGAGGCGCCCATAAGCACCCACAGAACACCCATGGGCCGCCGACGCAAACACCGCACGCACCTCAAAGGCGGGGTCGCTTCGAACCCAGGCTCAGCGGAAGGCACGCCAAAGTCCTTCGTTATCAAGCACGGCAAGGTCGGGACGTCGCTCTCGCAGCTCGTCCGCGATGTGCGCAAAGTGATGGAGCCTAACACGGCCAGTCGACTGAGGGTCAGTTGCTCGTTTTCGTGCTATTGTGGACGGGTGTAGCTGAATGCGTTGCAAGTGAAGGAACGGGCACGTAACAAGCTGAAGGACTTTATGACGATGGCGCCGGCGCTGGGGGTTACGCACCTGTTGGCGTTCACGCTGACGGATGTCGCGCCGTCTCTGCGCATAGTGCGCTTGCCCGTCGGACCTACGCTCAGCTTTCGGATAGAGCGATACAGCCTTCTTAAGGATGTTGCACACGCTTCACGGAGAGCGAAGAGTATCTCGACTGTTGAATATCTTAGTCCACCCCTGGTACGTATTCGAGTTTGCCAAGGCATGCACAATGCATTGACCTAGTCTGCATTCCAGCTCGTACTTGCCTCCTTCCCGCAACCTGGCCCTGACGCCCCTCCCCACCTGACTCTCCTTGTCAAGACATTCCAAACTCTCTTCCCACCGCTATCACCCAAAACTATTTCTCTATCATCCGCCCGCCGAGTCGTTCTCGTCTCCTACAACGCCGACCGCGGCACAATCGACTTCCGGCACTATCTCATCACTGTCAAGCCATACGGCGTGTCAAAACGTGTGCGCAAAGTCCTCGAAGGCGGATCTTCGAAGGCCACGACGAAAGGCTTCCTGGATCTAGGGAATGAGAAGGACGTTGCCGACTTTCTTCTCCGCAAGAAAGGGGAGCCAGGGCCGAGTAGCGACGGCTATGAGTCTGCTGTTTCGGACGCCTCGAGCGCCGCCGGCGACGATGCAGATGCTATTTCTCTCGCAGACGACTACGTCGGAAGAAATAACAAAAAGGGCTCGAAGCGGGCAGTCAGGCTCGATGAGATTGGGCCGCGGATGGAGTTGCGACTGATTAAGATTGCTGAGGGCATGCCCGGGAAAGAGGGAAGCGTCATATACCACGAGTTCGGTAGGTCGTTCTGCTCTGACATACGTGTTATATATGCTCACTTCGCGATGCAGTCAAGAAAACGAAGGCGGAGGTCGCGGCACAAAAAGCAGACCATGCTGCGAAAGAGAAGCTTCGTCAGCAGAGACGGGAGGAGCAAGCGAGGAATATTGCTCGAAAGAAGCAGGCAGAGAAGGTTGGAAAGGCAGATGCGGAAGGAGACGAGGAGGAGGATGGTGATGACGACGAAGAGGGAGACGAAGAGCCTGATGAAGATGGGGAAGAGGAGTACGACGAGGATGCGTGGAATGACGAAGAGGAGATCAGTGAAGATGAGGACGACCTCGAGGAAAGTGAGGAGGAAGAGGAGAGCAGCGAAGACGAAGCTCCGCCGCCACCACCTAAAAAGCAGAAGCTCAAAGGGAAGCGGTGAAGTCTTATTGATTATCGTTCTCTAAAGCGTCGTGTGCGACTACGTAGCATTACAGTATAGTACATCCTGAAACCGAGATCTGTCGAAGGGGTGCATATCATGCGTGTGTTTTAGCAGGTGTATCCGAAGGGGCTGGAGGGCTGAACAGCCGTGTTTTCCATCGCTGTACGAAATGCTGAGCCCGCAGCCGGACGCCCTCCCAACTGTCTAGCGCAGGCCGTACATCGAGGTAGAACGAGAGGTTGTTGGACTTGGGACCTCCGGTGTGTCCCGTGTAGAAGTCGATAACATAGCGTAGCCGCGTCCCACAGCGGTCGACGACCCAGTCATGACGGTCGAAAGGGGCAGAGTAACTACACAAACTCTCGGTCAATTTTTTGCACATACCCGGAGCAGTGTTTGAGACACTCACCCGAGGAGCATCCTCCACCGCGCTCTGGGGGTTCTATCTTTCGGTCTGCCCTTGAAGCTCACCAGCTTCAGCCCGCCACACTTCTCCCCACCTTGTCCCTCTTCCCACTTCAAGAGCTCCGTCCATGCCCGCTCATTCACAGCATTATGTATGGGGACGATGACCTTCATGTCCGGTGCGTGCGGGTTGTGGTTCTTGCGCTCCATGGCAGCAAAGAATTGTGCTTGAGATGGATACACCCAATTCGAGCCGTCTACTCTTGGTATGGAGGAGACCTCTCTGTCCACCGGGAGCCCTGCATTGCTAGGAGCGGCAGCGGGCGCGGGCTGGGAGGACCCGGAAGAGAACATACTCGTCCAGGACGACCGTGTGGTGTGGTCAACGGGGCATTTGTCTACGGGTGCACCGTGCGCGCCCTGGTCGACGGGGCATGCGTCGCCGGAGCAGGCAGCGAGTGCTTTGTGGTCGACGGGGCACCTGTCTTGGGAGGCCATTGAGAGAGTCGGGATTTGGAAGCGCGCGCCGTTCCGGGAAAGGGAAACGTCGGGGGCGGACGTCCGGGCCGGTGTCCGGCGTCGGAGACTGGTGGTAGCCGGCCCATTTCAGGTTTGCGGCAGACTGGTCACTCGGACTACGCTAGGAATTGGCGGGTCTCATTCAGTGCCGTGTATATAAGGTCGTGGGTGTGGGTAGCAAAGGCATCATAGTCTCTTGCTTACGCCCACCATGCCTTCTTTACCTCCCGTTTTCTCGACCCCCCTCACCAAGTTGTTTGGGATCAACCATCCTGTGATGTTAGCAGGTATTGCTGACAGTGTACGAAGTGTTTATGAGGCACTAATCGCTGTATAGGTATGAATGTGGCTGCTGGACCAAAGTTGGCTGCGGCAGTCACGAATGCAGGTGATGCAGAATCGAATTCATGGTGTACTTCATGTCTAAACCATGAGTGTGTAGGCGGTATTGGCGTCATCGGCGGTGTTTATCAAAGTCCCAAGGTGCTTGAGCGATCGATCAACGAGCTTAAGAGTCACTTGGAAGACAAGAATGCGCCTTTCGGCGTGGATCTTCTCATACCTCAAGTCGGTGGGAATGCCCGCAAAACCAACGTACGTCCAGAGATAAGTGTGATTGTATAGCTGAATCGAAGACACTCCCGACAGTATGATTACACAGAGGGAAGGCTCTCTGAACTAACAGAAGTCATCATCAGGAACAAAGCCGCGCTGTTCGTCTGTGCAGTCGGCGTTCCACCCAAGGAAATGGTGGACAGATTGCATTCCGCCGGCATCGCAGTGATGAAGTGAGTAGCTATATCCATTCGGTTGATTGCCCTGTCTTACCGTGCATAGTATGGTTGGACACCCTAAGGTCGGTTTCGCAAGTGGTCTGCACTTCGCACAGGGAATGTGACAGCTCGCTACTTCGGTTTCTAGCACGTCCCGAAGGCACTGGCTCAAGGAGTCGACATCGTCTGTGCCCAGGGAGGTGAAGGCGGGGGTCACACCGGCGATACGCCGTTTTCAATCCTCATTCCCGCGTGCGTTGATCTCTGCAGAAATGCGAAAAGCCCGTTGACCGGACAGCCTGTCATCGTTGTTGCGGCGGGCGGCATCGCCGACGGTCGTGGTCTGGCAGCCGCTTTATCGTAAGCCCTTTTGCTGTTTCCCGAAATATGGGCTAACGAAGTGATTAGGTACGGCGCCGCCGGTGTGTGGGTAGGCACACGGTTCGTTGCAAGTGTGGAAGCAGGAGCTCCGCCAAGGCACAAGGAACTGGTGGTATCTGCGGGCTATGACGATACGGTTCGCACCCTCGTCTATTCAGGTCGTCCCATGAGTGTCAGGAAGACGCCGTATGTCGCCGATTGGTGCGTTGGATTTTTTACCTGGAGGTTCGGGGCTTACGCATGTCCTTTGACAGGGAGAGCAACCGCCAACAGGAAATCAAGGAGCTGACTTCGCAAGGAAAGATCCCGCACGATATAGAGCTCGAGACGCACCCGGAAAAGTCGCTGGAAGGCCGGATGTGTAAGTGGCAATCATCGAGTGTAGCACAGCAAGTAATGCTAACTGTGATTGACATGCTAGGGCTGATGGGGAAGGTGGCTGGTGCCATCAATGAGATAAAACCTGCGAAAGCTATGTAAGTTGTGTCTTGCGTGCGTTTAGTGATCAGCAACTCACTAGATTGTAGTATCGACGAGCTCGTAACCACTGCTGCCAACAGCTTGACGTCCGCCACTGGGTTCATCATCGCCCGCAGCAAGCTTTGAGGGCAGTATGTGTATCTTCCTCTTCCTTGGGTATCCTGATTCCATACCTGTATCATAATGTAACATGAAATGTACAGCAGATTTCTGGATCAGTCGTCTTCATCCATCAGCTCCGCTAACTCTCGTTCCTCGTCCTCAGTCAACCCAAAGTCTTTCTTCTGTTCTGCTGGCGGTTGCGGTGCAGGTGCGACTTGTTTAGGTACCTCAGCAGGCTTAGCCGGTGGCATGAGCAGATCTGCTCAGCACTTCAGTACAGAGTGCAGTATTCCCATCGATGAACACCTACCGACGAGTTTCCACTTCCGGAGCGTACCGTCCAAACTGGCACTGACGACCCATGGCTCGACTTGGTATTTTCCAGGCTCATTCTCCAGAGGGGTCTTGCGCATCCAGAGACGCAGCGCGATCACGTCGTGCCAGTGCGCGTCGTTCTCACCAAGGAGCTCAGGTTCGTCAGGCGAAGATATGTCGTAGGCGCGGATGACGTCGCCTGAGCCAGTGAGAAGATAAGGTTCGGCGAGGGACGTGAGCGAGAGCGGGAGGACGGCGCGGGCTGCAGTCGGGTGTGTGATGGGCGGCATGGGTCTTGTGCCATCCTTTTGATCTTTCGGTAAAGGGGGGTCGTAGTGGACTTGGACGGTCTCGTCCGATGATGCTAGACGCGTCACGTAGGTTAGCAGCAGTACCAGAGGGCAGAACGGAGCTCGGTACCTGACCATAGCTGGCCGTTACCGTACATGATTTCGTTGATCTTCGTGCGGTGGTGGTTGAGTTCCTCCTTCAGTGTGCTTTGCCACCGTGGTGATGGCCCGTCTTCTTTCCGTAGCTCCCAGGCTTTGGTGATGCCCATCGTGTCCGCTGTGTAGAGGACCGCTGATGCTCCGTCGATGGTGTGGGCTGCTAATGCTTCGACAGGGCGTGTGTGGGCAGACAGTGACCCCGCGGAGACGAGCGGTTTGCCCTCTTCAAAAGCAGAGAGATTCCTGGCGAGATATCAGCTCTCAAAATAACCTGCAGGGCTATTCAAACTTACCAAAATCGTATCAACTTGTCAGAGCCACTCGATATGAGCAGGTCAAGGGATGGAATGACGAGCAATGTCTTCACAAAGTCGTCGTGCGCTTCTGTAGATGAGAGCACACGTCCGGTCTATGCAACAGCATAGTGAGCTAAAATTATATAGCGAGAGATGCAATCGACAAACCTCTACATCCCATACTTTGACGGTCTACTGGAATTGTCAGTACACGGATGCGATTGAGGAATGCGAGATGACGAACCTTGTCCCATGAGCCGCTAATGAGTAGCTTCTCGTCTCCAGAGCCTTTGACCTTGTCATAGAAGGCAATCGTAGTCACTGGAGCGGTATGTCCCTTGAACAAGCGCAATGTCTTGCCAGTCTGTCATAGACATGAGCTAGTTAATTCAGCATTCTGGCAGTCGATGTATACCTCGAGGTTTAGCTTTCTGATGACAGCATCGTTCTCGGCAATCCACGCTATGTCACCTCGTATATGGAGGTCTAACGCTACACCTGCGAGCTGTATCGGCGACCCGAGGTCTTTCGTCCGCTCCGCCTTCGCTTTACGCGTCTGACGTGTGGGCCTTTCAGCAAAGCGCGTCCTGCGTGTGATGCAGACGTACCTGGTCTAATATGAGCTCGGCCTCCGAGCGCAAGAAGTGGTCCTTGTCTACAGGCATCGCAGCGGTCTGTATAGTGGTCAAAGGTGGACTTACGGAGATCTATATGTCGTCGATTTATACTCGAACTTCGAAGCTGACTAGTGTTCGGGAAGAAATGCATCTGTTAATAACCGGCTGTTATTAACTATGTTATTAACCGGTTAATAACATTACTTACCGTGGTCGTCATGTAAGATATGTAAAAAATTCAGAGCGCCCAGCGGTG
>SWBT01000109.1:0-21129 GCA_005298045.1 Pleurotus ostreatoroseus | reverse complement strand
GAAGGATGCCGCTGGACAACCGCTCGTGACAGATGTGACCGCGTCGATAAACACTAGGGTCTGTGTGCCGGCCTTTCTCTCTCTTTTTCTAGGCTCACTATAAATTCGTCAAAATATTATCGAAGGTACCCAAGATATGCCCCAAGGTGTGTATATAGTGTTATCGAGGACTGAGACACGACGCAATATTGTATGGGCGAGATACGAAAAGTTCGATAAAGTCAACGCCCATCATAGTACCGAGCGTGCATCGTGCAATCGGCGCATGACGACATGGCAACGCCGAGAAGGTCGGGGGACGTGCGCTTCCAGTGACGAGTTCGGACTCCGTTCGCGTATCGCGCCTCGGATCACGCTTTGTCTCGCTCTTTGCTCTCGAGCTCGAGCCCGCCGTTGATGGGATGCCATGTTGTCTCGTATCGTGTGTTTGGTTGTCCTTGTACTCGCCGGTTTCACGATACGACGGTTGAGGAACATCGTAGATGCGCAGGCGGAAGCCAGACATGCAAATTGCAAAGTTTGCTTCGAAAACTTTGCGTCGGTGAATTTCGTCGAGGATGACAGAGCGGGCTGCTTGTGAAACTGATGCAACCGGTCGACAATGGAGGACCCTCCGGTAATCAAAAGGTGCATAATCACAAAGCGTATGTACGTTGCGGGCTTCCCTGCGTTCCGACACGGATACTGCGCCGTCAACTTGGTCGTTAATGAGTTAACAGGGATAGTTGTCGAATTCTCGAAAGACAGGAATCTGGACTGCGGTATGACGATTATGTCGATCATAGACGTGCTAGTGGGTAGTTTCAATAAACAACGAGCGGAAGGTATACACATACGTGCGATTATTCGTACAAAGCCTCAGCGCTGTCTCCCACAGCTCCCCAGCTCGTCGTACCCCCGCAAATTAACGTACCACCCGGCCTCCACGTCCAGCAAACAGAACGACGCTGACTGTCGGAGGTACACAAAACATGACTGAGCAACTCCGCTCAAAGAACGGCCTGCGGCTCAATTCACGAAAAGAAGATCCGCCCACCGCGGAGGTTAAGTCCGACACAGCCACGGAGCTGAGACTGGCCACATAGGAAGCTTGTGGAGGCTAATGAGCTTGCTGGTGCGAAAGTCTATCCAGGGACGCGGTCCGACGCTCCAGTCTTCGGGCGTTGAGGTGCAGGGCTATATTGCGCAGCGGATGATGGTCGTATCCCGTCGTTATTGGTTCCTGCGGAAGGACTTGTCATGACGCCCAGCATCCCGCTGGTGCCCAAGTCCTGGTAGCGTCCTTCTCCGTCCTGTATCTTAAAAACCATGATTTGCAGGACCATATCGTGCGCATCATTTGTCAGCTTCAAGGCCTTACGCCGCGCTGGATTTTTTGAAGTGGCCCAGGTGCGGCACCCTAACCCTAATATGGGGCCTGCCCTTGGCGGCCTTGGGAGCCGGTGACGGTGGCCTCCGCATTTGCAAGAGCAGCGGGTGAGTATGTGGAGACATCGACAAGGTAGGTCTAGTAAAAGGTTGTAAGCAGGACTGCACCGTTTTTTTACTGAATAACTTACGCCAGAGACGCGCGCTTGTCGTGGAAGTTCTGTCAAGGAGAGGGCAAAGTTCAGTTAAGTCGTTCAAGCTACTGCACGGTCGTGCCTGACTAGTGACTTACCAAGTGCCAGCGACCATTTTCTGCCTGCGACCACTCGTCTGTTGACAGTGCACGCGCGGTCAGTCAGATAGACTCTACCTTCAGGAAGGGTCTCGTACCTTGCGGCGGCGGCGTCCACGACTCCCGGGGCATGTGCCGCTGGACCGCCGCACGCGTCGCGCGCTGCGTCGCGGCGACGGCGACGACATGCCCAGTGACTGCGCGTACTTCACCCAGCTCGTCCGTCTCCGTCTCCTTCTCATCCACATCCACATCCATGCTGACGTCCACGTCCATGTCCGCGCGCACCGTGTGCCCAAACGGCGCAAACTCGACGCTCGACGTCGACGTGGACCCGGTCGTCGAGGGCGAGATGGACGAGGCGGAGGACGGCGGCGCGGGCGTGGGTGGCGGCGTGGGCAGCTTCGGGAGCCTGCGTACGCGGGGCGCGTGCGCGTGCACGTGCGGCGGGGCGGGTAGTGGGCGGATTCGGGTCGTACGTCCTGAGGTCGAGGGCAGCGATGATGATGAAGATGAGGAGGCAGACAAAGATAACGTGGATGCGGACGCGGCGGTAGGTACGGATGCCGGTGGGAAGGACGCTGTGGTCGCGCTGACGGGCGGCGAGGGCAGGGGCCGGATCAGGAACGGGCGCGGGGGCGGCGTGTGCTCTCTTGCGAACCCCAGCGCTTGCCCGTGATCGACTCTGAGAACTAGCGTCGGCGGCGTAGTTGTAGCAGCACTGTGCGACGCGTCGCTGCCGGCCGCCGCACTGGCGCCGGCGCGCGAAGCGGTCGCCGCCACGAGGCTGAGGGACGGCGCGGACCTGTTAGTGGGCGCTGTTCCGAAGGTGTAGCGTTTCTCGTCATCCCGGGTGTGGCAGACGGGCGGCGGATCGGGTAGAGGGGTGTGGTCGTGCGCGGGCGCGGGCGAGCCGGCGGAGGCGTGTCTACCTGCGGCAGGGGTGGGTATCGCGGGCGAGGGGAGCGGGGAGGGTGAACGTGCTGTACATGAGGAGATGGACGTAGCGGCTGCGGATGGCTCTAAGCGATTATGGGCGGGCGGATCGGGTAGAGGCGTTGGGGGCGCTGAGTGGGATAACGCGAAAGATCGAACATGAGTGTGCTCGACGTTCGCTCTGCTGTGTTCTTCCTCAGCTACAGAATCCAGACTCGACGGCACCTCCAGGATGGCCCTCAGCACCTCTTCGCTGTCGAACTCACTTTCCAACTTCACATCAAGACGCGGTGCCAGGATTGGCCTCGGGACCCAGGACTCTCGTAGCCAGTCGGGCCTGCGCAGCGGCGAGGTCGGGGTGGGGAATGCCATCGGCCTTGATTCCATCGAGGGCGCGGGCACAGAAAACACAGAACTAGAGAACTAGAGAATGGCGGAACCGCGAAGCTGGGGTATCAAGAGGCAGGGAAACAGAGACGGTGGGGAGGAGCCAGGGTGCGAACGACGGTGCCGTCGCATTTTATCTATGATCTCGCGGGCGCACGTAAGTCGGACGCGCACGCGCGCCGGCCTGGGCTCGATCGCACCCGTCCTGTCGAGTTCTGGAAGAACGTCGCCGGCTAGGGAAGAAATGAGTACAAGGCGATGCGGGGGTGCGCCGTGATGTACACACAGACACATAATGGTGCGCCACGCCGCGGGGCCCTTGCAGAGCGGATAACGTCTCCAGGAGTCCAGGACCGAAGGAGGCAGTCTCACTAGACAGTGCGGTACTCACAGGATGACGTGCCGTGGGTGGGCGGGCGTGATTGCTGAGTTACTGTAGTCAAGCCACAGTACATCTTAGTACAAGGCAGTAACCTTCCCAGGCCGTGGCGCAGGTTTGGACCATAGCAACTTCTGTGGCGAGCGTGTAGGTCTATCGGAGGCGTTGGATACCTGGACGCGAGAACATCAACTGACCTCTGCAAGAACATCCAAAGTGTAGAATTCCGGTAAAGTGGCTCAAGATAGTGCGCTTCCCAGGGCGAGGATATCGCTTCCGCGAATGGCGGCCTCGCTTAGCCGCCACGTGCCTGCCACGCATCCGCCGTATGTGCGGCTCTTGCTCGTCTAGACGCTAAGCTGAGACTTCCAGCTTTATGCAATCCATTTTTTTCTTGCTTTAGTTCGACGACTGCAGACTATCGTCTGTTCCATTTCTATTGATCTGCATCTCAAACCACCAAACGGTTTTTTGCCCATTTCATGGACATAAAAAGGTCCCAGCGGGCCGATGCCACGGGTATGTTTTGGAAGCACACCAGAAACTCAGGTGGCGTGTTTTGAAGGCGGGGGTGGTACAGTACACAGCAGAGAATGCCAAGTGGTGGATATAACGGAGTTGCCCTGGTATCTATCCCGGTAAATATGTCGTAAATCTGGGAATAAGGTGTATTAGCCTTTTTCACTGTTTGTATACGCCGGGAATAACATACCTTCGTTAATTCGAATGGCGCCATAATTTCATGATTCACACTACCACACGAGATGCGATATGCATGTCGTAATCGCGTAGTCTGACGAGTTATCGCAATCTCCTTGACTGCCAGTATCGGAAGCAAGCGTAAAGTAGCATGGCAGTGATACTACCGAGAACTACTATTGTGCTTGTCTTCAACGTCGAAGTCTGATGCTCAATCTGGGGCTCGTTTAGGAAGTGCCTAGTAAATACGCGTATATAAGGCCAGAGATACTGACCACAGATGAGAATGGCGAGAGAATAGACAACGTAAAGTGAATCGGGTCCCGTTTCTTGTTCGGTTGTCCGCTTCCTGCGCTAGCCCATGCCATAGATACGAGTAGAAGGGCCAATACGACCTGAAACCGCCAGATATATCTGATGAGGGCTGCTAAAGGGTATACGATTGAAGCTCACTATGATAATTTCTAGTCTGTGACGGCGCGCCTCGTGAAGCTTATTCACGACAGGAGTGTCAACCAGCTGTCAGTGTGGGATGTGTATTGGAACTGACCTCCCGCCTTTCATTCTCTGAGCGGTGCAACTCTCGGATCTCTTCGTTATGAGCAATCTTCACTGATAATACGGCTTCTGCTACGAAGGCTCTCGTAGCCCAATAACGTTCAGGCCCAGTCCTTGGTGCGACTGAAGAAGGATACGAGGACGACGTTCCGGGGATGAGTGAGACCTCTCGTGTACTTCCCGTCATTGCTCGAGCGAGAGACATGACGCGACTTTCTTTCATGCCGCTGTTGGTGTTGTCTCTGCTGTGATATTCCTTCTTGAGTTTGTTCATACAAAGTGCCTGCAAGGTCTTCGGAGCAACAATAGCGAACTAACGCGTCAGCTGGGTCAGAGCAGCCTTCAATATCAACTTTTGACCTACATTATGCCTCCGGAGGGGTATGCGGTCCAAGATGCGCGAATGTCGCGTGCATGTACAATGCAGTGAGCGTTGAGCTTGCTACGCGGACACTGCGGTCTTGTCATCAGCGAGTTCTCGGGGTCCGTCCGCTATAGCATGTCATGGCGCTTAAAGGATCAATGGAGGACTTCAAACACTCCTTTCACGACGAGCTCTCGTCTGTTTGTGAGAACAAATGTGCTGCATGTCATAGCGTCATTTGCACTTGAATAATATGTGAAACTCTACAGTGCGGAACAAGACATACCGCTCATTCAGGTAATAGCGTATTGACGACGCTCAAAGGTGTTGAATGATACGACCCTTCAATAGATGTACTGATGTACGCGCTATTCAATATATATGTCCAGAATTCATTCTTTGCTGATGCGTTTACACAATGATCAACTACGTCTAAATTTCCGAGATGCAAATCCGTTCAAAGGAGTGCGAAAGTACGTCGAGAATTGAGATCAACTGGCGAACGCCGAAATTGACAATCTTCAATTTCGGGCCGAGACTCCGGTCTTTGCCGAGCGAATGGGGGCAAGCGAGTTTGGAGGTCTCATTTGCCGCTTTGCCAGCTACATGTTCCTCGAGGCGGGAAAGCGACATTCACGCACTCACGACACTCACGATTTCTTAGATTTTCCTGCTGTATAGATTGTGTAAGGTGAGCTCGAAAGTACTTAATAGCTCTCACAACCACGCTACCCCCGAGCTATACTGCGGCTGTGGCTGGCAGTACCTCAATACCGTGACTATAGCAGGCTACAGTGTTAGGATACTGACTCGAATTTTCACCTTTATTAGATACCCCTGCTGGACTCGCTGCACATACAACATACATTCTACTCATATATCCCACTGTTGTACATTGACAACGAAGCGTCTCAACAAGCGGATCGCAACTTTTCATCATGGAACCTCAAAATGCCGGACCCGCTCCGACTAGTCAAATAAACAACGAATTCGTGGAGCATGATCAATATCTCACTGTTACGGGACGACCTTCTGCTGCGTCCTCTCTTCGAAGAATGTATGCAGAGTCTACAGGCACTGTGAGTGGCCAGAGAACGCCGGATGAGCGCACCGCACTGCTAGGGGACCGCACTCATGAGCCAAGCGATACCCGGAATGTTGATGGTTCAAAACAATCCGGCTCAGGTGAACATCATTCTATCGTATTTCGTTGCTGTGTTAAGCGTCATATAGGAGGCCCGCCTATGCCCGCACAACGGAAGAACTCTCGATGGCAGAGAATACGATACTATATACCTGCGACTGCATGGATACCCGAATACACTCTTGCCCTTCTCGGGGGCGACGTTCTTGGCGGGGTGACCGTGGCCTGCATGCTTATACCACAATCGGTCTCATACGCCTCGTCGCTGGCAAAGCTCAGCCCTGTGACTGGTCTTGTGCGTAATCACTATATATGTTACAAGCATGACGATAACACATTCTGCACAGTTCTCAGCGGCTATACCAGGCATAGTATATGCGCTGCTGGGCACTTCCCGCCAACTGAATGTAGCGCCTGAAGCTGCTCTATCACTCCTTCTAGGACAGGCTGTCAGTGATATCCTCCATGGTGATCCCCACAGCCATCCGGTCGACCCGGAAGCCATCGGACTCGAAGTGGCCACTATCATCACCTTCCAGGTACGCGTGTATACGGTGCACTCATGGACAGCTGTTTGACTAAGCCATCGGTGCAGGCGGGTCTGATCAGCTTCCTACTTGGTATTTTCCGACTTGGATTCCTGGATGTGGTACTCAGTCGTGCATTATTGCGCGGATTCGTGACCGCCGTGGCTGTCGTCATTATGATGTCTGTATTCACCGTCGCCTGATAATTCCGCGAGTGCTGATCATTCATATTACAGCGAGCAGCTTATACCCATGTTTGGGCTCACCACTCTACAACATCAACTCAACCCGCAGACCACACTAGAGAAGTTTGTGTTCCTCGTAGACAACGTGTTCGCCCACATGCACAAAACCACGACACTCATTAGCTTCGTTGCACTTCTCGTCCTAGTAGTTCTCCGAAATGTCAAAGCAGCCTTCAAGCAGTACGTGTGGATATACCGTCTACCAGAGGTTCTACTCGTTGTCGTGATATCAACTCGTATGTATAAACGTATCTCGTCAAGAATTAGCTCTGATCCAAACCTTTTAGTCATGTCCGATGAATTCGACTGGGACCAAGACGGTGTGGATATTCTCGGGTCTGTCCCTATTAACACGGGCAAAAACTTTGTTCGTTTTCCCTTACACCACAAGACTCTCCGTTATTTGAGACGCACGACGTCTACTGCGGTGTAAGTTCTCTCTACACTCGGCCATACCTACGTGCTCAACTATCCCTGTGCCCTTCGATCAGTTTGATTGCAGTGATTGCATTCCTAGACAGTATCGTATCCGCAAAGCAGAACGCCGCCAAGTACGGGCACAGCATCAGTCCAAATCGCGAGCTCGTTGCGCTCGGTGCAGGCAACATTGTCGCATCGTTCGTGCCCGGAACGTTGCCCGCTGGAGGCTCTATTACTAGGTAAGGTGCTTTCTTCGATTCGAAGTATCCAGCTGACATGGGTGGTAGATCGAGAGTCAATGGAGACGTGGGCGCCCGCACTCAGATGGCGTCCTTAGTGTGCTCGGGGGTGGTGCTTCTTGCCATCTTCTTCCTCTTGCCTTGGCTTTACTACCTCCCGAAATGCGTTTTGGCAGCCATGTGAGTTTGGACCGCTATTGAGCTGCACTCACTTCGGATT
Organism: Pleurotus ostreatoroseus; assembly: GCA_005298045.1. NCBI lineage: Eukaryota > Fungi > Basidiomycota > Agaricomycetes > Agaricales > Pleurotaceae > Pleurotus > Pleurotus ostreatoroseus. Next base: position 13,351 of record SWBT01000109.1, on the reverse strand, counting down.
ACACTGATGAATTGTTTCCGTGTAGCATCTGCCTGGTCGTATTCAGCCTCCTCGCAGAGGCGCCCCATGATGTTAAGTTCTTTTGGAAGTGCGTGCTCTGTCCAAGATAACCTATCAAAATGCAAGACAACTAAATTCTATCTCAGGATGAGGGCGTGGGTGGATCTCTCGCTCATGTCGCTTACGTTCTTTTTCACCATTATATGGAACGTCGAAGTGGGCATTGCCGTCAGCATCGTCATCTCTTTGCTCCTTGTCGTGCACAGATCCTCACGCGCAAGAATGACTATTCTGGTGCGTGTCATCTATATCGAGGATAAGCTGTCTGATGCGATAATGCAATGCAGGGCCGTATTCCCGGGACAGACAGATGGAAGCCGATTAATGAGGACCCCGATGCTCAAGAGGACGTCCCTGGCGTAATGATCATCCGTCTTAGGGAGGATCTGTACTTCGCGAATACTGCTCAGCTGAAAGGTGCGCTCTGTCGAGTGCATTGTAGTTGCATGGTCTGATCTGGCGATGCAATATCAAGAACGCCTTAGGAGGCTGGAGCTATACGGACTGGACAAGCATCACCCTTCAGAGGAGCCACACCGACACTCGGCACATACGTTTGTGTTCCACATGGCAGATGTCGACACCGTGGATGCATCGTATGTCTTCAGCGTTTCCACAGCTCCAGTGCGATACTGAAACTTCTTACAGAGCGGTGCAAATATTCTATGAACTCGTGGAAACATACCAGGTCAGTCGAGTACGTCTACTGCGTACTGTGACATATGTCTTACATCTGCTTGTCGAATAGAGCCGCGGTGTTGTTATATATATCACGCATCTGAAGACGCATCCCTTTGAAGCGTTCGCGAGAGCGGGGCTTGTGCAGTTGCTTGGGGAGACGGCGTTCTGCAAAGACGTATCCTCGGCCATGGCGCGTATCGGCCAGCAGTCTGTTACACGTCAAGTCTGAGTGTTAATGCCACTTTAATGGCTACGTAGTTCAGAATCGAGGATTGAGCCATCAAGGATATGTCTGGACCGTCATTTTCTTGGGTTATCCTACGTAACGATATATATTTTCGCATATCATTACTGTTCAACTCATGCTGAGGGCTGCATTTCGAAACCCAAGCTCAAAACGTGTTTCAATCCGGCAGCTCTCCTCACAAGTGCGAAGTTAGGTTTAGATCGGTACCTGCTATTTTATTCAAACGAAGGCAGGTCCCGTACTGAGTGCTACGAGACGGGAAATGCAATACAGTCCAGTAAATTTATCGTAAGCGCCATTTGTCTCTTAAGAATAGAAAAAGAAGCTTTCCTAATACTCCCAAGCACCAGGTATATGTGGAGGATAGAAATCTGGATCCATGCAAGGCCATATATACTCTTCGCCAAGTGGAAGTCTGCGTGTTTGCAGAAGGTTCCGTACCATCTCGAGTTCTTGGAGCTCCTGATTTACAGGCACTCCCCTCCCGAGACGGCGCTCAGCAATGTCAAGCGCAGTAACCCAAGCTCCATCTTGTGGAAGATCTTGCTCCTCTCCTCTGTTATGTGCAGCATGGTTGTTCAAATGTTGATCGTGTTTTACGGCGTCATCTCTGTCTTCCACATAAGCGTCCCAGTCGACGCCCCATCCGCCGTGCCGAATCAGTTCGAGCACGACGTTGTACCCGTTCGGCACTCGCCCAAGTGCAACGAGATGTAACAGCGTATAGCCGTCCTGATCACGCTCGTTGACCATGGCACCCCGTCCAATCAGGTCTCCGATCGCATTGATTTCTCCGCGAAGTGCTGCGCGAATGAGGGAGGTTGGAGGGAAGTCCGTATCGTCATGATCAGTAGCTGTCCCTCCTTCTATATCCACGATGGTCTGGGTTGGGAGATACTGGGCACTCGCAGAAATGCACCAAGTACGGTAAAGCTCGAGGATGCGTTTCGAGTCGTCGTCTGTAGGGTTCTTAGCTGCCCTCTTCCTCGCGCAGTCAAGGGGTATTTTTCCATATGCGTCCCGAACGTCCCATCGTAACAGATGTCCGGCATGTCGAACTAGTTCCAGCGCGGCCGTCCATCCGTCAATTGAATTTTGAAGAATGTGAAAAGCAGCCCAATGCAATGCTGTCGCCCCTTGAGAATCAGTTTGGTTCACGTGTGCGCCTGCTCTTACAAGCATACTGATTGCTTTGCACGCGCCTGCACGAACCGACCAGATCAGAGCGGTGAAGTCGCTTCTTGGATCCGCTCCGGCTCGCAATAACAAAGAAAGGCTTTCTACATCGTGGATCATTGTATATGTGATGGGTGTCAGCCCCCAAGAATCTCGAACGCTCGCTTGTAAGACAAGCACTGGCGGAATGGATATGGGGCTGGGGGATGAGGATGGAAGCGCACACAAGTGTCGATGAAGGTCGGTCCAGCGTGCCCTTGTTGCGAGCGTCTCCCATGTGTCCTCGATATCGAGAGAGAGGTACGGACCCACACGACGTCTGTAGGCGTCAATCGCGGCTTCACGGGACTCGTAATGTCGCCACTGCATAAGTGCGAACCACAAAGCATACCCATTGGGTGTTCTAATATGCATCAAAAAAAGCATAAAGTATATTGACGAAGACCACTCACACGCTATGCCACTCCCACTCTGTCGGGGCCGAATGCTCGATGACGAGCGCTGCGATCGACAAAGCAGCCTCCGACCCGTCTACTACCAACCTTGGGATCACAGCCTGTGTTCAAATTCTCGTCAATCGCAACACGCTATTGATGAAGGTGACTTACGTGAAGCACCGTCGTCCCATCGGGCATGACATCGTTCACTGTTAGCGCACGGCTCTCGAGCCTTCTCCGAACCTCATCCAGTGTGGAATCCTGAAGCCAGACCAGCGTTTTGACGACCCTCGGTGTTTGAATGAGAATGTGCACAGGGATAGACTTGGTTCGAATTTCCGCGCAGATCTGGGCGAACCATGTCGGACAGTAGTACTTTATCAGCAAAAGGTTGGACCTATGCCGCTTGCATTCTCGGTCGTTGCATTGCACGCAAGCCGACGCAACAGCGGACATCCAGTCATGGTTGAGAATGAGGTTGCCAGCGAGCGAGCGCAGCCACTGAGGTATCACAGAGATAGGTCGTTGATGGCATCGGCACCGGCAGTTTGGGGGACATTTATTGGAATGAATATGAGAGCCTGATGTGTCTTCAGGTATTGAAGTGCGCCCAGTCATCTTCAACGTTCTATTGTGTGCTGTACGCGATTCTGGTTTGCCATCCTGGTGCATGATCATACCACCCGTTAAGGTAATTTCGTCGAACGCCTGGTTCAATTCCCGTCTTTGGCTACCTGCAGCCGATAACAAGGATAGTCGCGCAATAGTGAGGAGAAGCGTTGCCGCTTGTTGGTTGTAGTTGTCCTGACGAGTAAAATGGCTCTCGACCTGCTGTGTCAGACTTAAGACGCCGTTGTGAGATTCTCGAACGCCCAAGTGTACTTCCTGCCTGTAACTCATATTTAATTAGCACTTCTGGAAGAGATACAATCGAACCCACAATGTCGCCGAATGGTTGTTCATTTGTTCTTCAATTTTTCGAATCAAGTCCGCGCGAATAGTATCTAGTTCTCGATGCGTATCGCAACTAGATCCAGGATGTGAGTATCAAACACCGGTAAAGGACCGATAGCTCACCTGAAGAATGCCGCAACCGAGTCGCACAGCTTACGAAACCGAGACTCGAGATCTTTGGCAGTCGCTTTCTTAGACGTCCATCGTATCTTTCTCGGTTTATAGTTTCCGTCCACATCCTTGATTGAAACCTCATCCAGAAAACGGTTCGCGGCGTCAATAAAATCCCGAGCTTCGTTGCATAAGCTTTGTAACGCCTCTATTTTCTGAGCCGCTTGTCGATCGCGCTGCTTCCCTAGCGCCTCCACTAGAAACTTGAGGTAGAGCTGAATCTGTGTTCCGTCGCGCTCCAGGGCCTTTAGCTCATCGGGTGCATCCTTGATGCTTTTCACGACGCCATAGATCTGCATAGATATGGATATGACAGTTTGTATGATTTCAATGGGGTCGGCCATTTCGTCTCGAAGGGGCGGAGAATGGGAGGTCAAAGCGCAAGACGGATAGTGAAGTGGTCCGGAGCAAAAGATAACCCATAAGAGAGCGGATCCAACATATATAAGGCTCGATAAGGGATCTGTGACTTGGGGAGGCTGTGACCACGAACCCGGATGCCTGCCTATAGAAGTGCCGGGAGAACCGCCTTCTTGTCACGGAGTAAATGAACCTCCGTGCTATGCGTTGCGTATTGCCTTGATCATCGGTTTCTTAAGCTGTCTGTAGTGCGAGCTCGCTCCACGTCAAGACACCACCAGGCCAGGGAGCGCGCCGACCATGTAGATTTGATGAAGCTGACCATTTAGTAAGCAGTCTCGACTCGCGCGGAATACAAGTGTAGAATGGAGCTATTCTCAGCCCCAGATACTCGAGAGAATGTTTGAAAATGTAGTTGTGTCCTGTCGAGCGACGAAAAGCAGGAGTAATGAGGAGTAATGTTGCCAGATGAAGTGGTTGGGGTCAGAGTGGCAGTGGTAGACCCATCCGGAACAGTCGCGTCTTGCGATCCTAACATTAGCAAACAAAAAAGGTGATAGTAAGTAGCGCTTGCTACGCTTGCTCTTTCTACGCCATGCAGTGCTAGTCTAGTACGTATCCCGTCGTTAAATTGTGTGGCTATTCAACATTCAGACATGCACACCCTCTTCCTCTAACACGGATTGTTCTTAGATCGCGCAAAACCAACAGGCAGCTTCGTTTCGCTCTCTGGGCGCAATATTGCAGCACTCGCTGAATAAGATGGATGCAGGCATAAGTTTGTACAGATGCAATGTCTAGTATTGCAGTCGCAAGAGAATATGGCCAGGAAGGAAGAAAAAATATTAAAGATGCGTTTTAGTTTCCTCGTCGCATTGATACGACGAGTACTTGTCCTGGAGACCACGAAGAGGTCCGCACCAGGATGGAGGCCGCGGTTGCAAATCTCCACCCTTACTCCAGGAAAGAAAACACTCACCTTGACCCAACTCTCCGTCCGCCGCCTGCGTAGATGACACAATGTAGGAAAACATCAAATCAGTCTTGACGAGTATTGAGCCGCAACATAGAAGAGAAATATTGCGTACCCGTTGAAAAGTTATTCCAGCTGCGGCTGCCGCAGTGTATACCCGGCAGCCGCCGCAACGGGGGCATAAGGAACTGCGAGGGTTGCTCTGCCAATAGAAGGATGGTTATTCGCATGCATACGCTACCGTTTATGATGACTCACCTTCAGCCATAGGTGCAACGCCAACATCATAAGTCCTCCAAACTGGCACCTAGTGGTTAAAGCATCAGTGAGGCCCGTCGCCGTCTTGGTGTCTTCAAAGCGTCTTATGTCATATCGTAGAGCGATAGTGGTAAGTGTGGAGATGGCGAAGAAATATTGTTCAGTGGGCTCACCAGACTGCGCGGTAGGACGCGCTTTGTGTTGGACGTCGCGAGCATAGCTAAGGGACGAAAGGCGTGGTGAGTACGACGTCAAGCCACTTCTCAAAGTTGAGATAGACTCACTTGATGCACGGTGTAGTATTCGTGCCGATGTCTTGCTCGTCGTTGCGTAGGTCGTCGAGTTGCGGGAGATGGATCATGACTCATGGGTGAGCTGTGGAGAGAGTGAGTGAATTGGAGGGTTTTCAATGACCGGGTCCTCTATTTATATGTTGTAGAAGTTGAAGACAAACAAATCACAACAGTTAAACAAGAAATCGTTAGAAATCGTTAAACAAAGTCACATGCAACGAGGACGATGTCGAACTTGGACAACTGCCTTACTGGGAACTGCACTCGGGCGCTTCTTGACGCTTCGATGGGCTGGCACCGCCATTGCCGTGTACGGCACAAGTTCGCTCGGGCACCATGATACACAGCCGTATGGACTCCATTTGTCTCACTTGAAGTCATATACGTCAAAGTGTTTGACGAAAATTGCGTGCCATCAAACAAGTTGATGTCTACAACCACGAGGCTACGGCACAGTCGGGATTGATGCGCCTGGAGTGTACGGGCGTCTATCAACCAAAGCGGCACGGGTGATCGGCGCGAAGCGCGACGCGCGACGCGTCGACGCGTCTGGTTCGACTTCGAAAACATATAAATAGCAGTGACACTCACTTTCTCTCCAGCCTCTCCAACTCGCCAGCTCCGTCTGTCCTTCATAGCCCCCACCGCACGCAGCCATGGACGCAACTACAGACACCTCCTTGTCCGACCTGTGAGCCCTTAGTTCCTCTCATAATCACCGACACTGACCTTACGAATTCGATAGACAGATCGTTATCTTAACGTGGGGCAGCGCACCCTTGTGGTTCTTTTTTCACCTAGTAAGTCTAGCGTTCTATTTCAACTCAAACTTCTAACTGGTATCGCATAGTGCACGTTGCAGCACCGCAAAACATACCGTGATTGCGATATTTCCTCAGGTTCTCTTCACATGTTATTCTCGCTAATGTGAGAGCGGCACATAGAGTCAGGCACTACCGACATTTAGCTCCTCTACTAAGCAACAGACCTCCAAAGCCTGTGTGTCACCGCTGCGGCATAGGCATTTGTTTGTGGCGGATGACCGGAGTGTCTCCGACAGGTCACCAGTCGCAGCGACGACACTCAGTATTTGGGAGCTTGTTGCTTGGTAGAGGGTACAAATGTCAGTAGTGTTTGGCTCAAGCACCGCCTCTCGGCCTCCTTGGGGGGGCTCATACTGACATACAGCTTTCCTCATGCAAACTGTCCTCAACCGATCACTGTATCCGCGCACCTCAACCTGGTATGCTATTCATGGCACTCAGGCGTTCGCCATCACTGAGGGGTGCCGCCTTCCAGACGTCGCAGACTGTCTGCCTTCGTACATTTCGCACGAGAGTGATGCGACCTACGCATCACGCAGTCAAGGCATATTTTAGGTGAGTGTTTCCTTCCCCGGAGTAAGGGCGGGAGTTCATTCTGAGCTTCCCGTCCTGGCGCGGACCTCTACGTGGTCTCCGGGACGAGTACTTGTCGCAATATGACGAGGAAACTAAAGCGCGCCTTAACGTGGCTTTCCTTGTTCTTGGGTTTGTGGATCGTATATTCGGCTTTATGATACTTACGTCGATCTGTGTTGACCGCCCCACAATATTGACGCGATATATGATACTGTGATGACAAGAAAGATGATACTTCAAGTGTTTGTGATACAATTTGTGCTCTACAATCGCGTTTCGTAGTTCAGAACATGAGTTCGGATGATACACGTTTATGTCGACTTTGGAGCTAGAGTTGCTCAGCCAATCGCCGGATGGTTCGGAGGATGCTACATCATGAATTGCATATCAGCACGTCCATCACGGTATTACAGCGTTGAATAACCTGCCTCTTAATGGACTCCCCCGTCAGCATCTTCAAAAGCCACTTACAAAAGCGTAGCAAGACGACTTCTGGACCCAATTTCTCCACAATTCGCGCGCCGAGCCAGGACGCCACGACCGCCGATGCACCATTGGTCACCATCTCTTTGACTACCGCCTTCATCGACGTCTCTATAGCCGTCCGAGCCCGCATATCCGGATCCTGAATGTTTCCCGCCATGTAGTTCTTGACGGCCATTGCAAGAGGGGTTGCGCACATGGCGCCTGCGCCTGCGCCGAGCGGTCCACCGCAAGCCTGGCCCAGGGCGGTAGCAATGAGAATAATGGTGGAAGAACTGCATTCGGCTAGAGCTCGAAAACCACGATCCTGGTTTCAAGGGTCAAGTCAGTCGTGATCATATGCAAGATTAGACCGTAACTATAAACGGAGCAATGGCAGAAAGACTTGCCTGGTCGTCGCGTACAAAATGAACAATTGCAACTATAAATCCCAAGCCCGGCACGCCCTCCAAGGACATCACGATCTTGCCATCTCGGCCAAACCATCCGCTACTATTTGGTACAGCAGTTAAGGTCAGAACAAGAGTGCCGCATGACCCAAAAGCGAATCTCGTACCCAGAACCAGGTGGTGGCACATCGTCGGGAGGATCATTGTCGGCGTGTTTGTCGACGGCTGTAGACTTAGAGCCCGGGTTGGTATCCTGCCTAGCAGACGAGAAGCCATGAGCGGCATGTCGTCTGTTAACCAGGATACTAGTGTGTTCTTCCAGCGGAGGCGGCGGCAACAGGAGCAGCTGCGAGGTGAAACTCCGTTCGTCGTCGTCGTCCCAAGAATCCTGCTCGTCGTCGGATGATGGGGAGCTGCACGTGTCCTCTGAGGTGTCATCGTCGCTGTCGACAGAGAGCCTGTCTCTACTGCTATGGTACCCCAATAGATAGGGACTCGGTTCACGGTCGAAGAAGTTACACGGTACGAGTGCGAGCGCGTCAAGCCCTAGGTCGTGGCCCCAGGGGACCGGTGTGCTGGGACGAGACATGCCTGCAGGTTACTGTGCGGGACAGAGGGTTCAGCTGGGGAGTCTTGGTAACGATCGCCCTGTTAGTATAAAACATACCTCGACAGTGTTTGCTGCTATTTGTTACGATGTACAAACAGGCAAGCAAAGGAACGTACATATCGACATGTGCACGCAGCTCCAGCCGAAGGTGTTCGATAAGAGACGATGAGGCTTGAAAAGGGTCTCGTATCTCCTCCAGGAGTATTGAGCTCGCCAGTATCGCACCACTGGACTACGTGTGCGGCATGAAGGCCCGTGATGGATGATGTACTTGAGTTTCCCTATGAGTAAATGTGTAGATGGCCTTTACAATAGCCTAGCGAGGACGTCGATTTCCACCAGTAGCCTGCTAGCATCAGGAAGGGATTTGACACCAGCTGTGCATGTGAGGATCCACACTCACCGCTGGCCATAAAATCCGCTGTCGACATCCACATAAAAGCACCCAAAGTATTGATTAGGATCTTAGTGAATATAAATCTGGATAGACATGAACACAGAAATCCTGATGTCCGACGTCGAAAGCGCACCTCGTGTCTAGTTGCATCAAATCGCCGAATCAAAGATTACGCATGTAGAACCCAGTATCGCAACCTTGATAAAGCTCACGCTCACAGCAAGCAGTATACACGACATAATCGTTCATTCATTCAATACGAGTGGACAGATAACAGGTCAGTTGAATGACTGCAAGACAGATACAAGCACGGACATCGACGAGACATCATTCACGAGTTGTTGAAAACCCTATCTCGAATTCCCACATTCGCCACGCACAGGCTCACCAGGTCCTCGTCTCCAAGAGCAAGTCACTGCTCCCTTCAAGCCCGACGCATGCCTTGAGGAATGCCTCGAGCGCGTTGCGCTGGCGGTTGAGGCTGTTGACGACGTCCGTGCCTGGCTTGACAAGCGGCGCCTTGAGCATGTACGACAGCAGCGAGAGCACCGGGTACAAAGGCTTGAACTCCGCAGAGGCGGAGGCATCGCGGTACTTGACGCGGACCAAAAGCTCCGTGAGGATCGTGAGATCGAGGATGAGCGGGGTCGCCAGTAGCGAGTCCTAGATAATGAATACGTCAGCAAAGAGAAAGTGCGTAATATTAGGGATGGTGCTTACCTCGCACTCGTTGAAAATGTTGATCGTCGAGCGGCCGCCGCAGAAGATCTCCGAGTAGTACTCGTCGATGGCGCGCTTGGAATCACCGACAGCCGGGATGTACTTGATCACGATGACATGGTCCGGGTGCTCGCCTTTGGCCTCCTTCGAGCCCTTCGCGGCCGTCGCGTCCGCAGGCGTGTACAGCAGCGCGTTCGACGCGACCATGTCGTCCACGACGCTGCTCTTGCTGATCTCCTTGCTCTTGAACTGGCGCTGCGAGGACAGGTTGCGCCCGTCGTTGTTCCCGAGGTGGTTGTACGACGAGATCGAGAGCGGCTTGATGCCCGCGTTGACGAGGTACTCCGCGAAGACGGACTTGAGCTTCGTCTGGCCCGACTTGAGGTCGTCGCCGCCGATGAACGCGTGCTTGCGCTCGGCGAGCTCGATCACGCCCGGGACGAACGTGTTCTGCGGGGCGCCGTTGATGAACGGCTCGCCCTCGAGGATCGCAGCGACGGCGAACAGGGTCGACGGGGAGACTTCGAAGTGACTGGTCTTGATCGCGTTCAGGAGGTTGTCCGCGGTGTCGTTCACACCGGGAATGATGTCGCTGTAGCGCTCCGTGTTCGCGGTCCAGAACACGACGGCGCGGTCAAGGCCGTGCTCCTGCTTGAAGCGGCGGATGTCGGCACGGATGTGCTCGAGGTGCGCCTGCTTGTCGGTGCCCGGAATGACGTTGTCCGCGCGTTCCTCCTGGTTCGCAGCGATGAAGTCCGGGTAGTAGACAGAGGGAAGCGGCTTGCCGAGCGCAGCCATGTGCGGGGCGACCTGGCGCTGCAAGTCCCAGTCAAGGACCTCAGCGCGCTTCATAGCCTGGTCCATGGACATGCCGGAGATATCCCAGCCGCCAAGGACGATGTCGTTGGGGTGGAGCATGGGCAAGACATCGGAAACGGGGACGTGGATGTCTTTCCCGGTGGGATCAGCACCGAGACGGACGGTGGATGCGCGCAGCATGGATCCAATGTAGTTGGGCTGCTGCATGCCCGACTTGGTGTGCCACGAGATGTTGTGGCGGTTGGCGAGGACGGTGGCACAGAGCGTAGTGCCATTGTTTCCGCCCATACCGATGAGCATCAGACTAGATAATCAACGTCAGTAAAGCGTACTACGGGAGTAAGAGAAAAAAAGCTTACCCGGTCTTAGCGACCTTCCTGGCGGTCTGGAACTCGAAAGGCTTGGAGGTGGGAGTGACGATGTATTGTCCATCGACGACGTTGACCTCCGCACCGCGGTTGACGAACTTGGACGTAATGAACTCGTCCGAGTACGACGTGTTGTCCGACTGCACAGTAATGCAGTACGGACGGCGCGCAGACGTGGGGTGAGGCGGCAGGAGCGACTCAAGCTCGGATTCGGGGGTGTTCAATCCGGAAGAGTAGGCAGCGGCCATGATTGTGAACTGTTAGATGTAGATTGAGTTGTACGAAAGGGGTTGTCGAGGGAGAAATCAATGGCAGTTTCTAATCGCGTCTGCGCAGGTGTGCTTGCTACCGCGGTGGGGGTTGTGTACACTCCCAAGCTGGTTCGAGTACATGCACGGGAAGGGTGGTACGAGGTGCTGGTACAGGTGTGCTCCTAGACCACTCGAGAGGGGACGTAGGAGACGAGAACGGCTTTAGAGCTGAGAGTTGGACTGAAAGCGAGCTGGCTTTATACCACGACGGCCGGTTGGGCTGATGATGGCGGTTGAAAGTCAAGAAGGGGCTGGGGGAACGCCAGCAAACGCGATCAGATTTTATACGCGAAATACTGTTAGCGCCCTATTATCGATCTCCTCTCGGATAGTTTCACCGCAAGGACCGTTCAACCGTTCACCCGCCGCTGATTGTCAGCGAGCCGTAGTCAAATGGGCCTGAAACATCCAGGGCGGGGTCCCGCCGCAGTGCGACACGTCGCCCGACGCGACGACGGGGGCTCGTTAGACAAGGTTCCAGTACAGCGCTTTTCGTACTTCGTGCATATCAGTGTTCCGAAGACGTATCTCCAGAATTCACGCGTTCTGCCCGCAAAAGCACGCGTGCTGAAAGACATCACAGCGTGTACTTGCGCGGTGAGAGCCCAAGAGCATGAAGAGACCCCAAACAAGTCCCTTCGACTTGATGTGCGTGTTCGCGCCGTCCGGCTTCACCGCGCCAGACGTAAAATTCGACAATTGTCTCAGTGAGCACCTCACCTCGAGGCGTGCCGAGCTCGCTTATCGTGCACTCTACTGCCAACTCACAGCGCACTCAATTGCCTTGCTGCCGTAGCCTTGAAGGGCCCCAATCGAGCGTGAGCATCGTAGCCTGATGCTTCGGTGTCATGCTTCGTACTCCGTGCAAACAGCGTACAGAAGGCATCGTTAGTCAACCGGGCACCCAAGGAGGCAACGGTTCTCATTCAAGTGGCTCGGAACGCGGTCATCATCGGACTGAGTGCGCCAATACGACTTCTACATCTTTTGGTGTATCAGCTATATCACAGCTAGAACCAAGCACACCAAGACAAGCGGGAGGTATAGCCTTGCTGGCACGAATGGCTAGTAGTCGCTGGAAGTGAGAGCAGCCACTAGCTTCATCGAAGCTGTCGATAATCATGCTCATTGGGCCGAATACTGCATCCTCAGCGAATACTTTACGCCACACCGGTAGTAGCTTGGCGGCCCGACGAACGCTTGAGCTTATCTGCCCTGATAACAGCAGTCATCCGCTCTAGTAGCCGGAGAGGGGAAGATAGGTCATGAGCGGGGTTCTCGTGCCGAAAGCGGCACGACGTTCTGGTGCTAAACCCTAGGAAGGGTTTTCAGGTCGAGCGAAGCTCGACCGGTCGTAGGGAGCGAGGGAAGGTACGAAAACCATCCCAAATATTTCGAATGATGCCCCAAACTTACGCGAACACTCGCGTGGGGCGCTGATGGGACCGGCGCTGCGGCGCCCTGCGGGCGGCACCATAAACATGTTGGAATCTAGCGAAATCCGAGGTCGTCGTACCGAATAAAAAGCGTCTATCGTTTAGCGCGCACGCGCGCGGTCCGACTACAGTACATACTTAGAGTTTCGGCACTACCCGAGTGGGTAAGCGCCTTACCCTCCAACACACTACCTAAGGTGCATACCCACTACCTAAAAAGTAGCTAGAACAATTGGATAGCCCTAGAGTCATCGTCCATGTGTGCAGTGCGAGCCTGTATGTCGTCCTCATCCGTCTCTGAAACCACCTGATTAACCTGAGCGATGTGAGCGTGTGCGTTCGTAGAGGGGCAAACCGCAGCGATGTGACCAAAACCTTGACAAGCGTAACAAATAACCGAGCGATCCACGGTCTTCTTCGGCAGACCTTTGAATCCACGAGCGATAAACGCAGTAGCATCTGTGACATCCTTGATGATATCCTCAGAGCGCTGAAGTTGCGCTTCACGACCGGTGATGCGTGTGATGACGTTCTGCATCTTGAGCTCGGAGAAAGGGAGGTTGTCGAGTGCAGTGACGACCGTAGAGTACTCCTCAGGGAGTCCATCGGTGATGACGAGGATCTGGTCCAGTTCTGCAACTGGAGCGGGGGTGTTTGAGAGCTCGTGCGCAGCACGACGAACACGTGAAATGAAGTTCAGCGTGGTCTCTGCCTCAAGCTTGCGCATGCGGAAGAAGCGGCGACGAAGGGATAGAACAGAGTTTACTGACTGGGAACGGTGGATGTCGCGGAGCGTCGTCCAGATTTT
>SWBT01000596.1:0-21146 GCA_005298045.1 Pleurotus ostreatoroseus | reverse complement strand
TTGCGAATTTCTATCGCAGGTTCATTCAGGACTTTGCCAAGATTTCCAGACCACTCGTCGACCTTACCAAAAAGGATCAACCTTGGGTTTGGGGGCCAGAGCAACAAACTGCTTTTGAGAGACTGAAAAAGGCCTTTACGACGGCACCCATACTCCAAATTCCAGACGATGAAAGCCCATTCAGACTGTCGACCGATGCGTCTGATTTCGCTACCGGCGCAGTACTGAGTCAGTTGGATCCCAACGACACGTTGTGGCATCCGGTTGCCTTCTTCTCCAAGTCGCTCAACGTCCATGAACGTAATTATGAGATATACGACAAAGAGTTGCTCGCAATAATCCGTGCACTCGAGGAATACAGGCATTATCTGGAGGGTCATCCTGAGAAATTCGAGATCTGGTCAGATCACCAAAATCTGACTTATTTCAAACAAGCGCAAAAGCTTACTCGGAGACAAGTACGATGGGCTCTATACCTCACGCAATTTAACTATTCCCTACATCACAAACCTGGAAAAACAATGCAAGCTGAAGACCCTCTGTCCAGGAGGCCAGATCATGAGGAGGGGGTAAACTTCGATAATCAGGACAGAATCCTGTTGAAGCCGGAATTTTTCGCCATTTCTGCTCTCGAAGCCACTCATGAAGCCTTAGTCAACGACGACCAAATTCTAAAAGAGGTCAAAGAGGCATTGCTTTCCGACGACGTCACGAAGGACTACAAGTCACTTCTACAGTCAGGACCCAGAGAATTTAAGAAATCTCTGCAAGATTGGAACTACGAAAACGGTTTATTACTATATCGAGGCAAGGTGTATATACCCAAGAGCACAGATGATCATCTTCGACGAAGGATCGTACAGATACATCACGACCTACCATCGGCTGGACACCCCGGTCGATGGAAGACATACGAATTGGTTTCCCGAAACTATTGGTGGCCCAACATGACGACGTTCGTCAAACACTACGTCACTGGCTGCGACACATGTCAAAGGATGAAGAACCGTCCTCAACAGCCATTCGGACCCCTCATGCCCAACAAAGTGCCCAACGAGCCGTGGGAAATTATCACCACGGACTTGATCACTCAACTCCCGGAATCACTTGGATACAACGCTATCTGTGTGGTGGTCGACCGATTGACAAAACGAGCTCACTTCTACCCCATAACCAATGAGTTTTTGGCTAGAGATCTGTCACAGCTACTCTACGAGAGGGTATATCCGTTACACGGTTTACCGCTGCAGATTATCTCCGATAGAGGAACTCAGTTTGCAGCCGAGCTCTTCCAAGAGTGGTGCAAACTACTGGGTATTGAATCGAGCATGTCAACGGCGTACCATCCCCAAACGGACGGTCAAACCGAACGCGTCAACCAAGTGGTGGAACAGTACATTCGGTGCTATGTCGATTACAACCTCGACGATTGGTCGAATCTCTTGCCTACGGCAGAATTCGCATACAATAATCTGGCACACGAAGGCACAAAGGCATCTCCGTTCTACTTAGAATACGGAAGACACCCAAGGGCAGGTCCTACGATCATCAAGTCTAGCAGAAAGGCAGACTTGAACGACATCATGCGTAGACGAAACGAAGCACAGGAGCAGGCGAAAGCCGCTCTGTCACTTGCAGCGGAAAGAATGAAGTGGTATTACGACCAGGGCGTACAACGCGTTCCATTCAAGGTCGGAGACAAAGTACTACTCGACTTACGGGACTATCAGAAGACGCAGCGGGCATTCAACCCCAGATATGAAGGACCCTTCGAAATCATCGAAAGATTGTCCGACGTCACCTTTAAGTTGAAAATGCCATCCGCATATCGCGCCATTCATCCGGTCTTTCACGCTAGCAAATTGGTCACCTACAACGAGAGCACTATTCCAGGACAAACTCCGCCAACACCCTCGCCGGTTAAAATCCAAAACACGGACGAGTGGGAGGTGGAAAAGATTCTCCAGCACCGTATCGACTCTCGAACGGGCAAAACGGAGTACTACGTCAAGTGGAAAGGCTTCTCACGAGGAGAAAACTCCTGGAAACCAGCAGAAAACCTCCAAAACGCGCAGGAAAAGATCCAAGAGTATCTCAAACTCGGATACGAACCTGCAAATAAGCGTCCAACTAGGAGTAAACGAGCACGAGCCGTTGAACCGGAGGACGAGATCCCAAAAGAGTTGCTTACTCGGGACTCGACTTTGGTTATTCATCTTGATGATGGAGCTATCATGCCCACACGAGACACACCAAATGCAGCCAGCTTGACGTTATACGCAAGCGAGAGCCTTGAAATTGGTATCAACACGAGAGCGCAAGTCAATACAGGACTTCGCATACAGCTCCCGTCCGGGACCCTGGGCCGTACATCGACGAGAAGTAGCGATGCCCTCAGAGGCATAGACGTCATAGGGACAATTGTCGACCAAGACAGTGACTCGATACGAGTCATACTCGTAAACAAATACGACAGAGTTCACAAAGTCAACCACGGCGACGCCATAGCCCTATTGACAATCGAAAGAATTGCTACTGTCCACGTTCAAAGTGGCTAACTACTCGGCGCCTCTGTACGATGGGATAGGGTGTTACCATGCAAAAATGTGTATAAGAAAACTTCTCAACGGAGCTCGAACCTAAGGAGGGGGTAATGTCACAGATTTTCCTTAGACGCCCATGCGCTAGCGCTTATGCAGCGTCTATGTGGCGCATTAGGGTTAGGTCGCTAGATAACGTCTTATCGATACCTTATAGTTTAGTATTTCACTTATCATTGATCCCATCACTGTGCCATGTGGATAGAACATCCTAGAAGCCCGTAGAATACCGTAGAACATCATAGAAACACGGCCCTTAAGGCCCGGTAGTCTAGATCCGTAGTCCAGGCCCTTTGATGACCTGGTTCCATCCGGTTCCGTCCATTTCCATAAGGTTTGATAGAGGGCAATACGCCATTGGTCGATCGTAGCAGCCCGAAAGTAACTCGGCGGTTACTTCCGTCTCGGCGCTACTAAGAAGCACGACTATCTGGGGTCCCACATAGTTACGGGGTCCTCCTCAACGTGTATATATACTGGCAAGGTCTGAGCCTTAGAGCCTCAGACTTATCAACGTCTTTGAACACCCGTTTGCACTACCTCACTTGCATCACCTCGCTCGACCTTCAAGTCTTCGTCCCTCCCCTTCAAGCAACCTATCAGGTGAGTAAACCAGGTTTTGTGATACAAAAGGATTTAATAAAGATTTAAATCATCAAATGTGTCTTTGTATACTGGAGAAACAATATACTTGGACATCAATATACGGGATGTCATACTGGTGTAGTGGCAATCAAAATAAAATTTGACAAAGACTATGAAATATCAATATTATACATGTCATAATTTCCAACTTGTAAAATGTGTAGTTTTCCTCATACAATGCTTCAAATCAATTAGTAATACATGTTCTCACATTTAAGCACAAGATAAATGACATTTGATTGTTGATTTGTTAGTAAATTATATATAGTATTTTATTTGTAACTTTATTTTGATTGCCACTACATCAGTAAGATATCTCATTTAGTGATGTCCAAGTATATTGTTTCTCAGTATACAAAGACACATTTGATGAATTAAATCCTTATTAAATACTTTTGCAATCAATAACAATCTACAATCGAAAACAATGCTCAGAATCTTACAGATTTAATATTTATAAGAGATGGTTACTATATATAGAAATTGTGATATACTTGTAAAATACTTCAAAATGAGCTCTATCATGTGGTATATTTGTTTTGTGATTTTATTGGTTCATCCTCTATCTATACGCATTATAAAATCTTATAAAAATTGCAATTGCGTTATTTTCAGTCTTCAGTGCAATATTGATATCTCATAGTCTTTGTTAAATTTTGTTTTAATTACCACTACACTAGTATGATATTCTGTTTATTGATGTCCAATTATATTGTTTCTCAGTATATAAAGATACATTATGACTTAAATCTTTGCTAAATCCTTTCGCAATTATTAACAATCTACAATTGAGAACAATGCTCAGAATCTTACAAATTCAACATTTATGAGAGATGTTTACTATATATGAAAATTGTGATATATTTATAGAATACTTCATAATGGGCTTTATCATGTGGTATATTTGTTTTGTGATTTCATCTGTTCGTCCTCTATCCATACACATGATAAAATCTTGTAAAAATTACAATTGCATTATTTTCTGTCTTCTATGTATCTTACCTCGCGCTGATGCTTGGCGATTTGCTTGCTGGTAGCCTAAAGAATATTGTGAGAATATGGTGCATTGTAGAGCATAGTTTTACTTTAGGTTTGGCTTTACGCTTTTCCTTCTGCGCCTGTTTAGTATCACCGTCGGACTCTCCATCCGCATCCACTTCAAGGTCTTCGTCAAAGTCGCCAAAGTCGAATGAGGTCATGTCTTGAGGGTCTAGAAAACATTGGAGACTGTCAGATCAGACAGGATCAACCTGTTTCCAAATGGTAATCTGACCAAGGTCTTCAACATGTAGGAAGGGCGTGACCTGACACAGTTGATGCTGGGGAGGTTCAACTTGAGGATTTTGAGCTCTGCAACCAGAGGACTTATAGACATGCTGTGTACACCTTATGTTCAGCACTGACAACTTATGAAAGACGCAGCATTGCATATCGTGGCTGCAGGAGGAGCTTCGTCAATCTCATCATCCACCGCTTGAGCTTTGCCCTTGCCCTTGAGATCAGCACTAATGGATAGGATTAAGTCTTCTGATTGGCCTACTATACTACGTAACGGACTACGACAAGGTGTATCTCTAGGATGGATGCTGAGTATCTGTCAAAACATCTCAGTATAGTATAATGTGCTAACACAGGAACCTATGCTGGCAACGAAGCCTTCAAACTCGTCTTCAGTGTTCTTGCCTTTGTGCTCCTTAGTATTGTTGCACTTGTCCAAAGTAGGCTTCTCTTTTCCTCTGTCCTCCTCAGATGACACATAGTGAGGTTGAAGAGGAACAGTCACAGACAGTGGCTCTTCCTCCTCAGTCACATCAAGATCACGTACTCTTTGTTGTGTTGAGCCTTGTAGTGTTGAGTGAGCCACTGACCCTACCTTTGTGGCCTTAAACTGGGGAGTAGGGTTTAGAGAGTTTCTTGAAGCACAATGCAAAGCCGGCATCTTTGCTAATCTTGAGAGGGGAGACGGAGTGGCTGAGCTCAGAGGAGTGTTCTTCTTTGAACCAGATGACGAACCACGCTGCGAGCCAGAGGACCTTTGAATCGAGTCAAAGAGGGGACCTTACTTGTACCGTTAGCTGGAGCCTTTTGAGACTTGAAACTAAGGACAACTGCTGGAAGTGAAGTGGAAGACGACGTGCGAGTATGACCAGCTACTAAAGAAGGCTTATCCTTTGAGACTGCCGGCTGAGAAGAAGAGAATGGAGCTACAGTAACCGTAGATCAACAACAGGCTGAGGTTGACTTCAAATTTGTGAGTAAGCTCTCAACTGTTCTCAAGACACAAATGACTTACAGGAGACTGAGTATTGGCCACTTGCATATTCCTCAAACCATCGTTGCTACGCCCTTGCCCTTGTTGATAACATGTGTTAGCTGACGTGTCACATACAGGTATGTGTAACACTTACCTTCAGTTTTCTGACTGGAGCCTTCAGTCAGAGAGCCAATGACCTGCTTGTTGCTTGAACGGCTTCTTGAAGAGGGGGGAGGACGAGCAACCGCCTTGGATGGCATCACTGACAGATAATAGTAAGTAGGCAGTAAATCAACTGTTGGATAGAAATGGCTTACCATTGTCATGATCATCCTCGACCTCTGACCATTCATTTGTCGAGTAATTGAGCTGTGAAATACCAATGATTTTGTGAGAGGGTGCTTTATTGAAGTACATGTCAGTATGAAGGTCACTGAGAACAAATGAACTAAAAATTTAGTGCGCTACAAAGTTGATAATCACCCTTGTCAGCTACAGTGAAGACAGAAAATAATGCAATTGCAATTTTTGCAAGATTTTGTTGAGTGTATGACTCAAGAACAAATAGATGGAATTACAAATTGAATATATAGCATGATAGAGCTCAATAAATAGTATTTTACACATATATCATAGTTACTATATATAGTAATACTCACAGGTCAATAGTAGATTTGTACAATTTTAAGCATTTATTTAAACTCTAAATTCTGTATTGTTACAAGGTGATATAGTAAAGTTTTAAGTCATAATAATTATATTTACATACTGAACAAACATATAATGTCACATCAATGCACAGAGTAGCTACTTGATGTAGTGACAAGCAATATAAAATACATTAATGAGTATAAGATATAAACTTTATATATAACCTAATTATTCACTTTTAAACTGCTGTCTTTTGATGTCACATGACTTATATAGATTATTAACATATAATGACATACTTACCTCAAAGGATCAGAATGATTGATGATTTCTTTGTAAGTGAAGATTACAAAGTATTTTTATTGCAATTTCATTTTGCTTGTCACTATATAAATTTTATACTTTGTCTATTGATGTGACATTATACTGTTGTTCAGTATGTAAATATAATGATCATGACTTAAAACTTTGCTATATCACTTTGTAACAACATACAATTTAAAGTTTAAATAAATGCTCAAAATTGTACAAATCTACTATTGACCTGTGAGTATTACTATATATAGTAACTATAATATATGTGTAAAATACTATTTATTGAGCTCTATCATGCTGTATATTCAATTTGTAATTCCATCCATTTGTTCTTGAGTCATACACTCAACAAAATCTTGCAAAAATTGCAATTGCATTATTTTCTGTCTTCACTGTAGATCCACGTTGTCTCCATGCTGTTTAACCTTACAGTTCTAATGTGGGCCTTTCCCTCCAGTGGCTATCATAGAAACTCAATCATAGTCATGTACAAAAGTAAGATACTTACTTCCTTTGCACCTCTTGGAAGACTTCAGTTTCTTTGGCGGGGCTCAGCTGTTTCACTGTCTGTGTCACTGAAGAAACACTTCTGTGAAGGCTCTGCGAGGTCCTCTAGAGGAGCAGCCATGGAGATGTTCTCATCTTTATCACAGTTCCATGCTACAATTGATTGTTAATAACAGCATAACAGATAAAAATCTTGTCTCACCCTTCTTTGCCAAGGCCGCCTACTTTGATTTGCAGGTCACTAAGTATTGAATTAGACAATTAAAGCTTAAGACGTAGTCGTGATACTCATCATTCGAGGACATGATCAGGCTCTTCTCCTGCTGCTCCTTTGCAGTCTGCCGAGCCTTCGAACGCCTAGCCCTGGCCACATTGGCGTCGTTGTCAACTATATCATGTTGGAATTGAAACATAGAAAGAAAGGACGTATAGAGAAGAAAAAGTGAGAGAGAGAGAAATATTAAAAGGTGTAGAGACATAAAATAGACATAAAAACAGGAAGTAGTTAGAATCAAACACAGAGTAACAACAAAGTTGTTTGAGGGCACTAGATGAAGAGTGCCAAAAGATGAGAGGGGCAATACTGTACACTACGCTCAACTGCACCGTTTTATATGCAAAGACGAGGTGTACAAAGGAAGTACAAATAATGCATTTTCAGCTAAGCAGAAAATAGGAAACGTGTCAAGACACTCACCCCTATTGGATTGCATTCTAGAATGAATCAACTTGAGGTAATGGAGACGGTGTAGTTCTTGAGGCACTTTTTTAGTGAACCAATCGTTGAAGATACACTGAAGACAGAAAATAACGCAATTGCAATTTTTATAAGATTTTATAATGTGTATAGATAGAGGATGAACCAATAAAATCACAAAACAAATATACCACATGATAGAGCTCATTTTGAAGTATTTTACAAGTATATCACAATTTCTATATATAGTAACCATCTCTTATAAATGTTAAATCTGTAAGATTCTGAGCATTGTTTTTAATTGTAGATTGTTAATGATTGCGAAAGGATTTAATAAGGATTTAAGTCATTAAATGTGTCTTTGTATACTGAGAAACAATATAATTGGACATCAATATATGAGATGTCATACTGATGTAGTGGCAATCAAAACAAAATTTGACAAAGACTATGAAATATCAATATCATACATGTCATAATTTCTAATTGTAAAATGTGTAGTTTTCCTCATACAATGCTTCAAATCAATTGATAATATGTGTTCTTACATTCAAGTACAAGATAAATGACATTTGATTGTTGATTTGTTAGCAAATTATATATAGTGTTTTATTTGTAACTTTATTTTGATTGCCACTACATCAGTATGATATTCCATTTATTGATGTCAAAGTATGTTATTTCTTAGTATACAAAGACACATTTGATGACTTAAATTCTTACTAAATCTTTTCGCAATCAATAACAATTTACAATTGAAAACAATGCTCAGAATTTTACAGATTCAACATTTATAAGAGATAGTTACTATATATAGAAATTGTGATATACTTGTAAGATACTTCAAAATAAGTTCTATCATGTGATATATTTGTTTTGTGATTTTATTGTTTCATCCTCTATCTATACACATAATAAAATCTTATAAAAATTGCAATTGCGTTATTTTCTGTCTTCTGTATATACTTACTTACCAAAGTGGCGGCAGCATGTTCAACAACTCTGGCGATGCGTGATAGCCTTCTCTTGACATAGGTGCCTGTTGACGCACTTTCTCAATCATCAGGAGGTCGATACTGAGCATGAAGAACATCCATTTCAGAAAACAAGTTGGTAATGAATAGTACATGATGATGAAGAGAAAACTTGCCATCTTATTATGTGATCTTCTTCCGATGCAAAAGCCAAAGACTTTATGCAAGAATGATTGCGATTGAATAACGACTTTGGTTTTGTGAGCATTATACGCTTTGACACACCAAATATTACCTTAGTCAGAATGTGTATTGTTGCTGCCCCTGTGCACCCAACTGCAGTCTCGATGAAGACATGTATCATTGTTGTGAGTGAGGAGACGGCCTATCAGGGGCAGTCTACACATCAGAGGTGGGCAAGCAACACCGACAATGTAGTAATTTGCTGATGCGCTCAAACTGCATGGCGAAAGGCTGGTGAAACGTCAGTTTGTCTGCATAACTACTCACAACGTTGAAGACTGTACGGCGCATTGGCAGTACAAGTCCTTGGAACAAAGTAATGATAATATTGAGTGCCGTATTGCAGAGTTCAGGTACGGAACTATAAGAACAGAATCACATGTTACTGTACTGCTCATGCAGATACAGACAATACACCATACTACATGAAGATGAAGATGAGAAAGAATGGACCAGTAACAAGGGTCGTTTGAAGTCGAACACTCTGCTGGACGCCAGTTGTACATAAGAGGAGGGGCATGGCGATTCTGTGACAAAAAATCAAAGAGTTTAATTTACAAAAAAAAAAGAGAAAATGTATCAAACTCATGTCCTTACCATCTCAAAGCAATTGCATGACCCAATTATAAACCTGAAACACTTATAGCAGTGGGGGCGGATGTGTTTAGTGAACCGTACTGCTAAATGCAATGACAGAGGTTGGATATTTTAGTTGTCGCCCCCCTTTAACAGCTGTACTGCTTATGCAGATACAAGAGTTGAGGCAAGAAAATAGTGAGAGGCAACAAGGAGGATGCAATCAAGTTTGACGTCATTCAATCACGCCACGTTGCTGAGACATTCGATGTAAGCACGCAATCACTGAGTTCACCAGACGATATCGCAAATGGCACACGAGCATAAGGCAGGATCTAGAGCAATATAAAATAAAAACAAAAGTGTAGTATAGTGTACATTACTTTGAGCGAAAGGTACTAAATGATGCTTGAGATGCCAAACTTCGCAGAGCGTATGCTCTGCCATCACAACATTTCAACTTATATCCCTCTTCTCCTCCATGGTAAGAACAGCTAAGATATCATTGTAAAATAACTGGAAAGCAAATGCAACTCAATGCTTTCAATGTTTGGGTTTCTTACCTGTCCCTTGGCGAGGAGGTAGATCCCAAGCAAAGATCATACCGTTCACCCCACTTGCATTGATTTCTTGAATCAAAGCACTTGCATTGTCAAGAGTAGGCTGGCAAATGAGTTCTGACTCTGCCATGTCTGCTAGAATGAGCCATAGAGTTAACACTCCACAGCTCTTAATATGTGCATGATGTGTGTTGAGCTTCTTGTGAGCATCGCAAAATGATATCGTCCCTTAGAGTTCGTCCTTCCAGTCAGTACTCAAGGTTGCAGCTGCATCGCGATAATTTTGATACACTTCGAGTATGCGTGAGCTATGTGATCTCTGGGAGAATGTGGCTTTGTTACAGAAGAAGTTGGCTGCTTGAGACTCCTGAGGCATGCGGAAGCGCACTTCTTCCATGTACAGTGAAGACAGAAAATAATGCAATTGCAATTTTTGCAAGATTTTGTTGAGTGTATGACTCAAGAACAAATGGATGGAATTACAAATTGAATATATAGCATGATAGAGCTCAATGAATAGTATTTTACACATATATCATAGTTACTATATATAGTAATACTCACAGGTCAATAGTAGATTTGTACAATTTTGAGCATTTATTTAAACTTTAAATTGTATGTTGTTACAAAGTGATATAGCAAAGTTTTAAGTCATGATCATTATATTTACATACTGAACAACAGTATAATGTCACATCAATAGACAAAGTATAAAATTGATATAGTGACAAGTAAAATGAAATTGCAATAAAAATACTTTGTAATCTTCACTTACAAAGAAATCATCAATCATTTTGATCCTTTGAGGTAAGTATGTCATTATATGTTAATAATCTATATAAGTCATATGACATCAAAAGACAGCAGTTTAAAAGTGAATAATTAGGTTATATACACAGAAGACAGAAAATAACGCAATTGCAATTTTTATAGAATTTTATTATGTGTATAGATAGAGGATGAACCAATAAAATCACAAAACAAATATACCACATGATAGAGCTCATTTTGAAGTATTTTACAAGTATATCACAATTTCTATATATAGTAACCATCTCTTATAAATGTTAAATCTGTAAGATTTTAAGCATTGTTTTCAATTGTAGATTGTTATTGATTGCAAAAGGATTTAATAAGGATTTAAATCATCAAATGTGTTACGATTTCTGAGTGGAACGAAGAATCGTCTCTAATTCATGGGGAAAATAGCGAAACGCGGCTCCGTCACGCTTTTCTCCCCAATGCGTGGGAATATCCTTTACTTATCTTTTGTAGTCAACATAACAAGTGGTTTGATGTCGACTACACTGAGCGGTGCCGCGCGTCGCTTGAGTAACAATCAAAGCTAATCAAATTACTTACTCAAGTAACAAAACTTGCCTGATTTTTGTAGCCACAACCCACCACCCATTCTCAATAAAAATAGATATGTGTACTGACATAGTATGGGGCTATACAATGGCACTCTTGGCTTGAAGAAAGAGTAAGAATTAATAACACAGGAAGCAGTGCAAGTAGGAGGGATCTTTGAATAGTAATCAGCCAATAGTGTAACACCACCCATTTTGTTCTCCACCAGACTTGATATTTGGGCTGTACTAAGCTATACCTACAATTGAGTATTCTTTTTATGACAATCCATCCAGTAGAAGTTGTGTAATGTACAAGATCAGTCTGACTTACCAATTGGAACAGTAATCAGCCAATAGAAACATTAGATTTTATCAGATCTTTGTAAAATTCGATTTCCTGACTCTCCTGAGTCTTAGCTACAAACTGATATTATCTTTATCGAAATCCATTCAGTGGCACCCTCTGTATGAGTGCCACCTCACTGAGGAGGCAAAGCCATTAGTCATCTATGCCTTTTTTGGTTGATTGGCTGATGTGATCAATAGGCCATGCGACCTGGCGCTTTTCCGATGATGTAAGCGCTTGAACAACATCAGATCTAATCAACAGCCCCATCAGATCTCTCATCACTCCATCAGATCAATCATAAACACAGCCAAACTATGACCTACATAGCTAAGCGTGAGCCCGGCTTTTTGCCGTCCCAGGCTTAGCTATGTACGTCATTTCTGCGCGCTCATGAGCGGTTTCAGCCAGGCCGGTGATGTCATTGTCTAAGCGTGAGCCCGCGATTCCTGGGGCTCACGGTTAGCTAATGACATCATTGTACATGACCGGGCCGGGCATGTGGGCATTTATCTGCATGCCCGCGGGCTTATACTGGGCTTATCTGCTGGCCCTTATATACATCTCTCTCCTGATAAGATCAGGTCCAAGCACAGCCAAATCTATGACATATGCGCTGATATAAGCACTAAAACATACCAGATTAGTCCTATGGTATGTTTTCTGCAATTCTACATGTTCTACAAAACATAGTGACATGTTTTCTGTTAAATACCGCATTCAGCATGTTATTCCCACGCTATATGTTTTGATGTCAGATCGTGGAGAATATTCCGGAAAAATCATAAAAAATATTAGAATATTCATAGCTTGCCTAATTAGGCCGGTATTCACGTTTTTTGATTCGGACGCGGCGCGTTTGAGCAGAAGCTTCAAGATTGTGAGAGCTATAGAAACTTCAATAAAATAGATATAATTCTGAATAAATTCATGTATAATGCTACTATATAAAGCAAAATTATGACAGTACAATGTCATTATGATCAGTGAAATCAACCTTATAAAACAAGATTTAAATATATTTTTCATAGTATTCAAATATGAAACATGAGTTATTAAGAGTGTACAATCACTGACATAACAGTAGACTTTATAATTGAGATATAGAGACAATAAATAGTTGTTGCAAATGCTAAAGACACAGTAAATCACCATTATAAATATAATTATTGCTGTTTTTATATATAATGTGTTGAGTGATAGTGTGAGGCCCATCAGCTGACAACTTGCTGTTAACTAAGAAGTCCTATATACTTACTACTACTTAGCTGAAGTCTGCCCTTGTCAATAGCGACACATCGATGTGATGTTTAAGTGTTGACATAGTAAGCAATCTGTAAAGATAGATTTCTGCCGACTGCTGCCTACGACTTTTTTGCCAGCTAGCTGTTTGTTGGAGGATAAAGCGCTTATCCACTTCAAATAGTGCCAATGCACAAACTTTAATGTACCGTAGCTTACACAGACTGTGCGCGTGCGCACCTAATCTACACAATCTTTGACTTGCTTTGACACCTCGATATTGCACTGATTTCAACACTGTTAGCTGTGATGTCTCATTGGTCAGTTAATCTATGACATGCAGCTGAAGCTAGAAGCAATAGCACTACAACATGTAAGCCTGAGTCTAATGTTGATAACAATACGCTTAACGTGGCTGTTGGATGTAACCAGCAATCTGTGCATTGTTTAGCTATGTTTGATGTCTGCCATGCTGTTCGCTTGCTACCCAGCAATCAGCTTCCGTTTGCCAGCTAACTCACTGCACAATTTGATGCAATGCAACGTACAACATATTTTGCCCAATTTTAGTGCTGATGTTGATGCTAGCGCGCTGCCAAGATGACATTGTCTAATAACTCTTTCAAAAGGGAGAGTGCTTGAAGAGTTTATTGAAACTCTTTTTTGGAGTGCACAGCACTTTGTAGCTCTTTGTATTGTAAATGCTTTTAATTAGAAATCAAATTGATTTTTGAGCATGTATTGATTAATAGCATGATCCATAGATAAAAAGAGAATACACTCAGAAATCGTACCTGCCATTGACTGGCCTTCTCAGCCAAGTCTTTGTATACTGAGAAACAATATACTTGGACATCAATATACGGGATGTCATACTGGTGTAGTGGCAATCAAAACAAAATTTGACAAAGACTATGAGATATCAATATTATACATGTCATAATTTCCAACTTGTAAAATGTGTAGTTTTCCTCATACAATGCTTCAAATCAATTAGTAATACATGTTCTCACATTTAAGCACAAGATAAATGACATTTGATTGTTGATTTGTTAGCAAATTATACATAGTGTTTTATTTGTAACTTTATTTTAATTGCCACTACATCAGTAAGATATCTTATTTAGTGATGTCCAAGTATATTGTTTCTCAGTATACAAAGACACATTTGATGACTTAAATCCTTATTAAATACTTTTGCAATCAATAACAATCTACAATTGAAAACAATGCTCAGAATCTTACAGATTTAATATTTATAACAGATAGTTACTATATATAGAAATTGTGATATACTTGTAAAATACTTCAAAATGAGCTCTATCATGTGGTATATTTGTTTTGTGATTTTATTGGTTCATCCTCTATCTACATCAGGGGAAACCTGCCTTGCTAATTGAGTGCTAATGTATCCAAATTATGCTTATTGAGCTGAATTAGCAGTAATTTATCTAAATTAGTGCTAATTGACTAATAATTCACAACTACTTCACTGCTAATTTAGCAATAATTTAGATAAATTACTGCTAATTCAGCTCAATTAGCATAATTTGAATATATTAGCACTCAATTAGCAAGGCAGGTTTTCCCTGATGTATACACATTATAAAATCTTATAAAAATTGCAATTGCGTTATTTTCTGTCTTCAGTGTATAAAGTTTATATCTTATACTCATTAATGTATTTTATATTGCTTGTCACTACATCAAGTAGCTACTCCGTGCATTGATGTGACATTATATGTTTGTTCAGTATGTAAATATAATTATTATGACTTCAAACTTTACTATATCACCTTGTAACAATACAAAATTTAGAGTTTAAATAAATGCTTAAAATTGTACAAATCTACTATTGACCTGTGAGTATTACTATATATGGTAACTATGATATATGTGTAAAATACTATTTATTGAGCTCTATCATGCTGTATATTCAATTTGTAATTCCATCCATTTGTTCTTGAGTCATACACTCAACAAAATCTTGCAAAAATTGCAATTGCATTATTTTCTGTCTTCACTGTACTGACATGGCTTGGATCAATGACTATTGCCAAAGGTACATGAGCATGGCTCAGAAGACCTGAGATTACATATCCTACCAGTGCACATCATCCTTCGAGGAAACCCTACACACCAGAGATAGTCTCAAGGAGTTAAAGCCTTTGGATAGGCTTGTCATATTCATCCACACCCTCATATTGTGTCCAGCTCCGATCTCCTTGGATTTGAAGCATTTCATCGAAGAGACATTGCTGTCCGACAGATATAAGTCAAGATATGTAGAGAAGACAGATCGTAGTTCCAATCTCGACGATCTCATTGTCAACACGGCGCGTACCACCACTGAAATTCTATGTACATGGCTGATGGTGCTCAATTGATATTTGGCTGCTGCACAAACGGACTTCGTACAGCTCATTGGTCATTATCTTGGAGCTGGCACACTTCTCTTGCTCTTAGTGTGGGACGTCTTTAAACAAATACCCAGCTAGCTCATAGATAAGGACGCTTCTTAGCATCACTGAGGAGATACGATGGAATTCGACATCACCTATCATACGCAATTTGAGCAAGTGCTACGCAAATCTTGTGCTGCTTCTCGTAGCAGCTAAGAGTTTGCATTGCTGAACAACATCAAGAACGAGTATCTGTCTTTGCATGTCACTGCACAGGACTGTGGATGTTTTCTTTACACGAAAATAGCCCTACGTGGGATACTTCGGGCAATGCAACCTGGCTAAAGTTGCCTCATGGAATCATCCACTTCACAGGTTTTTTTGAGACAGCTCAACCATGATTGTGAACCTCCTCCGTCTACGGTTGTTCCCAGAGTGCCTGAGGACGACAGTATACCTGTAGTCATTCCTTACCAAGATCGTACCGCAGCTATTGTTGCTTTTCTTCGTGAAACTCTGGTCATCATTCACACATCAGAAATGAAAAACTCATCTGTCGTTCAAAGGTCTATCAGTCAATTCTTTGAAAAGTATTTGCCCCAGAGAGAGCTCGCTACCTCTCGCCGATGCTTCCTCGAGACTTGGGATCCTCAGGCAATCAAAGACAGTGATACTGATACAAAGTGATAGAACTCTCTGCTCTTTTCACCATTCATTTTCCGCAGCATCCTATAGACTAGCCCCTTCATGAATGGCTCTCATTCTAAGTATTGGTTCTGACTTCACTTCGTCAATGCTAGCGACTTCAAGGAATACAGTGAAGACAGAAAATAATGCAATTGCAATTTTTGCAAGATTTTGCTGAGTGTATGACTCAAGAACAAATGGATGGAATTACAAATTGAATATACAGCATGATAGAGCTCAATAAATAGTATTTTACACATATATCATAGTTACCATATATAGTAATACTCACAGGTCAATAGTAGATTTGTACAATTTTAAGCATTTATTTAAACTCTAAATTTTGTATTGTTACAAGGTGATATAGTAAAGTTTGAAGTCATAATAATTATATTTACATACTGAACAAACGTATAATGTCACATCAATGCACAGAGTAGCTACTTGATGTAGTGACAAGCAATATACAGTGAAGGTCAAAAGTCTTTCTCATTGGTATTGAGAGTAATTTTGTTTTGAATATAACTCAATCAGATGTATGTTCTATCAAAATTTGAAAATATTAAATGAACGGCCTTAGTTCAAAGTATTTTTTCACATATTCAACATTTCCATATATAGTAATAGTTCACGTAAACATTCAAAATTACTTTATTTTTGTCATTGAATGAAAAATTAAATTAATTATACTTACAAAATGCTTTCACTAGAATTTAAGTCCAATAAATTAAGTTTATATCCAAGACTTTATAACAACAGAATATCATGTTACGTGAACTGTGTTTGATTTTGTAATACTGCAAACAAAAGTTAGTATATTTATTTGCAATATGTTTACTTGAAATGTCAAACAAGTATCAATATAAATACTAAACTTTGAATTATTATATAAGTCTAACAGTATACTTCTATTAATTTGTCTCACTTAATATGCATATATTGTTGATTACCATGTATTATCATCATTATTGTAATAGAGTATTTGGTATTCATACTTGTATTGACTATAGTTCAATGATTTCATTTGTACGTAGCATAATGTTCTATTGTTACAAAGTTTGGTATCCAAACTTAATTTATTAGCCTTAAATCCTAGTGAAAGCATTTTGTAAGTATGATTAATTTAATATTTCATTAAATGACAAAAAGTAAAGTAATTTCAAATGTTTATGTGAACTATTACTATATATGGAAATGTTGAATATGTGAAAAAATACTTTGAACTAAGGCCGTTCATTTGATATCTTTAAATTTTGATAGAACATTCATCTGATTGAGTTATATTCAAAACAAAATTACCTCCAATACCAATGAGAAAGACTTTTGACCTTCACTGTAAAATACATTAATGAGTATAAGATATAAACTTTATATATAACCTAATTATTCACTTTTAAACTGCTGTCTTTTGATGTCACATGACTTATATAGATTATTAACATATAATGACATACTTACCTCAAAGGATCAGAATGATTGATGATTTCTTTGTAAGTGAAGATTACAAAGTATTTTTATTGCAATTTTATTTTGCTTGTCACTATATAAATTTTATACTTTGTCTATTGATGTGACATTATACTGTTGTTCAGTATGTAAATATAATGATCATGACTTAAAACTTTGCTATATCACTTTGTAACAACACACAATTTAAAGTTTAAATAAATGCTCAAAATTGTACAAATCTACTATTGACCTGTGAGTATTACTATATATGGTAACTATAATATATGTGTAAAATACTATTTATTGAGCTCTATCATGCTGTATATTCAATTTGTAATTCCATCCATTTGTTCTTGAGTCATACACTCAACAAAATCTTGCAAAAATTGCAATTGCATTATTTTCTGTCTTCACTGTATCTGCCTCTCTCTGCACTGTCTCAACTGACTGCCAAAATTTGACAATTTGGTCTATGGCAGCAGTAGCATTCAACAACATATCTGCTTGACTAGCTTGATCCAGATGTCGCAATGCTGAGACCAGAGTGCTGTCAGTACAGTGTCGTAGGTTTTGATGCATCTACCTGTCTCTGGTAAGTTTCGCTGTCAGATAGCGTGTATTGAAAGACTTTAAGAATGCAGATACTGTAAGGCACATTCAGTGACTGCTTCAATTCGATCGCAATGGCTTACTAGGTGGTTTAACATTGAATATAGGATCATGATCAGTGATATCGTCAGCCCCTAGATACACCAGCTCATCTGGAGGATAGTCGTTGTTGTTGTCATTGTTTATTGGTGGCAATCGTGAGTTTTTACACCTTACATGCGTTAGAATCAACAAACCTTTCTCAGACTCATTGTCATAGTCAAGGAAGAACAGTGGCAGCACTTGCGTTTCATTGGGGCTTTCGGCACTCAAAGTAGACAAGAGGAGGCTGCCAACAATATCGTCCACAGCATCGAGAGTACCAGCTTGAATGCCACTACGATAAAGCATGGTTCATCGCTCCAAATTGCCTTATATCGACTGAATAGACAAACACTTACACTTGCTCACCGACACTCACGTCTTACTCGAACCTTCTGACTTAAGCTGTTTCCTGTTGTCCATATTGCAACCGTGCGATCACGACAATGGTTGCATTCTTTGCATATAAATCTTTCACTCATAATCGTACATCTGCAAACATTGAACCTTTGTGAGAGATGGTTTTAAGTTGCACTTACGCTTTGTTCGGCCAAAGTCTCCACTAGGAGACCCAGGCCTTTTCGTGCCTCCTATGTGTCATTTGGTGAACTCAAGCTGATGCAGGGCAATGGAAAACATACTTTCACGGCCACATTTATCTTTTGGAAATCAATATTCATTGGATATAGTCGGTATGGCCTGAGCCATCTTTAGAAAGTAGACTGTAGTGAAATGCTTGACTATTTTCTGATGAGCCGTTTTCTCTACACGAGCTACATCTTGGTCATTTACTTTGTGAATATCACCACTCGGAGCGTGCTTCCATAGAGTAGGTTGAAGTACCTTGCCAGACTCTAGTTGAAATTGAAATGCATTGAGCAATTGTGCAGGATCAATACGAGCATGCAATCGAGATGAGGTCTGCCGTAGGATGTGGGAAGCTAGCTGGAAAGTACTGCGGCTGAGGAGATCCAAAAGTGACTGTAGGTCCATGATCTCATCGCCATCTGTTGTATAATTTGCATGCGTAGCTATAGTGATATTGCTAGAAGACTGCGACCTGTCGTCCATTTTTTGAAATCTTTGTAGGATAGATTCATGTAGAACTGACTCACATTATACCGGTCATTTCAGGCGAAAGCCAGAATGGTTCTCCAGTGTGCGACATCGCAGCCAGTGCATGGTGAATGTTCCCTTCAATTATTATTTGTGGAGAATAGTCAATGAGGACGACACAGAATGCATACTTAGGGGCTGTTTCACCAATTGGGATCAGTGGAGTGGTTCCTCTGTGCCAAAGTCATTCAGAAAAATATATGATGTGCCAACATATGAATTTGACGTAGAAACTAAGAGTAAAAAGATGGAAGTGTCCACCTTGCCACCCTTTGCCTTCCGGAAGCTCCGAAATAACCTGCATGAACGAGAAACTGACAGGACAATCACAGTGATGTGTATGTAGGCAGCCATAGATAGACATTGAATGAATCAAGGCGCTGCCTTCGTGAAAATTTGTTGAGCTAATTAATACCCTGACTAAGAGGAAAAATGTGGCGTACTAGAGTCACTGTCTTCTGCAGGTGCAATGTTGAGCTGACCTGTCAGCTACATATAATTTTTGAACACCTCTATGTGCAGTGCGTTGATAGCATCAGAGAAGGCACTAAAAGTGTCACATATCTTCCGAGGTGTGTTTGCTTCCCAGTGCTTTATCACTCGTGCCATCATCAATTAAAAAATGTTAATCACATCAGGATTGGTAAATAATCCACAAGAACCTACAGATACAAAGTGTTTTTGAACAATTTGATGCAGTTTGAGGTGGCCCTCATAGGTTTTAGCTGTTGCAGATGGCGCGTCGGCCTGGCGAGGCTGCTCGATTGTAGATGCGATCAAATATGCTTGATTGGTAGGTGAGACCTGTTTCGTGACAGGAAACAGTTCATATGCAATCTGGCCAGTTTTTTCACGCAAGCTCTTGCTACTGATCATGTCGTTACAGACGGCCTCGGGATCTTCAAGATTCTCCGTATTGTTGCCTTCAGTATTATGTCCGTCTAAGTCCTGCATCTCCTCACATCCGTCGCGAAGAGGTTCCACACTAAATGTCATACATATATGTCAGCATCAATCATGATATGACATGAACAAAAAGTACACGGCAAGAGAGAGCAACCACCAACGCAGTTTGAAAGATGCACAGAAGCAACCACTATGCTTGAGCATGCACGAAAAGCCAGGCGCAATGACAACAAAACTAGCAAAGGAGTTGCATATAACGCAACAGCAATAGATGGCGTGTGACAAAGGTCAGGAAATCGTGATGCTGAAGTAGAAGCAGATATCAGGTAGGACAACATGCAAAAACAACCGCTGTATCTAAACACATGTGAAAAGCCAGATGCAATGTAGTAACAAAGGAGTCGCGTGCTATGCGACCAAACTGGAAGGTATAG
Source organism: Pleurotus ostreatoroseus (assembly GCA_005298045.1). Lineage (NCBI taxonomy): Eukaryota > Fungi > Basidiomycota > Agaricomycetes > Agaricales > Pleurotaceae > Pleurotus > Pleurotus ostreatoroseus. The sequence continues at coordinate 500 of SWBT01000596.1, read as the reverse complement.
AGCAATGAGAAGCGAATGGCTGGTATCAAAATTTGGAGAGTATGGAAACTCACTTGGAAGAGACAAACCTAAGCAATATATCGCCTCTAGAATCCTCTTTGCTTGTACAAGTCTGAGCAAACAGCCAATTGCTTGGTTCAACGACGATGCCTACGATTGAGCTATCAGAATGCAACACAAAAAGTACACAAAGAGAGCTCACCTGAGTACACAGAAGATAGAAAATAACGTAATTGCAATTTTTATAGGATTTTATTATGTGTATAGATAGAGGATGAACCAATAAAATCACAAAACAAATATACCACATGATAGAGCTCATTTTGAAGTATTTTACAAGTATATCACAATTTTTATATATAGTAACCATCTCTTATAAATGTTAAATCTGTAAGATTCTAAGCATTGTTTTCAATTGTAGATTGTTATTGATTGCAAAAGGATTTAATAAGGATTTAAATCATCAAATGTGTCTTTGTATACTGAGAAACAATATGCTT
>SWBT01000140.1:0-21150 GCA_005298045.1 Pleurotus ostreatoroseus | reverse complement strand
TCTAACCGTGAGAACTTACTACCATATAGGGCAGGTGTATGGGTGGGTGGGTTGACCTCGGTCCGTTATTCAGCGAACTCAACCTCCGGTCGTTGGTTAAGATTTTCGACCCCCCTTGGTAAGGACTGCCGAATACAACCCAGCCTGTACACTGGTATAAGAAGGGAATCGCAATGACCGGGTAGAAGACGTACGAAAACGAGGAGCGTATCTACATCACCCTTGCAGTTTTCTACCCTGCTTCGGCTGATGTCGCTGGTGGACTTATCCAGAGTAGACCAAGCTGCACCATCCCCAGTGGCGAGAGTTTCTTCGTCGCTTTGCATGTCTACTGTGATTCACGCCCAACGTCAGTGAAAGCGTATAATTCGTAGAGAGTGTAGCTGTATTACCTCGATGGCTAGATGTAAGTGTCGAGACTGTATGCTGAGAGATGGCCACTGGCAAGAGATGGCTGTGCTAGATCGAGCTCGGCAATTGCCGCGCTTAGGCAATTAACGTGGAAATTGGGATTCCGGAAGGTTTGGCGTAGTCTCCGTTGCTGACCATGAAGGAAAAGAGAAGACGGTCGTTTTCTTTCCTGTTCGATGGGTTTGGCAGTGGACCGCGGAGCAACGGCCTCAGATGACTTACGCCCAACTGCGACTACTCCTCTACCCCCCTTCCCATACACTGTCGGAGTCTTACGCTGTTTCTCCAGCTATGTGCCTCGCCCCACGCTGCAAGGAATGTCAGGCGCACGTGAAGATCGCGCAAAAGATGCGCCAATGGTCCAGCAGGAGGAGGCGATACTGTGAGGGTTCGACGGATCAGGGAGTGAACGGTCAGTGTGGACCTCGGAGGCGAGTACTACCACTTCTCGTATATGCTACGCGACCTGATACCGTCCGAAGCACGTAGCTCCGCACCACACAGGGTGATATCACTCTTGCTTCCAAACGCAAAACGATTCCGTGCACGGTTTTACGGAGACGACTGGTATTATTCAAGAGGCCTTCTCTCGACGACTAAGCCTGAGGGTTAGGCCCTCCTCATTGTTCTCCATTGTAGTATTCGAACCACATCCTCGGCAAATACGCTCCCCTGCCCGTCGACTGGATCTGTCTCCTCGCACTCAACACTTCAACAGCTTCTTCCATCTAACGTGACATGGAAAGAAGACAAGATTGCCGGCCCTGGGCATGCCATGACTTTCAAGGTCAGTCGTATGGACCCGACGTTTGACAATGATGAACACTATCCTATAAAGGAAGCACTTCACACGGTGTCCACGACGTCGTCGCAAAACTCGTCATCGCCAGAATGGTTCCTCCAATACAGCCCCATCAAGTACTAGCCCCATCAAGCACTTGCGGAACGGCAGCAAAGGTTTCGCCGAACTTGAGGTGAGATCCGCTCTGCCAGAGAATTACAGCCATAGTACATGGAGGCGACCGGCTTACGCTCGTCTATACATAGACTTACCTGCTTGCGATGTGCGCATCACGCAAGGCCGCGGAGAAGAAAGACGAGAAGCAGGATATGTTTATCAGTCTTCTTGATGCGGATGACGAGGACGCAACGGGAGTTCGAGGTTGACGGACAGGGAGCTGCTGGGTGAGCTTACGAATGGTCTCATTACTTGAATAATTTAACTAGTTGTCCTTGCGAAGGCAATATCTTCATCTTCCTCCTTGCTGGCCACGAAATACGCATGTGTTCTCTTAATTATCCACGTCATTGACCCTGGTGGACCGTCCAGACAACGGCACACACGCTGTCATTCACGTTCCCGCTGCCTGCGTTCCACGAAGACGAGCAGGAGAAGCTGTACCAACACATCAAGGGTGTGCTGAAGGATGGTCGTATTCCCGTACGTCATTCGTTAGATTATAGATGCTGAATACTTAGGATGGATACTGACCGCAGCTCCTCACGGGTCACAGGTTTACATTGGGGTGTCTTGTCGACAACTACCTCGAATATCTAGTGATCAAGGTCTCAAACGCACATGCCCATAGACTATAGATCTCGTTCAGCGCATAAGGCTTAGAGGTGAGTAGCTGCGTCCTCCACTATGCATTCAAACTTCGAGGATATCAATACTCATGCATCTTCTAACCGTCACGCTATGTTTCTCCACTTAGTAGAAGACCTGGCCTCCTAGTATCCGTTTACTAAGTCTCTTCAACAGATAGCGAAAAAGGGCTGGTCGCTTTGCTGCAGGAGGTAGGAGCTGTAGGGACGTTGCTTCTACATAAAGGAGCCTGAGATATAATTCGCCTTCTCAGGGTCGGATCCTCAGCATGGACACGCGGGCACCCCATTCCGAAATATTTGGACTCCCGTGGTAGGAAAGATAGCTGACCACGTAAGTTACGTCGAGCTCCGTGTTCAGCGTCTATAGTCTTGATAACGCGCTCACAGCTGACTTTGAACATCACCAGGCTGCCGACTCTTCCAATAACAACGGCTTCTTGACGCTGGATGTAATGCGGTGTGCTGTCTTCCATGCTGTTAATACAGCATTCATCGGAGTTGGGCCGCAAGACAGCTGTCATCTGGGAAGTCATCCACAAGCTGTGCCTTTGCCTTCGAGTTTGGAATGGGGAACGTTTGATTCAAGTTTGAGCTCACCAGGCTAGCGTCAGGAACAGGCTCTTCCAACCTGGACTGTACTCCGCATACTGTATAACTTAGAGTGTATTATGACATATGTGCACCGCGTGTAGCTTGGACTGTGTCCGATCGGGACGAAACTTACAGGGCACGCCAAATCTCTGACTCGGGAGATTGTCGTAAGTTCAAACCTGGTAGCCTGGAACCCTAATATCAGTACGAATATCGATCTCGGACAGCCTCTCTATCTGATTGACCGGGTGCTGTTATTTTCAATGTATATAAGGGGTCCTGGGAACACGAGCTTGTATAGGCCGCCTCGAGTCTACTTACTAGTAGCAGCTATCTTGCGGCTACTACATCCTTCAGCCAGAATCTGAGACTGAGTACACGTGGAATATAGTCCATGGGCCGTACAAGTGGGTAGTAGGTACCTCTGTGATGCCGGTGTTGATATTCTGATCAATGAATTGGACAAACAGACCCACCTTCAGATCCCAAACCCGATGGCGAACCTCACTCTAAAGGACTAGTATTTGAAGTTTGCTGAGTTTCAGAATCTTGAGCAGTCTACAGAATGTCTAAAGGTATTTAGGGCGGCGGTGGCGATGGCGCTCCTGCGATCTCTGCAACCCCTTCAGCCTCTGCGGCGCCTTCGACCTTTGCAACCTCTGCCATCGTTGCGACTCCTTCGCCCGCTGGAAATTCTTCAGCGCCCGTAACCCCTTCAGTCTCCGCAACCCCTTCAGTCTCCACCACCCGCTCGGCCGCTGCCACTCCTTCAGCATTGGCTGCCCCTTCAACATCGACCACTACATCGGCCTCCGCCACTCCTCCCGCCGACGCTATAGCGTCGCCTAGGCCTTCCACCCACGCCCCGCGCCGCAAGGCGAAACCCAAGCGAAAGACAATCTGGCGCTTCTAGCGGCGACTGACGGCAGGTGCACCAGAGCGGGTCCGCGGTCATTCACTGCTGGAGCACAGTGCAGTGCATGGCGAATCACTGGCACGTATACGGGTCTGGTTTGTGCGCCGGCTGCATGTGGGCGGTGCGCGAGCGTCGGCAGGAAGACGAGGCGGCTCGTGGGGCAGGAGAAGGGCTGATAGACGAATTGAAGGAAGCGTGATATATACCAGTGAGATTTGTTACCGCGATGCTCCAGTATCTTAGGCTGATATAGGTAGAAATTGTGATCGGACGTGAGCGTGACGCTTCAAGGGGAGAATCGAGATGCATACACACTGAGCGAAATCCAGGACCGAAGTCGTGACGCGCTGTGGCTGCGAGCTTTTGTCCTTTGGCCCATAGCACGGAGCCGTCAATCTGTCTATCTGCGCTCAGTGGAGAGACACAGCTGGCGTATGCAGAATATGTGACGTCTAGAAAATCGTGATACATGCCCAGGCTGCGGATCGCGAAGGATCGCTCAGTATCCAGAGGCGGTGGCGCGTGGAGGGCTTCTGGCTGCGCGACAAGTACACGGCTAGAATACTGTAATGGAAGTATCCAAAATTACAACAAAAAAGTACAAAGCATTGGACCACCACGGTCACTTTGTTCGGTATGGTCCAGGTCGTGCACACCGCTTTGCGGAATCAGGAGCATTCGGGTTGACGACCAACGAGAGCCTCAAGCACGCACAGTAGATAGTGGATATCATGCAATGGATTAAAGCGTGGTCGATGAGGAAAGGATAGCGAACAAGACAAACAAGCCCAGCATCGTGGTCGCTTCAAGCTACATAAAGCGGCGGTTCGGTACGTGGCAACTAAACCAGCGCACGTGCTTACCACGTGGAGGCACACGCTTGCTAACGTTAGCGCCCACGCTCGGTACGGATTCTGGAACAAGTTCGAGGGTGCGCGGAACGGCGGTAGAACGGCGGAGGCAAAGTCGTGAGAGGGTAGTAGACAACTGCAGGGTGTTGCGGGCTGGGCGGTAGGATAGAACATATGAGATGTTCACCAACAGGATACAGACTGAGCGGACAAAGCGTCTGGATTGCTGCATGGCGTAAAGCTGCCGAGCGACCCCTGTCTTCACTGTATGTTCCGCCTCGAATCCGTTCGTCTCATTTCACTGCTAGACTTGTATAGGGGGAATGGCTACGAAGTTCTCAAAGACGAAATTGAAGGACTAGAGGAAGCATTTGGATTTGGGAAGACATGCGTTGAAGATCTGGCCGGGCAACGCACGCGCTTAGCGCCCATGTACGGACTGCGGGTGCGACTTCCGAAATGCGAATTGAGGGTGTGCGGAAGCAGAATAGGGATGGAGGGGCGAGACCGTGGAGGAGGCAGGCAGCAGGGGGACCTGCAAATCACTGGGATGAGTAAGATTAGCTTTGTGAGTTGCGAGATAAACTCTTAGCGCAGGAGCGACCTTGCGCCCCAGCCCCACCCGCTACCAGTTTCAATCGAATTTAGTTCGTACAACCACCAATAACTTCTCTACACTTCCTGATTAACGTCGTCAGTGCAGAGCGCTAGCAGACTGTAAGTGTGGGAAACAGTTAGATAATCCGGCAAATAAAGGCCAATGAAAGGACTAGGGAAAATAGATCAGGCTACAATGCAAAAAGCTGGGAACGAACTCCCCTCCGTTTCACTCGCGTCAAAACCCTTACCAAATAAATTTGGTAGCGGGAATAGGGTAGTGATAGGGTGAGGGTATGATACTGCCCAACCAGCGCACGGAAGATAAAGCGTCTGACATGCTGAATTTCGTAGCACAGAGCTGCAGAGTGACCCCTGTCTCGACTGCACATCTTTTGTTGTTGTAGATACTGCGCTGCGCTGTGCAACGCACCGACAGCGCGCGCGTCGACGGCGTACGTGTCCGCGTCCGCGTTCGAGGCCGAGAGGTTTGGGGCAGTCACGCCCGGGAGGCAGTGCGCGCGTACGTGTCGGTGCCGTGCGCACGTAGCACATAGCACGCAGCGTACGACTCGGCGCCGGGCTGCTGCGTTGGGGCGCAGGGTCCGGGGAACGTTCGAGCACATCCGCCGCCGTTCTGCACGCACTCAAGGATGGCGACGCACGGCGGCATCGTCGACACGCTCAGGCTGCGCTGACTCACCCGGCGCCGAGGACACTGACGTGCACGCCGCGGCGCGATGACGACGCACACGCTGACTCGACTCGACACAGCACGACCCGGGAGCAGCGCCCAGGAGGTCGGCGCACGGCTGACAAATCCGCCTGACATTGCACCATTGACCGAATCGCACGCGTACGCCGAGGCGGGGATGCCCCGATTCAGTCTGTCGTCGACTGAATTGCAGATCTCTCGAGAGACCTGACTCAGGCCCGCTGCGTTTCCGCTGTGCAGCCGTCGCCGTCGTCATCCGTCCCCGAGCCCGTACACCATGGCGCGGCGCAGTATATATACGATGACCGCGCCCCTGTCCCTGTCCCTGACCCCCAAACGCAAACGCTTCGAGTCTCGAACCCGCGCCCGCCAGGACTGTAACGAAAGCGTCCATCCGCTCGATCGGTCCCACGCCCCTGCGCCCTCAAACACGCCCTCGAGGGCCCGATCTCCTCACGCTCGCAACCCCAGCGCCAGTACAACGACCCCATTGTATATATACGACCGACCGCAGCGATCATCATGCCCAGCGCGCCCCTCTCGCCACCCCTCCCTTTCGTCCTAGCTATGTCCTTCCCGAACATGAACGCCTACTCGAACACAAACACCTACGGATGGACAGATACGCAGGGAAGCTCCCCGTCATACGACGCGCGCGGCCGCCTGCAGCCCTTTGTAGAGTCTGCTGCACAGCGTCGCGCACGACTCGCCTTCCTCCGCCGCGGCCTTGATGCGCCTCAGGTATGTCTGTCTCCATGTTCTCGAGCCTGTGTGCAGATGCTTATTGAACGGCAGGCCACGACGACATCTCAAACCCAGGAGCGTCGCCCATCTCTCACATCCTCGCCTAGCACGAGTCGCACCTCCTCAACCTCCTCCCTCCGCACCATCGACGAGGAAGACGAGTCTATGTCTGAGGGCGATGAGGTTATCTACGCGACCGCGCCGACCTACTCACACTCGCACTCCCTCCTCTCGACGCCGACGTCGGCATTCGCGGCATGGTGGGCCCTCCCCACCGCACGCGTGCCTTTCACTCTCAACATCGGAAATGTAGTGGCGAGGGAGAGGGAGGGGCTGCCGAGGATCGAGGAGGGCGACGAGGACTAGGCGGCGTCCGTCTGGAAGTCCAACACTCCGTGCGCGACCTCTGCGCACCGACGCCTCATCGGCGCCCACGTCTACAACCACGACTCATCCACACCCGGGACTCACGAGCACGACTCGTTCACATCCGGACTCACGGGCCCGCTTACCACGCATCTCATGGGCTCACGGGTCCGCCCCAGCATCCGTCTCTAGACGCCCGCCCCGAGATCCGAACCACATCTCGATTCTTGGACCACAGGATCCGAACGTTGGATCCGGGCGCGCCTGTGTCTCCCCGCTTTACACGCACACATATACGCACGGTGCATACGGCGTATGGCGTGCGGTCGTCTTCATCGTACGACTTTACCTCGCCTGTTCGCTCTGGTACACTCGCACGCGACTCCCAACGTTGTGCTGCGTGCATACAGGGTGCTGCTGCGCACCACGAGCTTTCGCATCGCACTGTCGTCCCCAACCTCTAACCGACTCTCGTCCACTCTCCGTCTTCCCATGTTCCACTCCACAATGCGCCTATCGTCCTCCCATCGTCTGCCCGCTGCCATCTTCGTCCACCGTCTAGGTCGAGAACCGAAACCCGAAACCCGAACGCAGTCACTTGGAGAAGACAGACGGGAGACACGCGTCTTCTGCTCGCACGTGCCGTGTCACGTCGCGTGTCGCGTGCAATTAGCGGACGCGTACATCGGCGCTCCGGGCGGGGCATCCGAATGCGAAGTTGTCGCCCGCCGATCCCGTACGCGCGTATCCTCATGCTCGTAGATAATTCATGCTCAGCCCATTCTATCCCGTCCATCCCAACCCGTATGTCATTGTATGCCATTCCCATCCCCATCACCCGTTCCACTCGGACATCTCGTCATCAAGCATGTTCACGTAGATATGTACACGTAGACAGGTAGCTAGATAGAAACATAATGAATCTCACCTATCTGTGATAAACCTGCCGTGAAGGTGCTCGTACTCGTGCTCGTGTTCTTGTTCTTGGTTAGCCTTGATTTGAGTGGGCAGTCGTCGGCCGCGCGACGACGGACGTGCGTGTCCTCGACAACTGCGCTCCAGGACGAGAGAGAGCCCGCAGTGTCCTCGCTGTCGTACGTTGTACCCGTCTCACCCCGTGTACGAAGTCTTAGACTTCGAGTCGTCTGGATTCGCGCGCTCGCACGTCGCGTGTCGATCTGTGGGCTTCAGCGAACCGGATGGTTTAGAGCAGAGTATGTCAAGGCTGGTGGCGGCAGCGGTGGCGGTGGCGATACCGGGGTATGGAGAGTGGCCGCAAGCAGCCGTTCCAAGTCTCCAAGAAGAGTTGAACGAGAGCGGAGGGTGTCGCCTGTGAGTCACACTTGGGTCCTGTACAGATACAAAGCACAGCTGTGCCGCTCCCGTAAGTACCTAGCGTGTTTTGGGCGTGGCGTGAGTGCCTAGGCATACTTACTGTGGGTTGACTTGACCGCGGAATCATCTGGAAGCACTGGGCAGATACGGGCTTGAGATGCACAACTGACGGCACAAGATACTTGTCGCACTCACGATGACAAGATTATCTTATTCCGCAGCAGCTTTAGAAGCTGGCCGCTAGAAGGTCGTGGTTGCTGTGACATTCAGGTGAAAGCCATGCTATATTCCAGCTGCTGTGTTGCACCATGTGACGTAACTCGCAGGCGAACTGGGCTTGACGTGCATTTGAGAAGGAGTCTGACTGCGAGATGCACATGAACCTAAAGCGTCATCTCGTACTGTAAGCTAATGACAGTAGTAGCAGATATAGAAGCGAGGAGAGCAGCGTACCTTTGAATCACATCCGGTGCGAGGAGAGCATTGAAACTGCCTGTCCCTAAAGTTTCGGGCGCGTAGAGCGCGGCCAGGCTACAATAGACTGAGGTCAAAGCAGCAATCTGTAAGTGACATGGGACATAAGAGAGCTTACATATCGATGCAAGCTCACCGGTATCACTGGTTGTCAGTGGGCTCCGATAGAACTGGTACGCATTCTTTCGCCCCTTTAAGATTTCCTAGGACCCGAGCGAATAAAGGTGCAGCTTGAAGCCAACGTGGAGACATGTTGTCCTAGCAAGGTGAATGCTAGAGAGCGTGATGGTCGTTGATGATCGGGAAGCGCCTGAGTTCGCGCGCTTGGCGCATCTACTTGGCGCTTCATGTACACGTGGCCGCCACAAAGGATTGTCTTCGCCTTGTAAAGCTCATCGCTTTGAGAGACACGTCGGCCGGTGTTTCACGCGTTCAAACAGCGGAGAATAAAAAAGCAGATAGGCAGAGTCTTCCAGAATACACTCAATCGCATAAGTCTACAAAAGCACAAGCATACAAACCGGCAGAAGTCCGAACAGAAGCGTACAGCGGGGGCAGATATATAGGAAATATCTTCGGTATATCCGGGAGGACGCGTAGCGCAACCAAGTGCTAGCAAGTCGTCGTAGAAATTTTTCGAAAAGGTGAGAGTGAGGCGAAAGCGACATACGAGGCGCCAGTAAATAACGACCGTGTTCTAAATGGAGGGCGTACGCCGTAAGACTGCGCGCGCATTCAGACAGTAAGGTTGGGGTCAAGGCGAAGCTACGATATAATGTCAGTCTTTCAGAATGGAAATTACTAGGCCAATGAAACGCGCCTCTTCTTGAATCTTAAAGCCAGTGATTTTCATAATATCGATTGCGGCGCCACCACTACCGCTGCTTCTCGATAGCCCTGTTTCTTCGAGGTCTGCGCACGTCGTTCTCGATGGGCCGGCGATATTCCGCGACTCTATATCCGCATTCGCATGCTCATCTTCTGCATTGTCGCCCTCGCCTCTGTGGTCTTCGTCGTCCTCGACGCGATACTCAACGAAGTCTATCGGCTCTCCAAGGTTTTCCATGACTTCGTCCAATGTCGGCATGCGAAAGTTGAGAATTGAGAAGTGAGAGGAGTAGTCGTTGTTCGATGGGACCGATTCGGGCGAGGCGGCTTGGCGGAGGTTGATCATAAAGTGTGAGAGTAGGATGTGGGGTAGCCTTGAAGATGTTAGAATTGCACGTGCAGGTAGAGGATGGGCATACACGTAGAGGATTTCGTTTAGTATGTAACCGGTGGGTCCAATGAAAACTGTGTTCTGTAAGTGGAGTATGAGATAGTCAGTCAATGAGTCGTAAAATGTGCGCACACTTATATTGGTCGCAGGGATAAAACCTGTGACCTCCACGGAGAGAACCAAACTGAATGGCATGGCGCGTCATTTTTCTATCATCGGTCAAGATTAAGTGGAAAGACTCACAGAAAAAAGAGGCTACCTGGAGACATTGGCTCGTTAGCTGTCGTTCTGGTCATCGTCATTAACGAACGCACCATCCCGCAGGAGAACCATGCTCACAGTCGTCGCGAGTCGAAGCGAAGTCGCCTGCCGTACCTGTCTCACGGTGCTGGACAGCGTGATTATAAGCGCGATCACTGCCGATGCGATGCAGCAAATACTGCTAGCAGCAAGCACTGACAACGGTAACTTTAGTTGATATATACCAGCTCAAATGAAACCACGCACCTCTGCGTCCATGCATCCCAGTTGAACCCTATATCAACGAGCAACATCAGAGTGATCGTATTCAGGTACGCACCGCTGTATGACGCTTGCGGAAGTAGAGTAACCTATAGGGAAGCATAATGATCCCAACACGGGATCATCAACATAGGCCCACTGTGCGGTGATGTTGCCATACTGGCGGCCGTTGGAGTAAGCCGGATGGCACCATTGCGTAGAAACGACGAAGGCGCACCGTGTCCGCTATGACCAACATGAGAGCTAGCCCGACTAGTATCAATGTGACTGCCAGTTTCCCAGCACGGGTGTGCAGTAAAGCTATACTACGCAAGACCGTGAACGCTAGCGTCGGTGAGAAATAGCCCGTTTTGGTTTATAGTATGCGTACACACCATGGAGTGGGACGCCTGGAATCGTTTCCATAGCAAAATCGAGAAAGTTTGGAGTAGGGGTATTGCTGCAGCTATATGCAGGTCCCTATGTTAAATAGAATACGAACTTCTTGGAGATTATGACTCACCTCTACCATGATATCAATTATAGTAGCATTAAACAAAACAAATTGATGGCTGACTTGCCTGTGAACTGACCGGAGCGATGGATACCATCGCAAATAGCAAGAGGAGATAGCGATTGGACAAGAAGATCCACGTCGCGGCACTACTCTTTCGGCTACGGAGAAAGTCTACCTCATACTTAAAGGTAATAAGATACTCATAGAAGACGAGTACTGTCAAACGAAGTCATCGGCAGCGGTAAGACAGGTAGAAACCAGCCATAGAATAGAGTACCTGCAACAGCGTAGGTTGTGTAGGCGGCAAGAAGCCTATGTCATTAATGAGAGACCTGAACAGCTGAAGTCGTCAATCCCTTACTCTGTTTCTAGGACAGCGACCGAGACTGCTCCGTCTGGACTAGATGACATGTTGTTGTCAATGAAAAACTGGGTAGAGGCGGCCGTGCACACAGTACTCACTTGGCTTCGTTTATACTGCTAGAGCTGAATAGCTGTAGCAGCAATCAGTCCGTCTATCGGTACTGTATGGGACCGTGGCAGCGGCACATAGATAGCTAGCGCGACGTTGACGCAGGTAGTGTCATTGCATGCAGCTGTAATGGCATGTCACGGAGCAGTGCTTATTGAGAGCGGGCTTGGCACTCATTGCATCACGCGTCACATTCACTATGTCACAGTCACATTCACAGTCACGGCCGTCATGTCGTCTCATCTTCTTTCTTGCCCTCTCACGCTCTTGTGCCCGAGAGGCATGCATAGTACCGCTGCCGGTACATCATACGTACCGGAATCCCCAATTCTTATTTCATGGGTCTGCCTTACTGCCCGCCGAGTAGCTTCATTTCGAGAGCGCGTCGTTTTTCGATTCCTATCCGCTGGCTTTAACATGGACATCACTACCCCACAAAATCAGAAAGTCGCACAGTTCAATCCGATGCCGTTGTTTGGAGGATGCACTATAGAAGCTGTCATAACTTTAAGCCACCGTCCTAGGCCGCCCATGTACTCCCCCAAACATGATTTGACGGTCCTTTGCACATCGCCTTTTGCTATCAATGGTCCACGCTACACTGCACCCGCAGTAGTCTGTGTTGTGTGAGTGTGGTCAATGATACAGTTGGAAGCCTATCATGTAAATCTCTTTCCTGTGACTCAAACATCTCGGCCCAGAGGATCTCCTTGAGCGATAGAAAGCCCATACGAACAGGCTAAGCGTATGTTCCACGATCAACGTCAGGTGTTATCTCGAAATAGGCGGCACGTCAATGTACGGAAAGGACAATGTCCGGTGATTAATAATGGGTAGGTGACCATGATAAGTTTGATCTTTCCGCACTTTCCGAGATCACTAATTTAACTGTCGCGAGAGATCCAATATGATCTATAGCTTCGGGGTACATATCCTCCAGTTTTAACGCTGCCTATCCATGCGACCAAGATATGTCAAATTCTTTCTTCTACTCGTGCCTCTCAATCCTGGGTACTAACATAGCTGTTGGAATGACTCTATCCCTGTAACACGCGTCGTAGTAACGAGCGCGGACCAATTTCGCGGAGTCTTGGGGAAGCGAGTGACGGATGGAACGAACCTCTTCAGTTATCAAGAATCGAATAGCTCGTCTCATCACCCCCATATGGCTCCGTTGGAAGCTGCTATCTCTCCATAGCCATCCAAGACACCCTTTCCCACGAGCGAGGTCGGAACTGATGGCTGCTTAGACCCTTGTTCCTCACATCCCCTTCCCCACTTCCAGCTTGTTCCACGCTCCCTACAGACTTGACATGTCACCACCTCAGGTTTTGCAAGACAGAAATGACCAGCAGGACGTGGACCAGCAAACCATATCATCACCAGCAAGGCCAATCGCTGCGAGCTTGGCCAATCAAGGTCAGAAGATGGCCCCAGTTTCGGGTATGGAAACGTAGGCGCATCCGGTGCGATAGTATCGCGCAACGTTTGCATCGTGTTAGGTTCCGTCGCGGTAATCTCCTGCGTACAGCATCGAATGTGTTTGGACTTAGTCGCTCTCTCGACTAATGTACACGCAGTCTTCTTATTTCTGCGGAGATCATGTAAGAAATCATAGCCTCTATGTGCCAGCAATATGGACTTTTCGTTCGCGTTTTACATACTGCACGATCCACGCATGTGTCATTCTGAGGATACGTCGCGTCGGCTCCCGCTCGGAATGTGTCAAAGTCACGCGTAGGGGTACTCCAGCGTGGCCAATACGGAGACAACGCGGTCGAGCTCTGAGTTTGTAACCTCGAGCGGTGTTATGTAGACCGTTTGTGTACGCCGCTCGCAAGATAGCAGATGTCAGATGCATGGTACGAGCTCCAGAACTGGGTGGAGGCAGTAGATCATGCTAATCTTGCTCCTCAGCGTAGAAGATTGTCCTTTTTAAATGCCACGTCAAAGGCCAGGAGGACTACCATGGAGTCGGAGGGCAGGAAGAGCTCAGCAGAACCGCGGATACACGTTTGACTCAGTAAGTGGGACGCCATTAGGGGAGCGAATAGTTGTACCTATTGGGATCCTCACTATCAGGGACTGCGACACCAGTACCATGCGACAATTTGTGCGTTCGATGCATGCGTCGTTAAAAATGCCATAGGCGTCGCCATCGTATATGCAGTCCCACGCAATTCGGGGATGTATAAAGCGTAGCTATCGTTCAGCGTCCAGCGCGATCGACTGGAAACCGGGAGTACGAGCGGTCGAGGTGTGCAGATCAGATTGGCTAGCTGGGAGTTGAATCTCAGGTACCTGCATCTAATTTAGAGTGCAAGTAGACGGTGGTCTTCAATTTGTCGCAATTAAGAGGCCGTGTTTGTACTTGAGTATGCGAAGAAATCAGACTCGAAGTGTCAGAGAGTCTGAAGAGACAGATCCGGTCGACGGGCGGGGTAATGTGTTCTCCGAGGATGCAGGCCTAATACGCCAGTAGAAAGTAATCAGGATGGCTTGACCCTTGAGCTTGATCATCGAGAAAAGGCCTCTTGAATAATACGAGTCGTCCCCGCAAAATAGTGCACGGGATCGTATTGCGCTTGGACGCGAGAAGTCATGTCACCCTGTGTAGCGCAAAGCTACGTTCTTTGGAGCGTCTCAGATCGTGTATTATGTACGAGAAGTAGTAGTACTCACCCGGACCGCTCACTCTCTGACTCGTCAAACTATCACAGTATCGTCTCCTCCTGCTGGACCATTGCCGCATCTTTTGTGCGATATTCACGTGTGCCTGACATTCTTTACAGCGTGAAGCGAGGTACGTAGCCGGAAGTCATCAACGAAGGAGTGAAGGAGTCCGGCAGCATGGAGGAAGGAAGGCGAGTAGTGTTGGGCGTAGGACATCCGAGGTAGCTGTTCCCCGTAGGCTTACACTCGACTTATAGCCTCCATATACGATGTCCCCCTAGAGCCTGTGAAAGGGAGGACACACGTATTCGCCAAAACAGCTTCATAAGGACTGTCTTTTACCAGATGAGTGAGATAGACATGGGACCTGGAATAGGACTTACAGACAGCGAGCTGAGCAGACCTTCAAACTCAGGCAAGCAAGCAAGCTCAGTTTCCATGAATCTGAGTGATGAAGGTGGGTATCTCGAGAACGTCAAGGGGCGGTAGGTGAAAGAGAAGAAAGCGGTTCGAACTTTTCGCGAAAGCGCGCGCAGAACGCTCCCCACGTGGCATTCCCACGCCACAACGCCTGCTCGTGCCCACATCATTCACCGCGCTCTCCCGCGGTCGTCTTCAACTGCAACCATGCACATACGCGACTTACGCCACTCGCTGGTAGCCTTGCCTCACTACCTATTAACGTAAGTACACGATGTCTCTGCTCTTATATCTCTTCTTGCTAATTTAGGACTGCTGGCGGCCGACGTATGCGAGCCAGTCGGGTTGGAGAGCAGTCGAGGGCAAGGGAGAATAACAAGGTGCGCCACGATAATTAATCGATAATTTGGCTAATATCTGCCGTCTCTGAAACTGCGTTCCGTGATACGGCCTGTGTCAGCTCTCGTAAGGACCCGGTCATTTGATCCTGGTTACCTAGACTAAAGCGTCCTATCAGCTCGGTCTCCTAGCGCAACCTTTGCGACATGGATGATTCTAATCGAAGCTACGCTATGGCTCGTACAGGAATTTCAGTACGGCATCTGCCTGACTCCGCGCAATACCGTCTCTGCGCAATCAAGTGTACGTCGCTGTGAGTGCGCTCGCACCTGTAAGTGATCTGTACACAATCTTATTATTCATCGTGTAGTTCCGCCTATCATCGGGTTCGCCATTGGGTCCTAGCTCAAGACGTGAGGGCGTCGGCATGTGAGTAGCTTCGTATCATTGGCCTCGTAACCTCTTGTGTCACCGAAGGCCTCGTACCTCACCGCAGACACGGACGACTCCAATCGGTCCGCGCCTCTATCATGTTTTTGGATACAAGCAGTCCTGCGACCATTGGATTGCAAGTATCGTGTTTGCAATGCCAGGATCCAGTACGTTCTCTAGGGATGGTTAGGTCATGGTTATGTTAGTCCTAACGAGCAATAAATATGACGATCTACGAATATGTTAGAGTGCATGCATCATGTAACCACAAAGCATGCGAGACCGCAATGAATAGCCGATATGTAGCGGACGAGAGGTGTAGTGGTACGAAATTCTACACAACGGCTCAGAAAAGACATCAAGAGATTCTGGGAAGCTGGAAATATACCAATCGATTAAATAAGACGACAGGAAAACGAAGACGAAAGCCAGCGATGATGCACCAGCAAGGAGCATGTGTGTCTTGAAGACGGACTAAGCCGGTGCCGCTGTGCGATCAGCGCAGAGATGAGAGGATTCTATATGCCGTGTCAGTGAGGCTGTAGATAGCCCTGGCAGGTATGCTGCACGCACGAATGGGGATGCCTTCATGCTCAGACCGGGAGCGTTGGGCTGAGGCGGAGCTGCAGGATGTAAACGTGATGTGAGTATACGAAGAGCGGCGGATTAAGATAACGTACCGCCTCCTGGATACCGTAGTCTGAGACGTTGGTGCCGATGTCCGTGTTGCGCACACCTGCACCACTCCCGGACGGAACCGCTCCTTCAATATCTGCGTGCAATATTTCCAACGGATCGGTGATGTTCCCCTGCTCCGCGCTCACGTCCGCTCCGATAGACCTCTCTACAGCGTCGCGTTCGCCCTCCTGGACTTCGTCGTCGTCGTCCTCAACGCGATACTCGACGAAGTCCATCGGCTCGCCGAGGCAATCTATAACTTCGTCAAGCGTTGGCATGCGGAAGTTCAGGATTGAGAAACGCGATGGGTGGCGGTTGTCCGATGGAATAGACGAGGGCGTGGCGGCTTGGCGGAGGTTGATAATGAAGCGGGAGAGGAGGATCTGTGGTAAGCTAGGAGTCGTCAGATATTTGTGCAGAAAGGAAAGGGGCTTACACGTAGAATATTTGGTTAAGTACGGGGCCGACGGGTCCCGTACTTATGATATTCTGCAATTGAAGCATTTGACAGTCAGCGGCTGGGCCAAAAAAAGGAGGGTACATGCATACATTTGTTGCAGGTAAGATATTGATAATGTCAATAAAGAGGATCACTCTACACAGCAGTCAATTGTTCTTCTATCATCGCTCGAAACTCAGCATGTGAACTTACAGGAAGAACGAGCTCCCTGAGGAGTGCACTTGTTAGCTGCCGTTTCCATCATTACAATGTGGGAGCGCACCGTCCCGCACGAGAACCTCGCTCAAGGTGGTCGCAAGTCCAAGGGAAGCCGCCTGCCGTATCTGCCTTACCGTACTGAGAAGCGTGATGACGAGCGCGATTGCTGCGGATACAATTCCACAAACAGCACCAGCAGCATTCACTAACAACAGAACTCTCAGTTGACGAATGTCAAAACAACAATTGTTCCGCACCTCTGAGTCCGTGCATACCAGTTGCGCTCCATGTCAGTAAGCGGCACCGAAGATATCACCTCGGGAACGTACCGTTGGATGACGTTCGCAGGTACAGAAAATCCAATAGAGTAGCATGATGACCC
Organism: Pleurotus ostreatoroseus; assembly: GCA_005298045.1. Taxonomy (NCBI): domain Eukaryota; kingdom Fungi; phylum Basidiomycota; class Agaricomycetes; order Agaricales; family Pleurotaceae; genus Pleurotus; species Pleurotus ostreatoroseus. The sequence goes on along the minus strand of SWBT01000140.1, from coordinate 4,251 downwards.
CCAGTAGATGCAGTAGCATTGTTGGAACAATGCCGTAGCAGCAACAGGAGATGTTGCAACAAAGGCGCGCCTAGCGCCTACGGCGCGAGGCGCTTAAGAAAAAGACTTTGAGCACCGAGCTCTCGACTCGCAGCTAAAAACAATTCACTCTATCAGACCATACGCTTTCACAATACAATGCCCACCTCTGTGACATGGGCTGTCTCTTAGTGAGAAAAATTTAAATAAGTAATTACAGATGTGACAGCATGTAGAATTAACCACAGGTTGAAATACTGCCACAAAGTGTGCAGGCGGCTCGTCGCCGTCGCCCGTGCTTACGAATGGCGCACAGGGTACGCAGATGGTGGCCGTAGTCTTGAAGTACAAGCCCATAAAGCCAGGTGAATAGCCGTGGCGCACGTTGTATACATGCAGCCTCGCGGGTAGCCAACGTGGTGCTTGCCGCAGGCGTGGACAAGCACATCGGACTCTTCTGGTCCGCCGCCACAGCAGCTAACGACGGCGACGGCGCGCCACAGCCTACGCTATACGCAGACCTATCTTCCCGTGTGGTGGGGGTCGTGTCCCGGTATCGTCGTCGCGTCGCACAGGTGCTTCCGCGTCCCGAGCGGCGTGCATATATGCAGGCGTCGAGCGCGAGTGGTGCAGGCGACGGATTGGGCGAATGTTCGATGCTAGAGTAACGGGAGGTTAGTACAGTTAGTGATCATAAGAAAAGCATTGCACACGCACCCTGACTCTTGCCGTCACCCGTACCGAACGCGACGATACGCGTCCTTTCGCGTCCCTAACTGCCCCCTATACCGAGCGACTCTGATGACGCGATTCTGTTGACAGAAATGGTAAGTACAGAAGGAGGATGGAAGCCACGCACCGTGCTCTCAATGCTGTCCGCCGTATGGACACTCGGGACATTGACGAGAGGCAGTACGCTTGACAACGCCAAATACCGCGAGGAAGGCGTCGTCGAGGAGGCAGTTAAGGCCGCGTAGACCATGAGGGACCTTGACGAGTCTGTGGAGGATGGCGGTCCAGCTTGAGGGAGACGAGAGAGGCGAGGACAGCGAAGGCGCGCTGATGATGAGGCGCGGGCGATGAAGGGGACAGAGTCGTGCACAAAAGCGTCGTCGAGAGCGCGTCGACGGCGCTGAAGGTGGCGGTGGGAGGGGTGGCGACGGCGGGGACGGCGGCGGCGAAAAATTGCTTGACGTGGCGTGACTCAGAGACGGCGCGATCGAGGCCGAAGAACGGCTGATCGGCCGAACGCGCGAGACCATTGTTGCGACAATGTTCGAACGCGAGCATTGTTGCAACAATGTTGGTGGGGAACATTGTTGCAACATTGCCACCCACAATGTTCCAACATTGTGGGATGGAGGCAAAGCGTACCGGGCCGCGCACCGCAAGGACACCTTACATAAATTTTAATAAATGTTGAAAACACATACCCTGTTAGCTCAATGGTAACGTACGCCATGGCTAACGGGACAGGTCCTTGGTTCGAACCCTGGCTGTGCGGAGGATTTTTAACGCGAGGCACCCTTCCAGCGCTTATCGCGCCTCGGGTGCGGCAGCAGCGGCAGCCGCAATGTTGCAACATTGCCTGTCGCAGCAACAGCAATGTTGCAACGAAGCTACTGAAGCAGCTCTGACCCCAATACGGGGTCATCAACGTAGGTCCACGTCTGGGTGAAGGTTTCATACTGGAAGATGTCGGAGTAAGACAAAGAACAAGATTGTACCAGAACTGCCAGGACGCACCGTTTCCACTGCGAGCAGAACGAGAGCCAATGAGCATAGAGTTCCGATGGTGGTCAGCTTCCATGAGCGAGTCTGCAGCAATGCAACACTGCGCATGATTGTGAAAGCTACCATGAGACGACCTGAGATGTCAATCACCAATGTTCCATGTGCGCATACATACCGTCAAGAGGTACAGCATGCAATGTCTGGGTGAGGAAGAACAGAAGATTCGGGGCCAGAGCATCGTTACAACTGCATGACGTAGTGTTAGCCACAAAGTTTAGCATACTATCACTCTTGCTTACACCTAACGAGACAACGTTGGTGGCAGTTTTTCGAGGTATCGGGACAGGTGCTCACCTGAGGGCTGGCAGGTGCCATTGTATACAGAGCATATACGATCAGCAAATACCGATTCGACAGGAAGATCCACGTTGCCGCGCTGCTCCTTCTGTTGCGGAGGAAGTCTGCCTCATATTTGAGGGTGGTGAGATGCTCATAAAAAACGAGCGCTGTGGGGCACAAACCACGGTCATCAGCAGCGGCCAGACAGGTCGATGCTGCCACTGGCAGTAAAGCGCCTTACTTGCCATGGCGTAGAGTGCATAACTGGTGACAAGACTACGTCATCGATGAGCAACCCACACTGGGAGAGTCATGAATCACTCACTTTGTTTTGTAGGCGGCAACCAGGGCCGCGTTGGAGTCGGACGACATGAAAGGTTGAAGACAGTACGGAATGGTGGTCGCTGTCCATCCACCTTCCTTCATATACGCGGCAGCCCACCCGCTGTGCCATATTCGACTGGATGACGAGAAGCCCCGACTGAGACGGTCTCGCCTCAGGAAAATGGTGTTGTTCGCTTCATTGATACCGCCGCTGTCGCTGCGCCATTATCAGTATAGATGGAAAACGCTGTCCGGAGAACGATATGACAATCGACCGAGCAGGGTGACGGCAAGAGCTCTCAGCAGTGCAGTGCGCTGTTGTCTAGCAGCCGAGTTTTCCCTTGCATCCTCCAGGAATAAGCCGATGTTCGGATTTGCTACAACTCTAGCCACCTACTCCAGTACCGCGGCCCTGGCTGTTACCGCGAGCGTCGAATACTATTTCCTTCGTTTCCTGGTTTCGCATGATTGGACGTCAAAGACAGCGTCTAGCTCCATATACTCGGCTGATATCGTGGTCTCGTAGTTAGTAGAACCAGCTCTATAAGGTAGTAGCACTGTCCGTTGTCTACCCGATGTCTTCCAAGAACGTATGTAGCTCCGCCTTAAGATGTTGCACTTTCCATTCCATTGTCCGATCCGAGATGATGTAAGGGGGCTCATCAAATACTGGCTGTCCGCGGTCAGCCACCAAACAACATCCAGGAGTCCTGTTGTTACGGAAGGTCGCGATGTTCGCTCGCCGACTCTGTAGTTCTCCAAGCCCAGGATTCTACCCTGCGCTCAGAATACAGCTCTCCATAAGCAAGCGCTGCGCGCCTCTCGCGTTGATCCTCCCGAGATCACATTCTGCCACGGCGCTGGCGTGCTTGGTATCACCACGGCCTCGACAAGGATATCAACATCCTATCTGTGCGTATCGCGACATGAAACGTAGCCATAACACTACGTATCAGCTGATCGTCCCGAGTTCGACACGAGATGCTTAAGAGTACGATCGACAGGCGACTCGACTGTGGGAAGCGATGTGTTCGTAGAGGATGCACCCTGTCACCACCATGAGGAGCCCGGCCATATCGTGCTCGAGAACGCAAACGGCAGAACTTGGCAGGCCATCGTCTTCCGCCAGATGCGTTGCGTGTATGCGGTCCGGCGGAGTCAACTGGGCTACACTGGGATACGCCCGAACCATGGTTGACGCTAGTCGCCTGGATTTTGCTTTTGGGGGACCCTATATCAGGGGTAACCGTGGTGCAGCGTCGCGTCCGGCGAAATCCGTCTGATCTTGGTCAACCACAGTATAGCCGCCCTTGTACCACAGTAGCGTACGACCGCGCATCCACCGTGGTTTCCTATAATTCCAGTCTCTGTATATCCAAATCCTAGGCTAGCGCTATTCCAAAGCCCTCCTAGCATCTTGACAACCATTCGGGCATCTTTTATAGTTGTCTCGCGACCTCAACGGTAGTTGTTCATCGCTTCCGAGTCGCGCTTGCAGCATTCAATGCAAGCGACCTCACGTCCTCAAAGGTCCCGTCTCAATATGATGATGCATAGGATACTTATGTTGCGAAAATTCAATATGTGAACGTCTTGTGCTGACAGCGTCCTCGACAATGTTTTGCCCATACGAACCCGCAGGTGGGAGGCCGCTGTCATCAACCTGCCGACCTGAGGGTCACAGATTTCCGAGAAGGCAGATCAACCGCAACGGGGCTGATGCCTTTCAGTGGGTTATGTAGCAGGCGATGAAGGAAATGAAAATTCTCTTCAGACTTGAAGAAACTAGCACTGTCCACGCATTGATAAAATAATACTATATTCAGGTCATGTCGC
>SWBT01000619.1:0-21461 GCA_005298045.1 Pleurotus ostreatoroseus | reverse complement strand
GACCGCAAGCGCATGCGTAACTGGCATCACCACTGTAGAGCCTGCCAGTGCCCGCAGACCATTAACAGAAAAGGGAACGACTGTCTTCCCTTTTCGTTTTGGTCAGCTACGGAGACTAATTGAAACACCCACATTGTCTCAAACGCTTTGGCGATGGGCATGAAATTGCATGTCGAAGTGAGCTAGGGACGTGGCGGGCGTGTGAACCCATGTGATTCCCACGCTCTTGCAGGGGCGCTCAGCGGGGTCTCCCTGCACATGCGCTTTCCGACCTTCCACTAAGAGCACCGCCCCGTCGTAAATTCGGGCGACGGTGCAGGTTTCACGCGTACTTGGTGAGTCGTCCAGTGCGAACAAATACACATAGCCTAGATAGATTTTGATGCAGCCATAATAGGATCGGTCTCAGCGGACCGCCCGTGAGGTCACACTGGGCTCGGGCTGCCTTCTCGAGATCTTCGTGTGAGGAATCTCCGTGGAGGTCTATCAGTTCCTATCGACCGCTCAATCGTACATATGCTCCCGAAGCCATCGTGTGAAGCCAAATTTTCACTTTCATATCTGGGTGGAAATGAGGACACCACGTCACTCGTAGTCCAGTGATAGAGCGATGCCTGCGCGGAAAGGCCTGAGTTTTCTACAAGGATGTTCCTCCGCCAGCCCTATCTCCATGAAAGACACTCTGGAGCACGGTGGCGTGGCTGGACGATCAAGCCACATCAGTAGGAGCCCTGTTGTAAACAATCTCCTCATTTTCGGTCGTTACCACAGCACTGGCGGACGCTATCATATCTGCCAGGCAGCAGTCTTCCACGGATCCGATGTGCGTATGTAACCCCTCCATCATCCCTGGAACATCGGAGCTTAAGCTTCATGGTTCGTGGAGACGCTAATGTCTGTAGCTACGTATGGTCTGCGGTAGCCTATGGCGCACCCTGCCATCGCGCATCTTCTTTTCCAGAAGATGATCTGGCCATCGTCTGTCTTGTATATAAGACTCTTGTTCTGGTCCATGCTCGGCCATGATCCACCACTCCTACACACCACACAACGTCATTCCTCCTAGTGCACCATGGTCACTCTTAACTGGAACGTGCTCCCCGCGGAGATGAAGTACTCTGTCGTCGAGCTCCTCAATGCCAAAGACACCGCTGCCTTTGCCAAGGCAAGTCGCGAAGCCTACCATATGTCCGTTCCCACTATGTTCGCGGTAAGTGCCGGCCACACGGTTTCTCCACATACAATGCTCATGTGTATTTGGCAGGATATCAAACTGAACACGTTCGATGCCCTGCGCTCGTTCGTACTCAACGTACCCGCCGCTCACTGCCGCTACGTTCGAACCCTTCAAGTGGAGCTTTCGACTCCCGGCCTATCCGCCACTCAGATCTCCGGCCACTTGCACGAGCTGTTGAGTCGATGCGTACGAGTAGAGGAGCTGTCCTTGAAGCTCGCCGGGTCGTTGAAGCCGACCGTTATCCCGTGTTTCGAGAGACTTCACTACCTCACAAAGCTGTCAATCACAAACGTCGCACAAGAAGAGACCAGTCCCTTGTGAGTATAGCCATGCACGCATGTACAAGACACATCACTCACCGCCACACAGAAGCGAACGTCTCGCTGTCAGCATCGCCGCGTCCATCCCCAACCTCGCTGATCTCACCCTTGATCGCATAACACGTTCCGCGATCCATGCGCCCGAGCTCCTCGGTGCCTACCCCTTCATCCCCATCGTGCTCGGCGACGACGACGTCCCCGCGCACCGATATCTCGGCTCGCGGCTGTCCCTGCCCTCTCTCCTCCAGATCCCCTCCCTGCGCGCTCTTCGTGTGCGCGACACCCACCTCGGCGACCCCGAGTGGTCCCGCGCCACACCCCGCTGCAGGCTCGATACCCTCGAACTCGGCAGCAGCTGCTACGAGTCCGCGGATCACAACCGCACATACGCCGAGTGCATCCTTGCGCACACCGGGCGCTCCTTACAACACCTCACCCTCGGATCGCCTGTCATCGACGTCCCGACGCTTAAGCACCTTCGCACGTTGCGCGTCGCGTCTGTTTTCCCCTTGGAACACCTGTATGACACCCTCTGTGCCCTCGCCGCCGCCCCGGTAGCGGACCTCGCGATTGAATGCCACGAAGACGACGCAGAAGACATGTGCGACGTCCTCGAGGACTTCCTCTCGCAATGCGTCGAGCGCCACGGAGAGGGCTTCTTCACCCGCCTCTTGGACGTCTCCCTCTGCACGCTCTCGGACGAGCTTGCCCACGCGGTCCCCGCATGCGCGTCCAAGATTCATCACACCCCCTCCGCGGGAGGCGCCGCGGCAGCCATTCAGCGCATGCAGGACTTCGTGCGGGACGTCCGCTCCAACCAGAAGAATGCCACCATGCAAGCTTCTCGCTAGGTCCCAGCACGATGCCATCCCCGCCCTCGACGCTCGATTTCCGTCGTGCGCAGCCTTGGCTCCTCCGCCGATAATGCACAGAATGACATGACGTGCAGCTGATCGCTGTGTGTCGAGGGCACCTGCATGATGCGCGAGGCAAGGAGCCTCGAGACCATCACAGCTCCTGAAAGCCCGGGACGGCTATCCTGCATGTATCCGTACCGGCCGACGTTGCCCAGTGTACTGGCCGACTGATGAGGCCATCAGTGGGCTATGTCGAAGATAATCATTTCCTCAGACGCTTGGGTCTGTGTACTTGTGTACTTGTATGAATGTATATTATACCTGACTGTGCTGGATCTAACAGTCGAATGATCTCAATCCAAAATTTCCTGACATCATAATTAACGAGCATCGTGCACTGCGGTGATTAATAAGATCGAGAGCGGTTTGTTACAGCAGGGGTGTAAAGACAGCAGTCGGAAGTATGGAGGAATCGTACAACACTGATCAATCATATCGAGAGCATGCAAAACGCGACAGCTAGCGAAAACAGGTAATAGAGCAGGCATTCGGTCCGAGAATCAATACGAATGCGTCAACGCAGGAAAGCTTGAATCTTCTAGTCGGCAGAGTTGTAGACTTGATGATGCGGCAATTACTGGAACGGAGTAAGGGGAGAGCGTGGTGACATAGGCGACGGAGGCAGCTGCGGTGAGAGGGGAGAAGTGGGCGTCGAGGGATACGGATTGGACGGGTTGGTCTTCTTCACCGCCGTCAGGGGTCTGTTCCTGCCATCCTTCACCCTGCCGGCGACCCAACGCCTGAAGGCCTCTTCAGACGCAACTCTCCGCGCATGCGGCGCCCCGCTCTCGGCAAACGTCACCGCGAAGCCCACCTTCAGCTCGACCTTCGCGCGGAAGCCGCGGAGGGAAACGTTCTGCGGGACCTTGAACCGCCAGATGTCGTCCGTCGCGGGCACGGCGACCTTGATGACGATCTTGCCGTCGACGGGGTCCCAGCGGTGCGGATCAAACCCCTGTGCGAAGGTGGGCGACGACGCCTCCTCGTGGTGGTACGGGTACGGAGGGAAGTTTTCTTTTCCCCTCGCACGAGGGCGGTCGGAGAGGGACCCGCTGGTCATGCGTCGGAGACCGTTTCGGAATCCGGACGTCGCGTCTGCAAGGATGGCTCCGGGCTTCGAAGGCATTCTGGATGTTCGGGCCAAAGGCGGGGACGGTGGCCTTGAATGCGTCAGATCGCGGTCGGAGGGCAGTTGACGTCCAACGGCGAGTCGTGTAGGGGCGCGGGGCGGCGTATTACATGCATACTGGAGCCTTGAGGCTGACCTCGACTTGCTAGGGTGGACAGGCTCGTGCGGGCATAGGACTGTTATCCCGCGGCTGACCGGGTCGGTTCGCTAGATCGCGCTTTTCACCCGTAGCGATGACCAGTACGAAGACACTTACAAAAACGTAAACACGAGGGTGTCAAAGCATCTTACACCATCCATGAACAGATCGAGGGCAGGGCTGCGGCGGTCCATCGAAGATACATGAGTTGGATATGAGCCACCTGAAGCGGCGCGGAGATGCTTCATCACCACCATCCATACATCATGGAGAAGAGGGCGACAAACACCTAAGAAGATAGATGGGTCAGAATATCCTACCAGAATTCTGACCAACAAGGAAAAGGATATGGATAGCACAGCAGTCCATCAGCTTTCCGTTCTAAGTTCCCAGACACAAGCGGTTCCGTCTTGGACTTCCGTCCAAGGGTGTACCAGAATACATCTGAGAACTGGGCATTCATCGAGGTGACTCTCCGAATATTCTTCCGTTGACATCAAGTGGGAGGGCTGAGCGTACTGAGAATAGGACTCACAATTTCAGCCAAATGAACTCTTGCAGATGATGCAGCATCATTCGCATCCATCAACACCCCGGGCATCCATGCATCGTGGAAGGCTGTGAGGCTTGCTGACCAGTTTTGAGGGTACCATCGAATTCTTTGCTGTGATCCTCTACAACATGAGAGTCGAGAACAGGGACTTTGAAAGCGGGCAGGTCGTGTCTACAGCGCCTGTAGTCGCCGAACGCTCCGTAGCCGACGGGCTCGCGGACGGTCGGCGTCTTGCGACCTGCAGGCCTGAACTGCGGTCTTTTGTCTCTAGCCACCACTGGCAGCTGAATCTCTACCGTCAGGTAGTTCGAAATTCGAAGTGGCTATACGTCTATCGCGTACAGGCTACGATGCGATGGACCAAGTCCCCCAGTGGACGTGGCGAGGCCCGAGGCTGTAGCTCGCATCCAGCTGTTCGTGGCAGCGTCTCACGATAAACTTACGTATATCGTGCGAAGCGTTCACGAAAATCCTATCTCTCGCGGTGAGTAGTGAACAGAATTCAGATAAGAAAGTCTCGCTCTCATAAGGATCTTCATTGTTCACAATGCGGAAGAATAACTGCTGGACAAAGTGCATCATATCACGAGTCCTGGAGACTGTCACCGTCGTTGAGCAATGAGTGTAGAGTTTGATTGACCTTGCTATCGAACACAGGCATTCCCACAGCGCATAACGGGTACCTGTAGGCCTGCAATGGGTATGAATAGCTATCGGCGAGATGCGCAGTGGCGGCCTTCGTTGTGCTCCCTGACCAGGACAGCCACGAGTTGGTCACCCTTTTCTTCCTTCACGCAGGACGTGTTCGTTTGCGCCGTGCGCAATAATGTCACTCGCTTCAGCCTCTTTGTTCGTTCGGGCTTATGTGTCGAGCAGCATGTATGACGATGCGCATGCCGCAGGCGTCGCGGTAAGTCCACCCCTGCTGTCCTGCAAACGAGGCTAATTTCCTGACCAAAATCAGGTTCTTGCGGTAGCAGGTGGTCTATCTGGTCTTGCTATCCTCGCGCTTTTTGTGGTACTGCCTCGCTTTATAGGTGCTTATATCCTTGCTAACAGTACACCCCAGGTGTTCTTGACTCGATTCTCGACTTTACACATGCAAAATATGCCATACTTCATTTGCCTTCTGGTGGCCAATTTTCTTCAGGCCTTGGGGACGTTCATGAACGTGCGCTGGGTCGTAGAGCGAGATGTCGAAGCAGGCCATTATTGTAGCCTTCAAGGCGGGATCAAACAAGCAGGAAACGTCGGAATGGCTTTATGGTTAGACAATACCTTTTGGACATGTGCTCGAAACTCACTGGATCGTCTATAGGTCCTTCGTACTTTCTGTACACGTATTCAATATCTTATTTATGCGATTGAAGCCTACCCCGATCCTTCGAGCCGTCGTTATTGCTGGCGGGTGGATCGCTGTGGTATTCGTCGTAGCAATCGGACCCATAGCGATTCAGACTCAAGCCAAAGGTCAATATTTTGGACCATCTGGGTACTGGTAAGTAACGGCAACTAATTATTCGAAAGGGAAATATTAACCTTTTTTCCAGGTGTTGGATCACGGATGCTTACCCACACGAGCAACTGTTCCTGGAATACTTCTTTGTTAGTTCATAGAGTTTAGATACTTTTATGTGACACTGACAATAACTCAGGAATGGGTTTCTTCAGGGCTTTCTTTCATTCTCTACGTCGGCATCCTCCTCCGCGTCCGTGGCAACTTAATCCACAGCAAGAGCGGCTGGCATCTTCGATTCGTTCCCAGACATGAGCGGTGGCAGCTCGCGATCAACCGGGACTGGCTGGACTCCTCCATGCTCACCGTTGCCGCACGTTTGCTCTGGTATCCAGTGAGTTTTGAGTCCCATGAACACAATAGAGCTTCTGACTGATGCACGAAGATCTCGTACATCATCCTGTTGCTCCCCATCTCCTTCTCACGTCTGTATGCCTTCGGAGGTGACGAAGTCCCGTTCGGCGTCACGATAGTTGCGGACACGCTCTTCGATCTACAGGGTAAGCTTATTACTCGCACACGGACGAATCCAAACTCACGCAATCTTGCCAGGCTTCGTTAACGTCATTCTGTTGTACGCTACCCACCGTCTCATCCCGGATCCGACGGTTCTTCCAAACGCGGCGCCCCGTAAAGCCATCGACCTCAAGTCAAGCGAGGCCAAGGGTATCACTCCTTTCACACTTTTGCTGTCCAGCGAACCTGAGAGCGCAGAACTTCAAGCACCCGAGGCAAACCGTCGCTTAACGACTGTGCCAAAAGAGGTCGTGAGCGCATCGTACGTGCCGACGATGACCTCTCGTATGTCTCTCAACCAACGTGATGCCGACAGGTTGAGCGTGGAGAGCTTTGATAGTGTCGACTCGCACACGCCATTGTCTTTTAGTGCCGTGTGATGCCCTGGGTCCAGCCTGCAGTGTGCTATGGATGCTGGTCATCCTGCAGTGGCATGTGGCGCCCTGCTTGTATCCTACTGTACGATACTGTATTATCTGTATTTCTACAGCCTTCGGTTCTTGTGCGTAGTTCCTCTAGACTATCGCCATCTGTATTCTGATCTTTAGAGGGCTGAATGTGACTTGTTTCAACTAGACCTGTCCTTACTACGGTTCTGTATCTTAGCTGCATATTTGAGGGCTGTGCTTGATATGTTATTTTCTCTGACCATCTTCCTGATACGATGCGTCCATCTGTCCAAAGTGTTCATGTACAGGCCGTTGTGGTCTAGACCCCGGTCCCCAAGCCGGCGGGCGCTACAGATTTGATCAAGCTCGCCCCCTTCCAAAAGTAATCATGGCGCCCAGGTACTTGGGCGCCCACCGCGTGTTGGACCGGATTTTTCCAGCGTGAAAGGCGCGGGGAATATCGCCTTTCCCACGTATTTCCCTGTGTTTTCCTACGAAAAAGTGAGTCGCGACGTGTACCTCGCCTTTCCCCAGTCTTTTGCAAAACGGCTGCTGCTCCACCAAAAGCTCAGCGACGTCATCACTACATTCGACTTATATTTCGTGCGCTGGCGGTCTCTCGACCTTTGTCTTTCTTGACCCGCAACCTCCATCATCTCTCCTAGCCCGGATCACGCTGACCCGCCCACACTTGATGCCGACGGTAAGCGACTTATATTTTAACAAACTTGACTACCTCTGAACTATGGTTCTCCTTCGTATCCTTGATGCATTTGAGGAGCTTGTATATAGGTGAGCGCATCGTGACATCTGCGAGAATATCGCTTACAGCCAAGTATAGTGAAAAGCTCGCTGCCCGCGAGCGCGGCATCGGACTTTCAATATTAGGTGCGTGAACATCACACTCTCTCGCGATACACACCAGTAATACGCGATTGCAACAGAGGGAACAATGATGAGGTCAATATGGTATGTACTCGCGACCTCTAAATCTGCTCCCCACTGACCCTTGAATATGCTTGCAGTATGTGCAATACTTCAAGCCGGTGCATGATCCGGACCGTGGGCTCTCCGGTGAGTACCCCAGCTTACTCTGTATTATGCGAGGCTTAATCTTACTTCTTTCTGCTCGATCATTCAGAGATCACTACTGCCATAGCACAATATGCAGGTATGTTTTCTATGATATCTCGGAGCTCAAGCACTCAAGCCGTTCTTTGATTTAAGAGGTCGTCTTTCAAGTACGCCGGAGGCCGGTGAGCCGCGCCGACATCCGGCGCAAGCGAAGGAATGCCCTGTACGCTTTCATGGCAGGACTAGTTGAATATGGTAGTTAAACCAGTAGATTACTATCGTATACTATATAGCCCATATCAATAAATATATTTATCTGCTATATTTTACAATTTGGAACGACGCGAACCACGAGAGCAGCGGGGAATCAAACCAGTACGCCTAGCGCTGGCATTCAGATGTTCCGGCAGGGAAAGGTGCAGTAAAATGCTCGGACCAAGGCAGGGAAATGTAGGGGAATAGTCCTCATTCCCGTACCTTCTCCAGGCCTTGTCCCGCACCTTTCCCTCAGGGAAAGTGACGGGACAGACACTCTTTCCCGCGCCTTTCACGCTGGAAAAATCCGGTCCAACACGCGGTGGGCTCAGCCCAACTTCCTTCCGACTGCCACTGTCATAGCCGCAGGGTGTACGACCCATGGTGTCGGCATGTTCAGATCTACTCGTCTTATGAGTACAGCTTCTTCGCTCTCAGCAGTCCATAGAGGCGCCGCGTTCGAGGCAAAATGTATGCGCTTACTTCAGGACCACTTCTCGATGTCCCTTCAACGCGTCGGCGGCGCGTCCGACGGGGGCATCGATCTGCAAGGATGGTGGTGGTTACCGACGTCGGTCGGTGAACCACACTCAGACAACCCTGCGGACAACAGACGCATGCGTGTCCTGGCACAGTGCAAGGCCGAAAAGAGGAAGATAGGCCCTGCGTACCTTCGCGAAATGGAGGGGGTGCTGCACCGGTATAGCGTTGGTGCTCCCCAGGCGTTATCATCTTCCACAGAACAAGCAACGCCTTCACAAAGCCCTTACCCAATTGTCGGCTTGTTCCTATCGTCGTCACCATTCACCAAGCAGGCAATGCTCCGCGTTCATTCGTCGCCCTTCCCATTTTGCCTCCTGCACCTCCCAGAACCCGAAGAGATAGAGGCAAACGAAGATGAGGCCGAACAAACCAATCTAGGTTCAATTATTTTGAACCCTACACTTGCGGCAGGTGTATTACGGGGGGAGATTGAAGCACGCTTAGAGCATCCCTCCCGGCCTGGAGAGTTAGCACGACCGGGTTTGTGGTGGAAGGAACGACGCATACGAAGCTGGGTACCAGAACAGTTGACTGTCGAAATACCAAACGACAGCATTGACATCGTGTACGATAATTCTGCAGAAAACAAAGTGCAATGATTCTAGCCTCCTGGGCCTGAAGCGAAAGTACAACAATGGAAGTGATGGCTGCGGTAAACATACAGACGAATATACAGTACGTGGAAGCTCGTCTATGATGAACAGCGAGTGCGAATAAGTTGAGTCGAATAAGCTAAGAGGCGGTCTTCCGGAAGTAAATACCAGATAATAAGGCTCTAGGCTAAAGACTAGTACAGATGTACAGCAAACAGGAAATGGAGGACAGCAAGAGATACGAACAGAAGTCGTGGTAAGGTTAGGACAGAAATGAGTTCGAGCGGAGAGTGTTGTATGCTTGCTACGTTTGCAGGAGATGTCCCCGCACATCTAGACCGAACACTGAAAGCCATAGTCAGTAGCGGACATGGGAAGGGTAGCAGGAGGACGTACAGTTCGCAAGCTCCTTCACAGTAAGCTCTGAACACGGACGCACGTTTAGCAATCATTAAACAGAATCGACAAAACACTTACTGCCGAGCTTTTTAGCGGTGCCTTCGCCGAGACTGCAATCTGCGAGAAGTTTCTTACGGTCCTGGAGAGCAAGGATGCGATCTTCAACTGTTCCGGCAATGACTAGGCGGTGCACAGAGACTTCGCGCGATTGACCAAGACGATGGACACGGTCAAAGGCTTGGGCTTCTACCGCTTCGCTCCATCCTACAAAACGGATTAAAACAAAGCTAAACGACTTGCCCCGCAAGTACTTACCAAGATCCAAGCTGATCACACCTACAAAATAAAGACGTTAATTACAACGAAAAATATAAAATAGGTGGTGCTTACGGTTCGCCCTAGTCAAGTTCAAGCCGACACCACCGCACTTCATGCTCATAAGCATGATCATGGCTTTGTCCTTCGCCATGAACACTCTGACGGCTTGATCGCGCTTGCTACGATTCATGTCACCCTGGTACCTGCGCGAAGATGAGTGAGGGTCGCAGGGTGAAAGCACGCGACGTACTTGACATGCAGGAAGCCGTTCTCAGCGAGGTAATCGGAGACAAGCTGAAGGCATGAGGTCCACTGCGAGATGATAAGGGTCTATGTACCGATCAGCATATGAACCATGGGACAGCAGAGTAGACGAACCTTCTCATCAGGATGCTCCTCCGCCCACTTGCGGAGATTCTCCATCATGTGCTGCTCATTGTGATCAGTCGCAGTCAGAGAACGATGCTGGTGCAATTCACCTTCATCTTAGTCGAAGGCAGGAACTTGGGCATGAGCTTGACCTTCTCGGGAGGGAGATTGACATGGTCAGGACGAGCACCGCAGATCACATCGGCGTCTTCCTCGTCATCAGAAACAATGATGGCGCGTGCCTTGCCCTTCCCCTTGCTCCGTAGCCGTTTCTTCTCCCGAATACGAGCCTCTGCCTCTTCTTCGTCCTCGTCATCTTCGACAATGAAGTCGCTCAGGTCGTCATCACCGTCATCTTCTTCGTCCTCCGAGCCTACCACGGAACGTCTTGCTTTTTTCTTACGGGTTGCGCGGCCCTTTCGAGCCTGAGGCTGCTCGTGAATGAACGTCATCTCGACGGCACCATCCTCGCCACGCTGTAAGACAAGGCCACCTTCTGCGTTGTCTTGCAGTTCAGCATCAGTAGGCTCGAAAGCGGTACGTAAGAAGAGCTTGTCCTTGGTAATGGCGCCCCGACAAGCAGGGCAAGGACGTTCCTCGGGCTTGTAATGGTTGTTTTCTTGTGCGTCCTCACGCTGAACGCCGTTCAAGACATTCACTACATCATGATCGTTATTATGTAACGCTGAGATACGGGAAGGAATTACGCACTGATGCATTCCCGACAGAATGTGTGACCACAGACAGTGACAACTGCATCGGTGTAGCTGTCGAAGCAAATAGGACACTCATAGTCTTCGCCCTCAGGCGTGGAATCAGGGGACTATAGCGGGGTTAGTGTAGATCGTAACGACAGAACAGCAATAAACACGACCTTCTCAGCCTGCATGCGTTCCTGCGCAAGACGCTTAAACTTCTCTTTCATCCGGAGGACGAAATCTATGCCCATGGATCTTTGCGCACGAGAGAGTTCCGTATGATTCGTGCTGTTCTCCTCCGTCTCACCCGGATTGACGAAAGCAGCGCCGCTTTCGGTGATAAGGCAGGGATGAGCGCAAATTTGGCGAAGGCGCAGGAGTAGAACGAGGACTCGTAACAGACGGTGTCAATGGCATGGATTAATGAGGAAACTGAGAGGAAATACCTTGATGGTAGTTCCTGAGAGGGTGGCGTTAGCGTTATGAAGATGGGCTATCATCCCGAAACTCACTTCAGTACCGTACCCGCGCGCAGGAAGCGATTGAAGATCTCTTGTGAGCGAGATTCAACCTGAAAGGGAGCGGCTCAGGCCTCGATAAAGAGCGGATGAGTTGTGGCAGTATACACACCATCTGGTAAACCTCGCGCTCTTCCTGCGAAAACTGCAGTTTGACCAGATGTATTTGCTTATTAGGCAACTCGATGAGCCTTTTGCCATCAAGCATCTAGAATGGAGTCATTTCAGCTTCTATACAGCATATTGAAGTCGCGTATTTCTTACGGAGTCTTTCTTCCGGCGAAGCAGCATAGTAGCAAAGATGGCCTGGAGGCGTTGAGTTGCAAGGCCAGCTATATGACAAAGTTAGAGCTGTGACATTAGAGAGATCGGACTTACTCACGGTTTTTCTTCTCGCGAAGTGTAACGCGTTGGTTGAATTCATTCCAGTCATAGAACGGTCGAATACGCAAGAAACGGATAGGCGCGTAAGCATCCCCAAGGCCGTTGATGATTGGTGTTCCAGTAAGGCACCAGCGGTAGGTTGCATCGAGCTTAGTCACAGCACGCGAGACGCCTGTGAATGGACCGTGAAGTTAGTTGCATATTGATATAGGATCGCAAGTAACCCACGAGTTCTCTTGTTACGAATGTTCTGTGATTCATCTAGAACGATTCTATACCTAGAGAACGGTCAATAGTGCCACAAGACAAACGGAATTAGTGCGGTACCACTGTCAAGCGCATATCAGCAGTAGCTCAAATAACGAGAAGACGAGATACGTACTTCAAATTCAAACAAAGGGCCCACTATTCCACAAGATATGAACAATGACACAAGGAGATAACACAAGACGGCTTACGAGTCTTGCGTCCTCTTGTCTTCACATGGTTGTCGTCGTCGTCGTCAATGATGAAAGCGTCGGGATTCTTTTTCTTGCGCTTCTTCTTTCTCTCTTCGGCCTCAGAGTCAGGCCACTCAAAAGAGAGCGTCTTCAAAGACTTCTCAGAACAGAATTGACCAATGTGCAGAAAGCGAAGTAACTTACCTGATAAGTAGTCAGGACGATATCGTACCTCCGTAGCTCTTCGGGGCGTCTGACTTTCGTGCTTCCATGGTAGAGAAGGCACTTGAATCCCAAGTTGGTCTTGAGTTCGATCTCCTGTTGCCATTGGTCGAGCAGTGCGAGCGGGCTGACAATCAACGTCGTCCTCTTGAGCGGATCGGTGGAACGATTGGATACGATGGTGGCAATCCTGAAAATGAATTAGATCATGACAATCAACGGCTTGAATGTAACCCTCACATTTGAACAGTCTGGATGAAAAAATGGAGTCAGATACCTGGAGCTATGCGCAATAAGATAGCCAAAAGTAGACACACCTTTCCCAGACCCATCTCGTCCGCCAAGCACCCTCCCTTCATTGCGCCTCGTTCCTTCTCCAGCATCCAAGCAACGCCTATAGCCTGGTGCGGCATCAGCGCAACCTCCATACCAGCGAGAGGCTGATATATTGTCTGGAGACCGAGCTTTTGCAATGCCTTATCAACATTGGCATTACCGTCAAACTGCTCGGTGTTGCCAGCCGCGATAAGGAACTTGTCGATGCTATTTCGACACGTCAGCAACAGTCAATCAACCCGCCACAAAGATATGGCTCACTCGTCAGCTTTAGCAATCGGACCGGCGAAGGTATCTTTACCACGTCCGTAAAAGTCGCCGTCTGAGTCAAAGCGTTCATCGTTGGCATTGTAGCTTGTGAATCCTGGGACGCCCGCGGCTAACTGCCCGTAAGCCGGATCCTCAGCGTAAAAATGAGGGTCGGCAGGAGCGGCCTCGAGTTTAATGTTAGAGCCAGATGCGACTCTTCCGGGATGGACGTAATGGGGTGGGAGATTGTTTGCGTTGGCGTTGTTGATAGCAGGGTGAGAGACCATGACTCCGCTTGTATATGCTGGGTTCTGGAAAGGGGGCGGCAACGGGACGCTGTTCTTGGCAAAGGTGGAGGGTTTCGCTGGACTGAGGGAGAATCGAGCTTCGCCAGAACCAGTGCGTGAGATAGGCTTCATGGACGGGAGAGACGCGTTATAGATCTCCTTCAGGGTTTGGAGTTGCTCGAGCTCCTCACGAAGCTTGGTAATGCGTGTATGGTCGGCTTTCGACTTCGCCACTTTGCCCTCTGCCTTGTATAGCTTTGATTCAACGGACATGATTAGTGATTGCACTTCGCCGAGCCTCTCACGGGTGATATCGGCATTACTTTGTGCTGCATTTGCTGAAGCGCGTGGTACCGAGGTGGTTGAGGGCTCCCTATTAAGCGGTGTCAAGGGCGTCTGAGGTCTTTCTACCTTGACCCTCTTCGAATTCGGAGTGGCGAACCCCGGCGTATCTGTCTCCGAATTGATTTGCCCCGTGAAAGAATTGTACAGAGAACGCTTCTGCGGGATGTCCGGCTCAGTCGGCTCCGTTTTCACAAATCGACCTCCGTTTGTAAACCGGGTGGTCAAAGGCCGCGCAGTCGAGTGGAATGACTGCGGGCCGTTATGTTGCGTTGAAGGTGCTCGAGTGGTAGAGTGGGACTGGAACAGTTAACAGCGGAGTCAGTATTACGAGAAGAGTATACGGTATATGTGGACTGACCGTGACGAGCGAGTTAGGGGCTAGGTTTTCGCTTCTGTTAATGCGTGCATTTCTAGAGTGTACATGAGCTGCATCGTTGGCGATGTGCCTCTGTATGCCAAGTTATGTTACAGTTTCCATGCAGGTTGCGAAGACGTCAGATGCATACCCTATATGCTGACAGAGACCCAAGACCGATATCTCTTCCGCCGTTGGGGGCTTCAACACGAGCGACCAAAGGGATTTCTGCACCTAGGCAACCGTCTTCAAGACAAGTCGCACTGCCATCTACGCATATATGCGTCAATGATAATGCGGAATGAGTCGAACAATCTGAGACATACATCCGTTGTTGACATATGGTGTTACGAGGAACTAGTAAGTCACAGGTCGTCGGCATAGACGCGTCAGAAAACATTCGAAACGCGCCAGCAGCATGGTCACTCACGTTTGTATCATACTGGTACAGTCTAAGGTGTTTTTCTAATTCCAACGCGAGCGCATGCAAGACTTGCGGATCCTAGACGATTATACGTCGGAAGACGCGAAGAACGCCGTTAGACGCCGGCGCAGTCAATCAGAAGGTGCTTGCATTGATACGTACTTGCGTAGAAGTGGGATAGTCTAATTGCAGTTTTGCGAGATCCTCTACGTCTCCCCAGGAGGGAGGGCTGTGCGCCATGGCGCAAGGAGATGGGGGGAGGTGCAAAGATGGGTCGTAAAACATGACTTGGGCGCTCGTCGCTTTAATGGGCGCGTCGTGTTTGTTTGTCTTTGTTTGTTCCGCGGACGGGCCACAGTCCAAATTTCAGCGCTCAATGACCCCCAAAACGTTTGTCTATTTACCACAGAAGAAAGACGACCTTTCCTTTGCCACAGGCGATTGGTCGAAGCGGACACAGCCACGGAGGGTCCGTTGTCAGAAAGGATCCTTTCCAGAGTTTCATATACGAGTAAAGGGTAAAATGATATACATGCGAAGCAGGCGAGGCTGCGAGAATGAACTGAATTCAAGCTCAATCACGGTACGAGACAAGGGTCCCACCCTTGATGGAAATACGGAATGCAGAATACAGCATGTTCGTGAGAAAATACACCGCCACCACGAAACCTTGCCTGTGCGTGTCTTCCAGCAAGAAACTTGAGTGTTGGTTCGCGATCGACTAACGAACGTAGTTCGAGCCGGTGGCACCGTAATTTACGGGGGCTTGAGCGGGAGGCACTGTGCCTGGTTGACCATACAGCGGCTCGTATGTACCGTTGCCGATATCTGCACATGCACATCATTTATCAGAGAAACACGAAGCTGGAAGACTGAGAAAAGAACGCACAATGGTATCCTCCACGCCCATAGCGTTCTTCAGCCTGCATCTTCTTATATATGAGCCAGAAGGCATGCTAGAAGGTCGAGTCGGTGCACTGTCCCAAACAGAGCAAACGGGTATTACGCACCAGATGTCCTGGAAGGTATCCCAATCTGCACGATGGTCGTTAGCATGTCTCCGTGGCTATAACAATGATACGCACACTGTCAGGCAAATGTTGATGAGGAGATCGCAGCTACAGCCTGTCACAATTGCTGCTGCTGCTGGAGGAAAGAGAATGGCGACCTAAAGGAAAGTGTTGAACAAGCCCATTCTGTGTGCTCCGTACTCATCGCTACTCACAAGGATCAAACAAACATCAGAAGCGCGAACCATGGTGGTATAGAGATGTCGTTGGAGAAGTTGTAGAAGGGGTATGTAAGTAGGTCGAGACAAAAGAGATGATAGTACTGTCGTGGAGGATTGAATGGCTTATGAACTGGCGGTGTGGGCTATGTGGAGACTGCGGGACTGACTGCGCTAGGCACGCCCCTCGAAGCCGTGACGTCGTCAAAGAGCCAAACCACGTGGGTCTCGCTATCAAGCGCTCAGTCCAAACAAGGCAATTCCCGACCTTCACCCCTTTTGGTGCCTGCCCGGATGCCAAATGACTACCGGGTAATCCGGGTCATGCTGGTCAGAATGACTGTGGGGGATCGAAGAAAGCCAGAAGCTCTGTCAAATGAACCATAGGATTCGAAGGATAAGCGACAACATATCCTAGCGCGAGCGGGACCTCGAGAGTACAAGCTCACAGCACGGGGTACACAGCGCCCTAAGAAGTTTAAGTTAAGAACTGCAGCGATACGTAGGCGACCGTATTATACGTTCTGTTTAGTACCAGTACCAAAGAGAGAATAGAGGTGCATCAAGTGCCAAGAGAGAACAAGATAAGTATCGTCGTACAGGCATGTGTGACCGAAGACAGATGCGAGTCGTGGTTGAGTCGTCATTATGGGTGTGGGGCCGAGGATATATGGAGATGGAGGGATGCTATGGAAACACTTTTCGAGACGTCAATATCATAATAAAAAGCACAGACAAATGAAAGGACGCTGAGCTCGCTCAGCCGCAAACTGCTAAGTAACGCAGCCACCGTACGACACAAAATCAACGAGATGCATAAAAAGCGCTGTGCCTGTCCTCAAGTCCTCGAAGCTTGAAATAGCCTGCAGTCGAAGCCGTCAGATCGCCGGAGCCCTCATCCCTGCTTGCGTTCTGGGGTCCACGAGCGGCCAGCATCTTTTCCCAACACGATCTCCACGTCGGACTCGTCGCTCTCCAGCTCCTCAGATTCCTCGTTTTCATCATCCTCTTCTTGGATGTCCACGGTTACATCGAGAACAGCGGAGGCGTCGCTTTGACCTGTGTGGCCTTCGTCTTTGCTGGCCTCTGCTCGAGTGGTGTGACCTTTGGCGAGGTGCCCATACGGCGCCGCAGGAACATATCCGCTTGCATGACCTGCATTCTCGGCGGGATACTCACCCTGAGGTGGATAATATCCGTAGGGAACATGTGAATACTCCTGGGCTGGATAACCTGTGGATGGCGCATATGTACTGCTATCATGAGGTGCATTGCCCTCTGCGGGAAGCCAACTAGAACCACTCGTATAAGGGTAGTCAGTACTTGGGGTACCCTCTTCATGAGGTCCAGTGCCGGCAGATAGTTCTACTGTGCTTTCCTGGGCATCGGGGAGGACATACTGCTCCCAACGATGTATCCGTATCCACTCGCCTCTCACTTCGGCCAGTGAGGACAGAGCGAGGATATCCGTGACCAGTTGATGGTTGTAAGTCAAAGCTTGAACGCGGCGGAAGTTTGCTAGGACGTGGATTGGTATCCAGCCACGCTTGTCCATCTAAATACCGGATTGTCAGAAGGTTTCTCGAAGAATGCTCACTGTCATAGGCTTACCTTTTTGCGCAAGAAGAGGTCATGAGCTAGGTTCTCGGCGCCAAGGTAGTATTCCAGCTGCCCAAGGAGATGATACCGAGTCCAGTCAAGAGGAAAAGCAACCTTGGTCACCGGCGCAGGTATCGGTGCGCCGGAATAGGCCGTAGGAGGTATAGGGACAGGTGGGTAGACAGGATACGGCGGGTAAGGCTCGTACCCAGGCGCCATGTAGGCAACCCCAGGCGACTGCATCGCAGCATAATACGCCTCGTCCTCGTATTCTGGGGCCATATGCGGTTTCCGGTGCGACGGTATGGTCGGGCTGACGGAAAACTGGCCCCGTGCACCGCGTCCAGAGTAGCCACGGCTTCCGCGCCCGCGCCCTCTGCCGCGCCCGCCAAAGCCCCTCTCGTACCCTCTTTCGGACCCATTGGCGCCATTCCACGAACCCCGCCTTGGTCGGCCAGCGGGAGCGCCTCCCGGTATGTGTGCCATAGCGGGGTCTTCCGCGGACTTGCCACCATGGCCAACGGCGTTCTTCCTCCCGAAGCCGTAACCATAGTCCTTCACAGTGAAGGGATCACTGTTGATCTGCTCCGGGGGCGCACTATGTCTGATTGTCCCGGAGGGGGAAACGGGGCTTCTCTGTGCTCCAACAGCAGGTACCGCGCCTTCTCGGGGTACAGCTTGGGCAACTTCCGCCTTGGCCCCTGCCGCGACTTGAGACGACTGACTAGGTGGCTGCACAGGTTTTGTTTCCTCGTCTTCCGGAAGGCGCGCCGTGCCAAATTCCCACTTCCGGTCGCCCATGTTGGCCGGATCGGCTGCTTCTGCTGCTATGCCACTACCCTGGCTATCAGCTTGTGGAGGTTTGCCTAGACTATCGTCAGGTGGCGATATCACATACATCCAAGCGGTCAACTTACTGCCACCCGGTCTTCGTGATGTCTTCGAGGCAGCCTCCTTTGCATCAACCCCGATCGTCAACTTGGTAAACGCCGGCTCGATACCTGACGCGGTGGAAATGGGCGCCTCGGCACCTGGCTCGTTCGCACTCGATGACTCGCCCTCTGCCTGCGATCTTGTCTCCGTGGCGTTGTTGGCTGCGGCATCCGGTGCAGGGCTTGCAGGTGTACTCGCCTCGGCAACAACAATACTGCCAAAGCTCATGACTCTAGACCGTCCCTTCTCAGGCGACCGTTTCGGCTGCGGCTGAGAAGGCGCCTCACGGTCGTTTTGTTGAGAGGCCGTGTCACTGGGAGGGTGCAGCGCAGCTGAGGGTGCAGAGCCTGTCGTAACTCCGGCGGCCTGCCGCTTGCTCTCAGGCGCTGGCGGGGGAAGCTGGGTCATGGGTTGTGTGTGAGGGAGTGAGGAATAGGCCATGTTAGCATCCGGACTGGTACCCGCGGGAGCCCAGTACGGAGGATACGGTTGTCCGCCGTAAGTGTAATGATACGGGGCGTACGGTGTGTACGGTGGTGCTCCAGCATAAGGAGGGGGGATGGGGACAGGCGAAGCAGAGAAGCCAGGTGCGATGGGATACGGTGTTGCAGCTGGAGAACCGTTTGTATGTCCCGGAGGGTACGGGCCCATGAGGGGAGGGGGAAAGTATGGAGATCCGCGACCGTCTGGATAAGGCAATCTTGGAGAACCACCTCGTAACTGTGCAGGATTCATGCCGGATATAGGGATTGTGGGCACGACGGGAATAGGTACGCCAATGTTCGTGCCGGTGGAGACTTGCAGATATGGACGGTTCTGCGATTGCGGGGATGCTGCCCTAGAAGATCGCATGCTGCGATTGGCGTCACCGGTGATAACGGAATCCATTACGCCACCATTGTCCTCAGGTAATCGCTTGCCGCGTGCAGTGTGCTTTGGACTTGATTGTACACTGCCAGCTCTACTGTGCGCCTGCGACTGAGGGAGTGAAGGCGCTCGTGAAGTGGACGCGCGATCTCGGGCAGTCGATTGCGCACGACTGTGGGCTTTTGAATTGACACCTCCAGCGACTGACGGGGCGACGGATACTGACGCAGACGCCGATGTCGAAGTAGATGTCGAAGCGTGAGGTGCAGTCCCTCGACCCTCTCCACGGTGCTGTGAGCGCGACCTCCCATGACCCCCTCGTCTCGCCTGCTGACTTCGTTGCGCATCAATGGCGGCTTGCATCTCCTCTGCGGGAATGGGTACCCATTTCGGTTTTTCACCTGTGTAGTTGCATATTAGACATCGGTTTAATGGCAGTCTGTGGGAGTGATCCGCTATGCCATTACTTTCAAGATATAAAAAGTGATGATCCATGTACGAAGTAGCGGAACTTGCATGAGGCGAATGATCAGGCTTACTTTTTCGGGGGGTCGCATGCTCACTCCCTGCCTCCCGTGCTTCACCCTTTGTCTCTTCGCCAACGCTGCCCTTCGGCTTCAACGAGTCAGACGCTGTGGGAAGGGATTTTCCCACTTCTGGCCAGGCGGTGGTATCACCCAGATGAGGTAAGGCGGGAGGCGTACTCTGCAACGAGTGGGGTCTCGAAGACCAGGCTTCGTCGACTTTTCCTGCTTTGATCGAAGACGCGACTGCGGACGTGATGGAAGGCCCACCAGAAAGCTCAGGGTGCGAGTCCTTTTGCTGGCCATTTGGCCGTTGCGGCGGCGTAAGGGACTGCACAACATCGGAGATCTCGGCCTGAACAGGGAGTTCCGCTGCACGATCCATATCTTGCATGAGCGACAATGCTTGTGGCACAAAACGAGACTGTGACGATTGGCCATTTGCTTGAGTCTGCGCTTGCAGGTGAGCCATACGTTCCATACGTACATTCCATACGTTGACCGGTGGCGGATTGGTGGCCTTCACGGCGGTCGATGAGGAAGAACTCGCTGTGGTCTCAGTGGCAATCGAATATGGGTCTCCATTTGTACTATTGTGGATCGATTCACGTTCGGCAGGAGATGGTGGGGGCAATGCAACGGTAGGTGAATCATGGCTCGATGATGCTGACTGTGCTTTCGAGGCAGAAGTAACGGGAGCTGCATTGCTTATTGAAGCGGCTGCAGACGCACCGGGGGACGCGATAGGAGCTTGCGCTTGTTTTCGTTGTTTCACTTGCAGGGGAGCATTGCGAGCACTTTGGGCCTTCCTGGCGCTGTCCGCATAGGAGAGAGGTTGTTTTGGCGCACTGGATGCAGTAGCTGACACCATATGTTAGTGCTAGATATCGTGGTCTCTGCTTAGAGAAACAACCACGGAGTTATAGCACGGTGTAGAGGTGTAATCCGAGAGGATGAGACGATGGTAGACGATGTAATAGACGACTGATCGATTCGACCGAGTCTGGGAGAATCTGCAGGGTGCCCGAGGGAGAGAGATCCTTGGAAAAGAGGCGATTCGTTTGAGAAGTTGAGTAGACCCTTCTTAATACCAAGGTCAGGAGGTGGCAATGGTGGCGACGAGGAGAGCAGCGGTGAGAGCAGGGAGAGACTTGACCTCGAGGTAACTTTCAAGTCGAGCTGGAATTCGCAAGCGAAATGTCCTGGCGCCTGTATCGAGCGCTGAAAGAGTGTTCGGCATTTGCCGGATGGGGGACGCCGGTCGGGAGACGCGTCGTGTCACAGCCCACGAGATGTGACTCGTCACGACGTGCTGGACGCGACTTGGGTTTTGCGTATGAAATTTTCAGCCCGTGAATGGTATAAAGTCTCTAAATTTAGAAGCTATGGACTATGTGCACCACTATCTTTATTCTCAGACGACTCGCTAGATGAGTATGTCCTGTCCTGAATAGCGCCAAGCAAGTCAAGCGGTGACGCAGGAGCCTAGTACTACACAAGTACCGAGTGCACCTCAATCTCATCAAGCTCAGAGCTGGTTATTCTTCTCTCAAACGCATAACAGAGACCTTCCGAATGCTTTGCACGCTGCGTGCAGTGCAACTTGCAATCACCGAACGGCGTCAATCAAAATGTTCTCAGGCTCCAGCTTCAGCGTCACACATGCTTAGTCTCCGTAGCTGACCAAAACGAAAAGGGAAGACAGTCGTTCCCTTTTCTGTTAATGGTCTGCGGGCACTGGCAGGCTCTACAGTGGTGATGCCAGTTACGCATGCGCTTGCGGTC